>CM016622.1:49958532-50558532 GCA_005393395.2 Gossypium australe | reverse complement strand
TTGCAATTTATTTTTATTTTTATTTTGCTTTTAACTTTACTGATTTTCCTTCTTTTATTTGTTCTTAGCAAGTACCTCTGGTTTATGACTAGGAGGAACCCGACGGGACCCCTAGTTTATGATAGTGATATTGAAGGTACTGTACGCAGAAATCATAGAGAAATAAGGCGAAACTTAAATTACATAGTAGAAAAGCAATAAGTATGATTATGCTAAACTTAATTTAACAAGAACTGAGTCAAGTATTGTTAGACCTGCTATTGATGCAAATAATTTTGAATTTAAACCTAACACTATTCAGATGATACAACAGTTTGTTCAGTTTGATGGTTTGCAGAATGAGGATCCTAGCACACACTTAGCGAATTTTCTCGAATTATGTGATACCTTCAAAATAAATGGTGTTTCTGATGATGCAATCTGCCTTCAGTTATTTCCTTTTTCATTGAGGAATAAAGCCAAATAGTGGTTGCATTCTCTTCCACGAGGATCAATCACTACGTGGGAACAAATGACCAAAAATTTTTTATTAAAATATTTTCCACCGGATAAAACGGCCAAGTTAAGGAATGATATCTCTTCTTTTGTGCAGATGGATTTAGAAACACTTTATGATGTATGGGAGAGATATAAAGATCTATTGAGAAGGTGCCTACACCATGGATTACCCTTATGGCTACAGGTCCAAACTGTTTACAATGGTGTGAACCCTTCAACTAGGCAATTGATTGATTCAGCAGCTGGCGGAACCTTGAATAATAAAACACCTGAGGCTACTTACGAATTCATTGAAGAGATGTCACTAAATAACTATTAGTGGCAAGTTACAAGGACAAAGCCAACAAAAGCAGCCAGTGTTTTCAACCTCGACACAGTAACCATGCTATCAAACCATGTAGAATTTTTAAATAAAAGGATTGATGGTTTATGTGATTCTTTGAAGGTACATCCAGTCATGCAGTGTGATACGAATAGAGGAGGGATGAACAACACAGACTATCCACTTTACAATCTGAGCGCTGAGAACGAACAAGTTCACTATATGGGTAACAATTTTAAATCTCAAAATAACCCTTATAGTAATACTTATAATCCAGGTTGAAGGAACCACCCTAATTTTTCATGGGGTGGTCAAGGAAATCAGAGACAACAACCCCCTCCAAGCTTCCAACAACATCCCTACCCACAGGAAAGACGTCCTGTAAATCCTTTACTATTCTAACCTCATTAACAGTCACTACCTTTGCATCCAACGCACTGATAAAAGCTAGGAACGCATTGCATCCTTTCTGAATCATCTTAACAGCCTTCAGAGCAGAAACCACGTTGGACAAATAATTCCTTCTTTCCCCTATCACAACCACCTCTTCATTTTCTGAGGTACTCAACACCATGCGCTTAGTCTCGCAATCCAGCTTAGCACGATGTCTAACCAACCAATCCATTCCCAAGATGAGATCAAACTCCCCAAAGGGTAATTCCATTAAGTCTGCTGGGAATACTACTCCTTGAGTCTCTAAAGGTACATTCCTAAATAGTTTGTCCTAGCGGGCTAACCACAGTCATCTTCCTAGCAGTTATTTCAGATTCTATACATAAAGTCTCAGATACCGAGCATGCAACATAAGAGTGGGTTGATCCAATATCAATCAAAGCAAGAAATGGATTATCAGCAATAAAAAACGTACCGGTCATAGCGTCCGGTGCATCACCATCCTCCTGCCGACGAGCTGCATAAACTAGGCTCGACTGCCTTGCGTCTGTATTACTAGCACCCCTACTAGGTGCTCCACGACCCTGACCGAACCCATTTCCTCCTCTAATTGGGCCACGACCCCTCAGTAATGGCTGACCACCCCTTCTAAACTGATCAGAACCTTGTCCAGCTGGCTGTACCTGATCCACCTGTGGACGGTCTTTCACCATATGATCCATAGATCAACACCTGAAACATCCACCAGTTCTCCTTCTGCACTCCCCAAAATGCACCTTCCCACACAAAGGACATGATCGATTCTGACCCCCTGTAGCAGATGTCGGAACACGAGCTGGCCCATCAAACCTAGGCCTTTTCTAAAAACCCCCAGATGACCCCGATGACCCAAAACTTCTCTTATTCTTACCCTGATCCTTATCCTTATTCTGCCTCTCAGTCCGCTTTACCTCTTCAGCTATTTTGACTTTCTCAACCAGAACGGCAAAGTTCCTTTCTCGCTGCGGTGCTATCAATACTCTTAACTTATCCCACAGTCCATCTTCGAACTGTACGCGGTGCTCATAGTCAGTCGCCACAATACCTCGAGCGTAACGACTCAAGCGCAGAAATTTTGCCTCATATTCAGACACAAATTTGCTCCCCTGAACCAAATTCAAAAATTCCTTCCTCTGGGCATCCACATAGCTGGCCCTGAAGTACTTTCCTGAAATGACACCTTAAAGAAATCCCAGTCAATCCGGTCTGCTGGAGTACCCTCTTTTACCGTAAGCCACCACTGATAGGCTTCGTCTCGAAGAAGAGACACCACCCTTTTCAACTTCTCCTCTACCGTGAAGTTAAGATCATCCATTATGCGCTCACTTGCCTCTAACCAATACTCAGCTGTATTAGGGGCTACGCCAGAAACGCCCCTAAACATTTTCGCTCCACTGGCTCGAAGTCGTTCAGACACAGATTTTTGAGCCCCAGTACCGATGCTTGCCCCAACAACTCTCTCCAAAACTTGTAACATTGCCTGAGACACCGCCTCATCCCCGCCTGTTTGATCCTGAAATTCTGCTTCTACCACTGGCGGTACTGGTATCTCACTACCCGACCCATGACCAGATCCCACTGGTTCCGACACAGTGATCTTGCCCCTTCCACGTCCACATACATTACGTCCACGTCCTCTACTACTCATCTCTATAATATCGTCTTAGTCTAATTAAAAATTTTATGCATTAGCATTTCTTTTCACTGTTTATTAATGAGTAGTTTTATGAAGATATAATCACAAGTAGTTTTCCGCGAATCATAAGTATACCTAAAGGGTTTTTACTTCCAGGGTATAGTTTCTTATTCCTAACATCTACCGCAACATATTCACATAGCATATGCAATTTATACAAATCCCTTACTAATCAAAGAACTTACCTGGCGAACTTGGGCCGGAGACGCAGGAGCCATGCTAAAAAAAACATGTGTTATTTATATATTTATATTTTTAAAACCATCCTTAGAAAACGTTTTGAACCCAAAATCCAAAGCCGAGCTTTTGAACCTGGCTCTGATACCAATTTGTAACACCCCAAACCCGGCCCAACACCACGACCGGATCTGGCATGTCACTAAGAAAAATTTTACAAAACACGTTGCGTTCTTTAGGGAAAATTCCGTTTACTTTTTCTGCTGTGTTTTCAAGTTTAATGGTTATTTAGAAAACTTAGAAACTTTAGGTTAACCTAGTTTAGTTTTCCAAGTTTCGAAATCCAGTGACTTTTTAAAACCCATGTTATTCGTTTAAGTTACGAAGGTTTTGTTGCAAAAGATAATAATTTACTTAATAATTTAGTTGCATGAAAACTATGTTGCCCTTGTGTTTTCTTTTTAAAACATATCGTTATTTCAATTGATCATATAACTTGAGTGTCTAAAACTTAAAATCCAAAATTTAAAACCCAATTAATAGTGGTCTTATTACAACGTGAAAACAAAACCAGTTATTAAAAATAAGCAAAGTTCTTTATTGAAGCAAAATAAAACCATGCATGGCCACCTCGTGCTCCTTTCCAGCCCGGTCCATTGCACTATGTGCTACCTGAAAAGGTGTTAAACAACGGGGTGAGTCACAGGACTCAGTGTGCAATACTCATGCACCATCAAACCGGGCCTTAATCCCACAGAACATAATATCAAAATATCGCATGCACAGAAAATAATGCAAAACCCATCCCAACCTAAAATTCCATCCGCTACACACCTCTCGTACCTGCCAATCACACCAGTGGGGATTTCTACAATCAACCCTCACCGCTACACAACATTGATGGAAGTCATGCTGCAGTTAGCTGCTCATCATTAGAACCGTGACATAGTCACCAGAACAGATTGTGGCAGAGCCACTACAACAGATCGTGGCAGAGCCACCAGAACGCTTCCCCTTTCATTTAATAACTTCAGCCCGACCCCATGCAAACATAAAAATTTTAATGCACAGATGCAACAGGTTTCGACATGCATGTATAGGATGCTCATAATGAATATCATATCATCATATCATAACCATTTATTTTATATAGCAGAAATCACTAACATGATGTCTTGCCTTTACCCTCCAAGGGTATCTCAATGGCCATACCGAGTTTTCGGCATTTAACAGAATATATTAACATATTAACATAGCATTATAGATGGTGTGAGGAGTTACACACTTGATTACGTGCAACACCGAGCTATCTATGACGCTGCTATCACTAGGTGGAATCACGGCTATCTGTCTACTATTCTGCTCGGAGGCTGGCCCACAACCTGGTGGCCAATCACGAACAGCCGACACCACTCGTTTCTTGAACTTAGGGATCGAACCCGAAGGTTTGCTTCCCTCCCCAAACAGCATATTTCTCGCATCCATCAAAAGCTTCGGTCAAAAACTCACTACGAGAGATATGATTTGAGTATCCACCCAACAAGGTTAAAACGACAGATAGAAGATAAATCGAATAATAGAACGACTAGGATGAATCTTCTTACCTAAGTCGATTGAAACCCAAAGTTAGCAGAATTGGATTAAAATGTTGATTGCACACCTACACAAATACCACATGAGATTCGGCAAAAAGAGAATGGGTTAAAGGAGGTGGCCTTTCGGCCAAACAGGGAATATGAACCCTCCTTCCACCATTCGGCCAAAATACCAACATTATCTACTTACCTCCGATTATCCCCAAATTTCAGCACAAGCAGTCAAAGCAGAGAAGATTCGGCTACAAGGGAAGAAGAATGAAAAACAAGCACAAAGAGAGATTTAGAAAATGATTCGGCCTAGACGGAAAAGAAAAAGAAAAGAGAAAAGAGAGAAAGAAAATAACAAAGAACATACCAGACTCTGAGATGAGAATTCGGCTATGGTGAATAATTCAGGGAAAGAACACAAAAGAAGTGATGCTGAGGCTTAGAGGTTTCGGCTAACAGGGAAACTGAAGGTGTGGTTTCGGCTTTTAGTGAATGGAAGAAGAAACAAGAACAAGATGATAAAAGTTAAGAGAATTCGGCAAGAGAGGAGTTTTTGAGAAGAAAAGAAATAGAAAAGAGAGGGAAGAGCAGTGATTTTCGGCTAGAGCTACAGAGAATGAGTAGAAAAGAAAAATGAAAGAAATATGCTCACAGGTCTACCTAGTTTCGGCTATTGGTCATTTGAAAAGAAAAGAATGAATGCTCGTAACTAAAATTTCGGCTACAAGAGATTAGGGTCACCAACAGAATCGACATAGCTCCCCAAATGGCAACCAAAATTCGGCACTCCCAACACTAAACACACAAAACCAAAATCCCCCACCAAGCACTCTACTTTCAGCCAACAGCTCCAATAGCCATCAACTCTCCTTTTCTGCTCCTACTTTTACTCCCATCCACTCATTTGAATTAGAAGACCAATTCAAATTTCCCCCAACACCTCTTAGCCACTTATTTCAAATTCAAAGACTCCATCTACCAACCACCCTGAAGAGTCCCAATGGAAGCCACCTCCTTAGCTCCCTGACGCAAAAAGAGGCTTCCAAAAGCTACAAATGTGCCTTGAACCCTGGACCTCCTTCCCTCCTGTGGCGTTATCCCCTTGCATGCTAAGTGGCATTCCCTTGCCACTCTTCCACTGCATTTCCTTGTGACACCAAACGCAACTAAAACCCCTAATGTCCTACTCCTATTTGGCTATCCTCTAAAAAGTGCCAAAACTAAAATTTCACCAAGGCTTCGGCTTAGCCCCGAGCCTTCCCGAGGCCCCCAAACACAACCAAACAACAAGCATAACATATCAATACGCAGAAAACTTAAAAGATGCAAAGCCCCTAAATCCCGGGTGTTACAGTTAAGCCAAGAAAATGTGGTAGAGGAAGGTAAGAACGAGGTAAGTCATGATAAGCCAAAACTGGTAATTAAAGAGTACCAATCTCGTATACCTTATCCTGATGCAATGAAGAAGGACAACACAGACGAAATATTTGGTAAATTTCTTAAACTTTTAAAGAAATTACATATTAACTTGCCGCTTCTTGAAGCTCTTTCGCAGATGCCAGATTCAAGGAAATTTTTAAAAGAGCTGTTAACAAACAAGCGAAAGTTAGACGAGGAATTACACGTGGAACTAAATGCAGTGTGCTCAACAATGTTACAAAACAAACTACTACGGAAATTAAAAGATCTAGATTGGTAGTTTATCTGTTGATAATGCTTTAGCTGATTTGGGGGCAAGCATAAATGTTATGCCCTATAAAATGTTTAAACAACTAGGTTTGGGAAAACCCAAACAAACTAGGATGAGCATTTAATTAGCTGATAAAACTGTTAGAATTCCTAGGGGTATAATTGAAGATGTTCTTGTGAAAATTGATAAATTCATATTCCCAGTAGACTTTGTTGTTTTAGACATGGATGAGGACAATAGTATCCCCTTAATTTTAGGAAGGCCCTTTTTAGCAACTATTAGGACTAAAATTGATGTCAGTGCAAGTGAACTCATACTTTGTGTAGGTGACGAATCAATCAGTCTCCAGGCTCTTGACTCAGCTAGGACATCGACAAATCAAGGTGAAAACATAAATTTTATTAATAACCATTCGATTAAACCTTCTTTTTAGGAAGCACCACGAAACTACACAAATGAGCCAGATCCTGGACCTCATGCCAACAAGAAAATAACTCATGAGGAACGAAGGCTTCAGAACGATGAGCTAGACGAGTGGAAGACACACTTCAAAGAGAAATTAGGAATACATGAAGCAGAACCAACACCATTCAATGGGACAAACGAATTTAAGATCGGAGATCAAGTATTGTTAGATAAGGCAGGCCCTCAAATATCTCCGCCTGACCCTAATACAAACAAAGAAATCCCTTTTAGAGTAATCAAGGTTTTCCCATACGGAACAGTCGAGGTAAGTAATCCTACATTTGGTACTTTTAAAGTAAACGTTACTCGACTTGAATTACATACTGGCAATAGGACTGAGAGCATGAGGAAGGATTTTCAACTCCTCAAACCACCATAATTGTGCGAATGAGAGGTAAGTCTAGCTTAAGACTATAAACGAGCGCTTCTCGGGAGGCAACCCGAGCACTAACCCCATTAATTTTCACATTTTTATTTTTACTTTTATTTTTCCTTGTTAGCACCTAACTATAAACTAACCAAAGTGAAAATTTCCAAACCACACGGCCTTGCACATGGCTGTGGCCGTGGCCGTGTGGATCTACGGATGTACGTACTGACATGTCAGAGATAGTACGACATAGGACGAAAAATATCTTCAAGCCACGGGCCCCAACTGAACACCACGGTTGTGCGATGCAGCCGAGGCCGACACTGTTTTAGTAACACGGGCGTGGCAACCTGCACATGGGCATGGGAGAAACGAATGAAGCATAACACGGTCGTGTGACACGACCGTGTAACTCGACACACCCACGGTACACGGGCGTGGGGATGTACCAGATTTGAAATCTCTATTTAACACACACACTTCTCTCATTCTTACCTACTCCCCACATCCCTTTTTCATCAAACACACTCTTAACTCTTCATTCTCAACTTTTTTCATTCCCCCTAACTCTAGATCTAATCACATCCATGTTGAAGAAACGGAAGGATCCTAGCACAGTCTCCCTCTGTGAGACCGATCTCCATAAGTTCATGCCGGCTGCTTCATTAACTCGACGGGAAAAGGGCCTTTGAGTCCATTTAACTTTTCTTTTTATTTTCCATTCTCCTTTATTTTCCTTTTCTTTATTTTTCTTTTACTTAGTTTAATCCATTTTATTTCGTTTTCTTTGATTTAGGTTCTAAAGGCTGCTTGGGAATCACCACACCACGACCATAGCCACGACACCATAGCCATAGAAATCACACTCACCCCGCTAACCATCTAGCGATAAGGACTCTCCAGTCCATTAGTCTTTTCTTTTAATTTTATTTTACATTCTATTTTCTTTCTCTTTATCTTTCTTGCCTTTAAATATATATTTAGTATATTTTGAATTATTATTATTTCATGGCTAATTCTTCACAAGCTTCCCAATTTCTTAATTTAGCACAGAGATTGTCGGCGGCCACCACACCACAACACTCCCAACTCAAGGAAGCCAACCAAATTCAGGAAGTTTCACCTCTCATTTTCTCTTAAATTTCATATATATCTTCGTACATTGAGGGCAATGTATATCTTAAGTGTGAGGGGTGAACATTTATTTCGAGGAAGTGCCTAACTTTCTGCATTAGTCTCAAATCCCTGAATGATATCTTGTCTTTAAGTAATTTTCTCAGATTACTACTAGAATGAAATTTCCTGTGATTCATGATTTTTATTGATATGTTTTGGATTAAGTCATTGATAATTGTGCAGTGATGATTTAAACTTTAGGAAACTAGAGAATCAAGCATGTTGAGTCTATTTTCAAAAATTAAAATTTTGTTAGGTTGTCTACCTGGATCTAATTATCACCTTGAAGCTTGAAATTTACAAGGTTGATATAAAAAACCCATAATTTTTTTGAGATTTTGAGCTTTTTAGAGCATACATTCTTTCGTGCTCACTTTTTTATTATGAGTGTGTCAACATTGATTTGTTATTCTAGAACTTGCTTCGATTATACATGTTGAGACCACATCAATGATTTGATATACAGAGATGATAAAGGCACTTAGGGTTTAACCCACTCACTCCACTAAAAAGCTTACCCTCACAATTAACCCTTAGTGAACCCCTTTGATCCTATATTGACTTACCCTCTAATTTTACCCCAGAACCCACTTTGTATTTGTTATCACAATTCATTGACTCCCTTTTCGTCGAGATTTGATTTTGAGCAGTTGCCTAACTATGTTCCATATTTCAGTTGTTAAAGTTCCTTCTCATTATTATACTTTATTTGTTCTAGGATCAAGTGAGCTTATACGTTTAAAATTCCACATATTGAGAAGAAGCTCTTATTATTAGTGAAGTTATAATTGATGTAATTATTCAAGTATTAGGTTATTTTTTCTAGTTAGGTAAATTGTCAATTCAATCTCGATTCTAACTCTCTAATTCAGCCTTTATCCACACCTTTAACCCGAGCCCCATTATAACCCTTTTTAAGACCTTTTGATTTGTGTATCATCTCATTTTACAGTAGTGCAGATTTGATTTTTAGGCAAGCTTATGGGATTAACTTTTCATGTTCGACTTTTGAGTGCTTAATTTTGAACCTTAAACACTTTGAGTGATTTGAGAGAATCTTTAGTGAGGATGTCAACTCTTGTCGATTTTGAATTGAAGGTGATTATTTAGGTAAGGGAAAACGCCTATCTTTTTTGTGCTACAAAAACTATGACTTTGATTGTTTGAATCTTTAAGATCCTTTTACTTAAATTATCAATGTATGAATTATCTTTGAATTATGATGAAACATTATTGATGAATATTATGGATCAAGGATGTTCATTTTAATTGCAAGTTGAGAATTTTGCTTGAGGAAAAGCAAATGCTTAAGTGTGGGGCATTTGATAAACCATAATATGAACATATTTTAATCCCACATTTAGCATACTTTTGGATGATTTAAGCCTTGAATTGTGGAATTTGGTGCTCCTAATCCTTTAATTTCATGTTTTATACTTAGGAGAGCACCGGAGGATGAAAAAAATGAGAAACGGGCCTAAAATAGAGTAAATGGGCCAAATCATGAAATCGATGCGGCCTGGGCCCAAGACCACACGGTCGTGCCTCCTTAACAGACCCGAACACGGCCTAGCCACGATTCACACGGGTGTGTGCCATGGGCGTGGCCCTAACATGACAAAGAAGAGTTTCACTCGGATTAGGTTACTTAGAGGTAAAGAAAGCCATTCCAATAGCCTATATAAACACCCTAGAGGCCAACCTTCAGGGGGCGTCTAGTTATGCCAAAGAGCCGAGCCAGAGAGGCCAGAATTGTGGAATTTACTTGAAGAAAGCCAGTTGACTCATCTCAAGAAGCTAGAATTATACTCAAGACAGAGGATCTTCTCTTCAATTCCTTCAAGGGGTTTGTAACATCCTGAAATTGTGGGGCTATGCATTTAATGTGTGGTTATGTTTAATGTGAGTGTTAGGGGTCCAGAATGGGCTCAGGGTTGGGCAGAGGCCTTAATTGAATTTTCTAGTGGAAAGCCTGGTAAGATAGGGCTTAAAAGATGTTATCTGTGTTTTAAAATACAAATGGGCTTGTGGCCCAGTGGCAAAGTGGCGCCACTTAAAAGCAGGGATATGGCGTCAACTAAGGAGGCTCAAATTCAAGTTGCATGAAGCCCAACTATTTTAATTAAAATTGGTATTAGGGATTTATTCTCCTATTCTCTTCTTTATTTTCGGCATTTAGGGTTTCCATCTTCTCTCTTTTCCTCCTTTTCTATATAAAAGCCGAAAACTCCCTTAAGCATTCTTTCTTTTCATATTTGTCTGCCATAGCCGAATCTGCCCTAGCCTTGCCGAAATTCTTCTTTTTCCTATACCATTCCTATCACTTCTTTATGTTTAATATTACTATTTTCTCTCAATCATCTCCTTCTCAAAAGTCGAAACTTCATAGATCTCTTGAGATCATCTTTTCTTTTTGACCTTCTCAAAAGCCGAAACTTTATAGATCTCTTGAGATAATCTTTTCTTTTTGATCTTCTCAAAAGCTGAAATCTTCTAGGAGTTTCCGAATTCTCTGTAAAGGTAGGTGCCGATTTCTTCTGATCTATTCTTTTTCTCTTTCGATTTTCAGAAGACAAAGCCAAAAGGCTAATGGATTATTGGTTTCTTCTGTTTACGTGTTGGGCGACTTTCAGGAATTGAAGTAGATCGCTTATATCTAGAAGCCGGAACCGTTAGTCTCTGAACCTCATATATCTCTTTTCGGGATTTCAAGGTAAGGAGTTCTCTTTAGATTCGCTATCGTAATTGTGATCTTAACCATATGTTATGATAAGGTCTTTTAATGGAATCAAATATCGATCAGGCGAATGAGGGGATTGGATCTGTAAAACCAATCCCTAAGTTTAAGAAACGAGTGGTGTCAATAGTTCAGGATTGGCCACCGGGTTGTAGACCGGCTTCAGAACAAAATCTTAGGCAGTTAGCAGTCGTATCGGCTTCTAATAGTGTCGACATAGAAGGTCTCATCTTGTCGGTAATCAGGTGTGTAGATCTCTAACACACTAATTAATCTGTACTAAATATATGTTATGGGCTAAAAGCTGGAAAAAGACTGTATAGTAATCTGTACTAAATATATGTTATGGGCTAAAAGTCGGAAAAAGGTTGTATAGACAATCGGATTACCCAAAGAGGGTAGTCAAGGGATGCCAGGTATGTAATCATAGAAACTTCTCTATGTGTATCGATGTATGTGATAGAATATGAACTTTTAGATAGTACATTGTTTTGATTCTGCATGTATGTATGCATGGGATGGGGTTGATATGATGAAAGGGAAGAGCATGTTAATAGGTCACTTGGTGATCGGTGGTTAAACCACGAATTATAAAGTTAGGTCGCAATAGTGATCGGTGGCTAAGCCACGTTAAATTTATTCCTGATTGCTAGGAATAGGCAGCATGACTGTCGATATGGTGTGTAGCGGTTGGTGGGTTGATTGTAGAAATCCCCGAGGTGTGATGGCTGGTACGGGCTGGTGTGTAGAGGATGGACTATTAGGTTTGGGTTGGGCCATGTTGCATGTAAATATTTTGTTGCCATTGTGTATGGGCTAAGGCCCATAATGTGTTTGTGGGCCTCAAGCCTTTGATGTGTTTTCGGGATTTGCACACTGAGTCTTGGTGACTCACCCTTTTGTTTTCCCTGATTTTTCAGACGAGCAGTAGATCGTGGACATGGGAGCCGAGGCGGACTCGAGGGGCCATCAAGTCTTTTTATTTTCATAAACTATTTCTGATTTTTCTTTAAGTTTAAATTTTAGGACTATTTATGTAATAAGGCCTCCATAGCTTAGGTTATCAATTTATAATTGTTAATGTCTTCATTTATTTTTTTAAATTTATCTCCACTAAAGGAGCGAAGGTTTTCTTCCAATATCACTTATTTAACGAATACTTGAATAAAGAAACTGAATTTCCAAAGATCATCCAAGTGAAGTTTTTAACGTAAACCCCGTAGCATACCAGATCCAGTCGTAGCGTTTCGGCCGGGTTTGGGTGTTACAGGGTTTTAGGGTTTTTCTTATGTTTTGTTTTATATTTTATTCTGAGATGTATTCTTTTATTATTATGAACTAAACCCTCAAATACCTGAGGGGGATGAAACCTAAGGCAGATCTTGTTATTGTTTTTTGAACTATATGATAAATACTTGATTTGTTCTTAACTATGTGTTCTTAATTCTTGTTTTAATATTTCAGGATATTGATTCAAATATTGATGTGCTTAGGCAGAGGAGGAATAGACCTTGTCTAAGAGTAGATCTAGCATAGTTAAGCGGAGTTGATCGCAACCCTAGAGATAGGATGACGAAAATCTGCCAGATTAGGGTCAAATCTAATATGGGAGTCCATAGATCGAGTTAATGCAATTCTAGGGGATTTAATTAGAATGAGATTTCAATTAATCAACCTAGGGTTAGACGTTAGTAGCCTCGAGAGAGGTATTAATATACATTAGGGAATCCTACGGATCAAGTCAAGTGAATAAATCGTCTGGTTCAGAGTTAAATAACAAGTGAAGTCTAGGTGGATTCTTCCTTGGGTATTGTCTTAATCAATTGGTTTTCCCCACAAGTATTTTCCCCAATTCATTCTCTGTCTTTGCATCTTTAGCTTAGTTGTTAGTTAATTTTAGATTAAATAACAATTCCGTTAATTCTTAGGCTAAATAATAAAAAGAAAGTTAGTATTAGTACGTTTGGTTCGTTTGGGTTCGATAATCCGGTCTTGCCACTAAACTATACTACTGTTCGATAGGTGCACTTGCCTCAATCGTTGTCACAGTTAGTTTCTAGGCTCGATCATTCTTTTTATAATTTTTTAAGACTCTGACACACGATCAATGAACAAGGGTTAGTTTTTTGGCTCTGAGTGTATACCAAATAGTGCCTTAGCTCATCCCTAATTATCTCAATATTCACAAATTTAGTCAAGCAAACAATCACATATTTAGTCAAGCAAACAATCACAATTTCAACAATTTATCCTTCATACTAGCATGCTAGTTTCCTTGTATTCTCTATATCATTTGGTACATTCAAGTACTTAATGCTTATTTACAATGTAATATATAGAACCTAATAGTCTAATAATAAAAAATTTAAAATCACATATCATCATGCTAAATTTACTGTAAATACAATCAACCTATGTACATGCTCTTAACCAATCACTTGTCTCAAGCACACAATTGACAAGAAAAATAAAAGAAAAGTTTAAAGATTAAACAAATTTTCTCTATTACCCCCACACTTAACATAACACATTGTCCTCAATGTGTAGCCTTGAAAAGATAAGGAAAGAAGTTACATGATTGGTTGTGATAGCTCCGTAGGCAATTTGTGGGTTCTTCCTCCTTTGTTTGTTTAAGCTCGTAATGGTTGTGGTTCCTCATGTAAGATTCCTACATAGAAAATTTTACAACAGCAAGAAAAGGCAAACAAAAATCTATTGTTAATCCTACTCTTAAAAATAAAAAAATGAGGCAAGTACCCCCTTTCTATTGGTGCTTTTTCTTTTCTCGTGCCATATCCTTTGATAACGGTCCGTCTCGAGTTAGGAGGCGATTCGTAAATGTTGCCCGATCGTAAATTAGGTAGTTTCTCGTTTAGTTAACAAAGGGATAATTTTATTGGAATTAAAATCTTTGAAAGGTAAAGATAGGTGATAAGCTGAAATGGATATGTATTTGAAACAAGAAAGAACCTTTAATAAAAATTAAAGACCCGAATCTTATAAGTTTCAAATTGATGGAATGAGTTTTGAGATAAAACCGAGACCCACTATCTAGCGAGATAGGAACCAATGGTATAGGTAGATGAGCGCCACACCCGTGAGGATGATAAGTTCAAAACAAGGAAAGAACGACGCCACTAGAAAACTAGATAAGTCAATTCAACCTCGAGAATAAGGAGAGTGAATACTCACCAAAAGAAAATTTTCTTTCATTCAAATTCAAGTTCTTTACAAAATGAAATTGCAAAATATTTATAGCCTTTCCAATGATAACCGGATAGGGAGGAATAAAACTTGAGGGCTTTAATTCCTATTTGTGCGCACGAGTGGTTGACTTGGTGTAGCACCTTGTGAGCATTCAGCCAAGCTGGTCACAATAATGACAAAAAGATTATGGAATATGAAAGTAGCCACTTGAATTAAAAAAATAGGCACTTGCCCGTTCAACCTAATTTCACCAAAGATTGTTGCCACTTTCATTTGCCATAAAATTATCCTAACCGTCCACTATGCTTCCTTGGTTTATTATTTTATGCACATGGCTTAATGGTCTCCACTCACTTCACATGCTTATTTGTTTATAGCTCCCATTAATTATTCAATTCATGTGCCGTCTCAATGTTGACTCCCCAAGTCACTCGAAGTTCAACTTTTATTCTTTCATGCTTCATTCAAAATAATTGCCGTCCACCACTCATCCATTATACTTCCATTTTGCTTTAAAAATTCAACCCTCCAGTGTGTCGTCCAAGGTAATTTAATCACCATGTTGATTATTTTACTACAAATTCAAAGCATGGTGCCGTTTATGCTTGCACATGTATTAATTAATTCTTTGAATTATTCTCACGCATGGCATGAAATTTCTTTGTCATCCAATTTTGCTTGCTCCAATTTAAGAATTCTTTAATTCTTTAATTCTCCATGGTGCTTCATGCTTGCCGTCCAATGCCTCCATTCTTTAATTTATTTCACAAGCATGCGGCATATTCATCTTATGCATCCATATGTTTATTAATTAATTTCCACTTAGCTAAACCTCCAAGCTTGAAGAATAAAATAACTTCCCTGGGTGTTCCACGCATCAAGCTTCCAACAAAAATTAAATTTCCACAAGTTCTCAAGTTGCTTTTAATGCTCCACCTTGCCATGAAACCTTATCAAGGACGTGAAACACTACAAAAGCATAAATCACACTAATTAAAATTCGGTCAAACATAGCTAAAACAGGAATTTAATTACCTTATTTAACACTATGTAAAAAAAATACTAATCAACTTCGACAAAGACTAATTAAAACCTGTGCTATTAAAACAAATAAATGTGAAATAAGAACAATGAAGCTATTACTGAAAATAAAACATGCGTAATTTAAAGTGTTAAATAAACTAGCAGTCGGACTAGCTAGTATATTCAACTTCAAATAAATTGTATGGAATCAGCATGTTTGTGGGCTCTCTTTTATGGTCATCCCAAATTTGTGCCACCAACACCATTGCGGCATCTTTGAATTGTTTGGTACGGGAACGTGTAATTGGCCCATTAGGTAGCTTTATCGGGTCATGGTTGATGTCCGTTACAGGCTTCGTAGGTGAGCTCGCATCATCCCCTCCCTCTTTAAGTTGATTCGTCCTCGAATCATCACCTACATCGAAAAGAGAAAGATCAGAAACATTAAAACTCGCGCTCACATTATAGTCACCTGGCAAGTCCAATTTGTACGAGTTGTCATTTATGCGTTCAATGACTTGAAATGGACCGTCTCCCCTTGGGAGAAGTTTAGATCGCCTTTGCTTGGGAAACCTTTCTTTTCGCATATGAACCCAAACCCAGTCCCCTGGTTCAAATAGTATGTGTCTACGACCTTTGTTAGCTTGTTGGACGTATTGCTTGGTTCTTGCTTCAATATTCTCGCGCACTTTTCGATGCAGCTCTTTTATGTATTCTGCCTTTTTCCTAGCATCAGGATGGATATATTTATCTAAAGGCAATGGCAATAAATCAAGAGGAGTGAGAGGGTTAAACCCGTAAACAATCTCGAAAGGCGAAAATTTAGTTGCAGAATGAACAGCTCGGTTGTAAGCAAATTCGATGTGGGGCAGACAATCTTCCTATGTTTTGAGAGTTTTTTGCACCAATGCCCGCAACAAGGTTGGTTACTACTTCGGTTTGTCCATCCGTTTGAGGATGACACATGGTCGAGAATAGTAGTTTTGTCCCTAACTTTCCCCACAGAGTTCGCCAAAAGTGACTTAAAAATTTTACGTCCCTATCAGATACGATTGTCTTCGGAACTCCATGCAATCGTATGATTTCCCTAAAAAACAAGTTTGCAATATGCACAGCATCGTCAGTCTTAGTACAAGGGATAAAATGGGACATTTTGGAGAAACGATCAACTACAACAAAAATCGAGTCCTTCCCAGTTTTTGATCTTGGTAATCCAAGGATGAAATCCATGGAAATGTCGACCCACGGAGTGTCTGGAATAGGAAGGGGCGTATATAAACCGTGAGGCTGGACCCGTGATTTGGCTTGTTTGCAAGCAATGCAACGTTCACAAATCCGTTCAACATCCTTGCTCATTCCTGGCCAAAAAAAATGTTCTTGAAGAGTGGACAATGTTTTGTCTCTTCCAAAGTGACCCATAAGGCCACCACTATGTGCCTCTATCACAAGCATGTCTCGCATAAAACCTTGCGGTATACAAATCTTGTTTTCCTTGAAACGGAATCCTTCATGCCTGTAAAACTTATCAAAAGCACCACTCTCACAAGCATTATAGACTTTGCCAAAATTAGCATCATTAGCATATAATTCCTTAATGTGATGGAAACCAAGTATTTTAGAATCAAGAAAGGTTAATAAAGTGTACCTTCGTGATAACGCATCCGCAACCACATTTTCCTTACCTTTCTTATACTTAATTACATACGGAAACGATTCTAAATACTCGATGCATTTTGCATGTCGTTTGTTGAGCTTGTGCTGTCCTTTAATATACTTGAGTGCTTCATGATCTGAATGAATAACAAACTCTTTTGGCCTTAAGTAATGTTGCCATGTTTCAAGCGATCTTATTAGAGCGTACATCTCTTTGTCATACACGGGGTAATTGAGTGCAGCTCCGTTCAATTTCTCGCTGAAATACGTCACCGGTCTTCCATTCTGAGTTAGAACGGCTCCGATCCCTACACCTGATGCATCACACTCAATTTCAAAAGTTTTATTAAAGTCAGGAAGGGATAACAATGGAGCTTTAACAAGAAATTCTTTAATGGCATTAAAAGACCGTTCTTGCTCATCGGACCAATGGAAAGCTGAATTCTTCTTGATTACGCTCGTTAGAGGAGCGGCTATTGTGCTGAAGTTGGGCACGAATCGACGGTAAAAACTGGCCAACCCATGGAAACTTCGTACTTGGCTAACCGTTGTAGGACGGGACCATTCTTGGATTGCTCTAATCATCTCTTGGTCCACCTCTAATCCATTTGCACTTATGACGTATCCTAAGAAAATAACCTTGTCAGTACAAAAAGAACATTTCTTGAGATTGGCGTACAATACCTCTTTCCGCAGTGTTTCTAAGATCGCACGTAAATGTTGGAGGTGATCCTCCAAAGATTTGTTGTACACTAATATGTCATCAAAATAAACAACACATGATTTGCCAATGAAAGCTCGTAAAACATGATTCATAAGTCTCATAAAAGTACTCGGAGCGTTTGTAAGTCCAAATGGCATTAGCAACCATTCATACAAACCTAACTTTGTTTTGAAAGTCGTTTTCCACTCATCACCTCCCCGCATCCTAATTTGGTGATAGCCACTTTTGAGATCAAACTTTGTAAAGATTCGAGCTCCGCTCAACTCGTCGAGCATGTCATCGAGTCAGGGTATCGGATGTCGGTATTTGATGGTAATCTTGTTGATGGCGTGACAGTCTACACACATCCGCCACGAACCATCTTTCTTTGGCACTAGTAACACCGGTACCGCGCATGGACTAAGGCTTTCTCGGATATATCCCTTTTCTAGCAGTTCAGTGATTTGCTTTTGGAGTTCTTTTGTTTCTTCGGGATTGCTCCGGTACGCAGGTCGATTGGGCAGTGAAGCTCCCTGCACCAAGTCAATTTGGTGTTCTATGCCTCGAATGGGCGGTAAGCCACTTGGTATCTCTTCTGGAAAGATGTCCTTGAATTCCTGAATAAGAGACAACACAGAAGAAGGAAGATTCTCGGGTAAGTCGTTAGTGTTCAAAAATGATTCCTTGTATAGTAAGACATACATCGGTTGTCTCACACACAAAGCTTTTCGAATATCTCTTGCTTTTGCAAAAACACTCATTTTTCCATTTTCTTTTTCTTCCTTCGTTTCCTCTTCTTTTTGTTCACACTCTCTTGTTTTATCACTTAATTTCTTGCCCCTCTTTTTTTTTTTAAATTTTTCTCTTTTTCTTTCTCATTTTTCCGCTCGCTTTCTTTTGATTTTTCTATTGATGCCTTCATCTTCAACTGATCTTCATAAACTTGCTTGGGTGTTAGCGGAGCTAGTGTCACGTTCCGGCCCAAGTACTTAAAAGTGTACCGATTAGTGTAGCCATCATGGATTGCTCGCTTGTCAAATTGCCAAGGTCATCCAAGCAGAAGATGTCCCGCTAGCATCGGAACCACATCGCACAAGACCTCATCTTGATACTTCCCTATTGTAAAGGGAACCAGAACTTGTTTTGTGACCTTAAGTTCTCCCGCGTCATTAAGCCATTGTAGCTTATACGGATGGGGATGTTTGGTGGTAGTCAATCCAAGTTTCTCCACCAATATGGTGCTAGCCACATTAGTACAGCTTCCTCCATCAATAATGACGCAACAAATCTTCCCCTTTACTTGACAACGCGTATGGAAGATGTTTTCGTGTTGTTGCTCATTTTCGACACCTTGTAAGCTGAGGCTCCTTTTTACCACCAAGATTTCTCCACTTTCGGCTTGTTCTACTTCTTCCTCATCTTGGGATGTCTCACTGGCATCATCTTCTTCTTCACTTCCGGATTCAATCTCACCATTATCTCGGACAAACATAGTGTTTCGATTTAGACATTGACTTGCAATATGTCCTCGTCCCAAACATTTGAAACACTTAATGTCTCGGGATCGATTCGGAAGAGCTTCCATTTTTCCTTTGCTCGTTTTACCGATCAGCTTGTTAAACTTGGGTACGCCACTTATTTCTATGGCTCGGTTCGGTAAGTCCTTTTTATTGGTCACTTGCTCCCATTTAGATGTTGAAGCATGATTGGGGGTTGCTCTAGGCGTATCTTTTCGTTTCAGCTATTTTTCAACCTTTATGGCCATGTGGACCATTTCGATGATATCGATGTAATGGTGTAATTCTACAATGTTTGCGATATCTCGATTAAGGCCAGCGCTAAAACGTGCCATGGTAGCTTCTCATTCTTCTTCTACATTAGCTCGGATCATAGCCACTTCCATCTCCTTATAGTAATCTTCCACGCTTCGGTGACCCTGAGTTAGGCTTTGCAACTTTTGATGCAACTCGCGGTGATAGTAGGTTGGGATGAACCTTTTCCGCATTAGTGCCTTCATTTCTGCCTATGTGGATATTGGTCGTTCACCATCCCGTCTTCGACTCGTCGTTAGTTGATCCCACCAGATAAGGGCGTAATCAGAAAATTCGATGGCAGCAAGTTTCACCTTCTTATTTTCTGAATAATTATGACAGTCGAAAATTAACTCCACCTTCTTTTCCCACTCAAGGTAGGCTTCTGGATCGGATCGCCCTTGGAAAGCAGGAATCGTCATTTTAATGTTCTTTAAGTCGTCATCGGCCCATTCTCGATCCCTTCTCTCACGAGCTCGTGGATCTCTTCTCCGTTCATCGTGTTCAAAAGCCGGGTTGCTGTCGACTTCACTTGGTTCTTAGACGTCGTTGTTACGTAACCAAGGTTGTTCTTGTCCCCTTCTCGGAATTGGAGGGGTGTTTGCTCGAGGTCTTCGTTCATCTCTTCGATCTAATTGTTCGGTGATTGTTCTGAACATACGTGTGATTTCTTGCATTACTGTTTGCACATCCTGATTTCTCCCTTCGGGATCATTTCTTCGGGGTTGTAATCCTCCCCCACCTCCGGCGGCGTTGGATGCTTCGTCACTTATTACTCGATGTTCGGGGTTCCTAGACATGTTTTTAAACAAAATTAATGAATTCCTCACTACAATCCTCACTTGTTCACTCACAAAGAAAATTATCAACACTCACACTCGTGTTTTTACTCAATTCTGGCTTTTACCTTAATGTTTTCACTCTTGCCTTTTACCGCTCGAATTCACTCTTCTAGATTCTAGAAGGTTGTCTTCGACTTACTAGTAACTCGGAGGTCGTTTCAAGAGTTAAAAAGGTAAGATTGGTTTCGGAAATGGGTAGGCTTAGAAAGGATAGAAAGGTGCGAATCAAGCTAATTGAGTATGAAGCTGGGAAGCAGTTTAATGTAGAAAAGCCAAGAGATGACCAAGATATGTTAAAGGAGGTAACAATTGCGAGGAAGTCAACTATAGTTGATTCCCAACATCTTATAGAGCTAACTAATTATACAGACAAGGGCTCGTCTCAGTTAGTATACTTTGTAAAACACTGGGAATATAAGCAAGCAAATGTCGTTCGTCTTCTTAGAGAAGAACTTGACAATCTAAACAGGCCAAGGTCGGAAGAGGGTTCTTTTTTTTTTTAAACTCGAATTTTTTTTTGAAACTTACTCAAAAAAAATCAAAACGATCAAAACGTGCCTAATTTAATTGGCTCTGATACCAGATGATAACGGTCCGTCTCGGGTTAGGAGGCGATTCGTAAATGTTGCCCGATCGTAAATTAGGTAGTTTCTCGTTTAGTTAACAAAGGGATAATTTTATTGGAATTAAAATCTTTGAAAGGTAAAGATAGGTGATAAGCTGAAATGGATATGTATTTGAAACAAGAAAGAACCTTTAATAAAAATTAAAGACCCGAATCTTATAAGTTTCAAATTGATGGAATGAGTTTTGAGATAAAACCGAGACCCACTATCTAGCGAGATAGGAACCAACGGTATAGGTAGATGAACGCCACACCCGTGAGGATGATAAGTTCAAAACAAGGAAAGAACGACGCCACTAGAAAACTAGATAAGTCAATTCAACCTCGAGAATAAGGAGAGTGAATACTCACCAAAAGAAAATTTTCTTTCATTCACATTCAAGTTCTTTACAAAATGAAATTGCAAAATATTTATAGCCTTTCCAATGATAACCGGATAGGGAGGAATAAAACTTGAGGGCTTTAATTCCTATTTGTGCGCACGAGTGGTTGACTTGGTGTAGCACCTTGTGAGCATTCAGCCAAGCTGGTCACAATAATGACAAAAAGATTATGGAATATGAAAGTAGCCACTTGAATTAAAAAAATAGGCACTTGGCCGTTCAACCTAATTTCACCAAAGATTGTTGCCACTTTCATTTGCCATAAAATTATCCTAACCGTCCACTATACTTCCTTGGTTTATTATTTTATGCACATGGCTTAATGGTCTCCACTCACTTCACATGCTTATTTGTTTATAGCTCCCATTAATTATTCAATTCATGTGCCGTCTCAATGTTGACTCCCCAAGTCACTCAAAGTTCAACTTTTATTCTTTCATGCTTCATTCAAAATAATTGTCGTCCACCACTCATCCATTATACTTCCATTTTGCTTTAAAAATTCAACCCTCCAGTGTGCCGTCCAAGGTAATTTAATCACCATGTTGATTATTTTACTACAAATTTAAAGCATGGTGCCGTTTATGCTTGCACATGTATTAATTAATTCTTTGAATTATTCTCACGCATGACATGAAATTTCTTTGTCATCCAATTTTGCTTGCTCCAATTTAAGAATTCTTTAATTCTTTAATTCTCCATGGTGCTTCATGCTTGCCGTCCAATGCCTCCATTCTTTAATTTATTTCACAAGCATGCGGCATATTCATCTTATGCATCCATATGTTTATTAATTAATTTCCACTTAGCTAAACCTCCAAGCTTGAAATAAAATAACTTCCCTGGGTGTTCCACGCATCAAGCTTCCAATAAAAATTAAATTTCCACAAGTTCTCAAGTTGCTTTTAATGCTCCACCTTGCCATGAAACCTTATCAAGGACGTGAAACACTACAAAAGCATAAATCACACTAATTAAAATTCGGTCAAACATAGCGAAAACAGGAATTTAATTACCTTATTTATCACTATGTAAAAAAAATATTAATAATCAACTTCGACAAAGACTAATTAAAACATGTGCTATTTAAACAAATAAATGTGAAATAAGAACAATGAAGCTATTACTGAAAATAAAACATGCGTAATTTAAAGTGTTAAATAAACTAGCAGTCGGACTAGCTAGTATATTCAACTTCAAATAAATTGTATGGAATCAGCATGTTTGTGGGCTCTCTTTTACGGTCATCCCAAATTTGTGCCACCAACACCATTGCGGCATCTTTGAATTGTTTGGTACGGGAACGTGTAATTGGCCCATTAGGTAGCTTCATCGGGTCATGGTTGACGTCCGTTACAGGCTTCGTAGGTGAGCTCGCATCATCCTTGGTGGGAGCTTTCACCTATCGGAGGTACGAGATGGGTTAGGCTTCGGATGATGGACCTTTTCGGTGTAGAATATTGTAGTTGGAATGCCACCTAATAGACGTCCTCATTTATCCAGAGATCATGTTCATCGCCCTCACCTTCATCTTTTGATGTTGCCTCCTCTTCTTCAACTTTATCTTGGGTCCGTGTTGGGCTGAACTGTAACACCCTATCCCCAGCTTGGTCACCAAGCCTAGATACGAGATGCCACACCACTGTCTCACCTCATGTATAATGAATAGGAAGCTAGATTCAAGCAAATCGATCAACTTTTGTTAACCCATATAAGTTTTAAGTCGTCAAAATAGTTAATTACAATTATTACATGCAAATCATTAATTTATCAGTCTTACATATAGCCTAAATCATGCACAAGGACTAACTAGCAAAATTTGATAAAAATGTTTGTAGGTATTGATACAGACATCCATGTATCGATACCACTTGGAAAAATGATACCAAAAAAGCATATTGTTTCTTGACCAAAATCTTGAAGTATCAAAAATTATCGGTACTAGTTACGGAATATTGATACTTTAGCCCCGAGTATTGATACTCGAGATAAGGTATCAATATCAAATTGCTATTTTGTTTTCCTGTTTATTTTAATTTATAGAGGTACCATTTTTAAAATGTAATATCGATACCTCTGCCCCTGGACGTGAAATTTCATCATATATGTGAATTAAGCCACTCCAAATGTGATTCTAACCAACATGCATCGGCCACCAAGTTAAATAACCATTCATACAGCTTAATCAATAGTACAAAATACCAAAAACGAGTCCGAACAAATATCATCATGCCAACATCAATGTCTACAATTCTAAGTAATTAATAACATGATATTCTTAAAAATAAAATCAAAATGGTTGAAAATCAATGACCCAAAATAGTTCTACCACATTGCCTAATTCCTTAGTATGAATAAAAATAATAGTTCACCTACAAAGAATAACCAGTCTTCCTTGGATCACTCCTTCAGAAACCACACCGCCCACACCGTAACGTCACTAATCTGCATATGTTAGAATGAGTGGGTGAGCTTTAACAAGCTCAGTAAGTGCAATGAATTTCCACAATGCAAACATGTCATCATGCATCACAACCAATCATTTACTCACATATTCCTCATTATTAAGTCTAGCACCATATAGTATTAAATCATGTATCATCTAATAGGTTATTCTCATAACGCATACATATTCACTCAAGCATAGAACATATTATACACAATCACATAAAATATGATAAATTGGGATAAGGTGGCACTTGCGTTATGAAACATATAGGGAGCTTTATCATCATACATTTGATACACGGGTATTTATTACACCACATAGACTCGTAAAGTCAAACAATTCCCAAAAGTGAATCATATAGCTAACAGTCTCCTTGTTTCCCCTCACATGTCTCATTGAATAGAGCTTAGCTCTCATTCCCTTATCCTTCCAAACATGTCCCAGAGCCTCAACGCCCAAAACCACTATACATATAACTGAGTACTCACAATCCTATGGCATGTCAACGATATCCAATGGTTTCAAGATCACATGGCCAAAATATTTGAAAAAAACACATATTACTTACCGATTAACCGTGCATTATCACTGCATATTAGCATCTTTTGCAAAACACTAGCATAGTCATATAACATATATATTACACATTGATTTCATGTATATGATTTCGGTTTACACAATAGTCACTATATTCACATACCACTTTTCATACACAATATATAACCACAATATCACAAGATAATTATGGATTCAAGGAAACTTACACTTGGAACTTAGAGTAGGGGTTTAAGCTACATCTAAATTCCCAAATAACCATGACTCGTGTTTACGAGTAGCAATTCCATACACTCACCACTTTATGCTTTTGTCGAAAAGTCAAAAGCTCAACTAATGCTTCCCTAGCTCGTAGCAAGTTTTAACGAATCTGAAGCTTTACACACATAAATCATACAATAAACATAGTCAAATATCCACAAAAAATGCACTCAAAGTAACTAACACACAAGCTTTAAACTAAGTTCCCATGTAACTTAAACTATTAACATAACAAACTTTAAATACTAATATCTCGTTTTTGCCTAAAATTAGTTTTGTTCATCTAAATATTCATCTACACCTAATTCGTAACCTTCAAGGTAGACAAATCTACTCAATTCATGGTATTGACATTTTTCGACATCTTTTAGGAAATTTTCACAAAATGCAGTAAAACATGAGAAATCATTAATGAAACTTCAAGGTAATGCTAATATATGTTGAAAAACACTTTGAAACCAAGTTTTGACTCAAAATCCTAAAATCCACCATTAATGGCTTGATTTTCAACTTTTACTTAAAACATGTGATTTGAGGGCTAATAATTCAGTTTTAATGACTAGATATCATGAAAAACTCATAGTAATTCGAAACGTTACCTTTGATAGGAGATTTGATGAGTTTTGACACAACGTCAAAAAACCCACGTTTGGAAAAGATGATGAAATCTATGGAGTTTTGGGTGTTTTTCTTGAAGATTTAGGATGATAAATAACTTTGGAATGATAGGAAATCAAAGTATTGTGGTTTGAGAATGAAAAATCAATGGAATGGTCAGGAAAAGAATAAGGGGCAGAAAGCACAAACTTGAAGAACAACTATCGTGACTTTAGGCTGAAAGTGGGTGTTTTAGGTTCAATTCTAAAAACTAGTTTAATTGCCACATAAATGCTCACTATTTTGACTCTGTTACAAATCAGTCTTTTCTCTAAAATTAAGGGTTTTTAGAACACTTTTTCTAAAATTGAGTTGATAGCTAAGATGCCATAGACAAAAACCTTATCGAGTACCAACCTTACGAAATTCTGAGCTCATATAGGTCAAAATTCCTAAAATACCCCTAAAATTCTTAGGCCCTATTTTGGGGTGTTACACAAACAAATTTGGAAAATAATTTGTGGCTCTCAACTCATTTAGTCAGGTTAATTCTTAGAGTACCAGACCCGTCTCCTGCATCCACCTAATCATCCCATCAAGTTTTTCTTCAGTGCTCTCACTTGCCCCTCTCCGAGCTTTCGATTGATCCTTCTGATTGAATGATGCTAAAACACCAATCTTTTCTTTCATTTTCTGGTTTGAATCAATAATTTGGTCTCTCTAAAGCTTAACATGTTGTGTATATAACAAATCTCTAATTATGCTTCTTGTTGGCCTCATGGATTGCTCATTTTCATCCATTGGAACCTCAGCACTTTTGCAAAGTGCCATCACAATATGGGGAAAGTAAATCCCAACCTTTTGGCCACTGATGCAACGCTTCATATTTTGATGGATCTATTGTCCTATGCATATATGCTTTTTCTGTAAAATGCCATATAACAAAAGGGCTCGGAATGTATTGACATTTGAAACGTTAAGGGTAGGTGTAATTCTGGTGCAAATAAGTTGCATTTTTAGTTATTGGAAACACTATAGCTTGATTGAATTTAGCCGGTAGTCTGGTATCTTGTCAGACATTCTATTCTCCTTGGTTTTTAGTTAAATATTTTATTATGCTTTCCATATCTATGTCTTCAAATTCCATTAATTCCATATTTTGTAAATAATCATATTCATAGTATGGAGCATCATAATATTTGCAAATCTTTTTTGGGAGAGAATAGTACATCCTTACTTCTTACCATTACTATTTCCCACATTTGTTCACGAGGTCGCCGAGTTTCCTCATCTTTAAGAGCGATATAAAATTCTTGTACTAGTGGAATAACAATAGTTTCTTTGGGAGTGATACAAAATCACTCCCATCTATGATACCATACTAAAGACCATATTTCATTACAAAGAACCATTGATGGTTCAAATCCCCTTTCTTGGATAAAAGTTTTGCCTTGAAGCTCCAGATAATACTTCTCAGCATTTTAGTTTCAAAATTTTAAGGGATTTGAAACCATCTGTGGTTCTTGCACATTCGTTTTTCTATGAGGCATATTTGTAATAATGTTTTCTAATAATACTAAAAATAACAGATAATGTTTCAAGAGCAATGGAATAGTAAATTTTAAAGTTTTGGAACTTTTAACCCTAACTTCGGAGTCTTGTTATTCCTTTCCCGAAGATTGTGATGACTTCCCTTACTTAATAATTATACTCACACCTGCACCAAAACAAGAAAGTATTGCATCAAAATATAAGAGAAAAGATGAAGTGGTTAGGTTTTCAGGGTTTTAAGATGATTTTAGAGTGTTTAGAAGTTAAAAGAGTTTTAAGGTTTGGTTAAAAGAGTGTTATAGGAATTAAAAAGGGGTTTAAAGGTTAAAATCTAGGAAGAATGAGGAAAACAACCGATGGGTTGCACAATCAGTTCGGGTCAACCCAGAAGAAAATTGCAGCGATGTCACGACATGATGCGACACCCTTAGCAGTTTGTCCTTATCGTGACATCGGGGTTTGATGTCGTGACACACTCTGAAATTTTTGAATTCTGGGTATATTGTATTTGAGTTCGTGACACACAGAGTCTGTGCTATGACATCGTGTTGATTTTCTTGATTTCTTCAACTCTGACCTTGGTGTTGCAACACGGGGTTGCCGTGTTGCGACACCATCTCTATTCTTGCCCAAATTTCCAATTCTAAAGTGTTTCGGTTCTTATAAAACATCATATAAGTTAGAGTCTACAATAAATAGTTAGTTAAATATACAATAATTTACATAAAATTATAGGTTAATCGAGATTGTCAAGTTTTACTGTTGGATTCATCCGACAGCTCCATTGATGCATAGAAGGACACTTCAGTTCTATCAAAATTAGTTCATCGCACGTTGTTCCATTCCACCTTTACCCACTTATCCCTTTCCTTAAATCTTTTTTTTTTACCTGCATGCATTAGAGGAAGTGTATCCCTTGCACTGCTCCCCTAACTTCCTCCTACCTTCCTCTTCGTTCAATTGATTGCCACATTTTAAAATTTTAGTTTCCCCTTTGATTTTCATGGTTAATTCATTCTTTTCTAAATCAATGGTGAACTTAAAAGTGGCTAGAAGAGGTCTGGCTAATAAGACCGGTATCTCATGATATTCTTCAAAATCTAGAACCACAAAATCTACTGGGATAATAAAATTGCGTACTTTGACTAACACATCTTCCAAAACACCTTTCGGATGTAGTGAAGACATGTCAACGAATTTTAGTGTTATCTGCATAGTCTTGAGTTCCCCTAACTTGAGTTTTTCAAAAATAGATAAAGGCATTAAATTAATACTAGCTTCAAAGTCACATGGAGCTCTATTAAAACAAATGCTCCCTATCTCTATAAGAATAGTAAAACATCCCAGGTCTTTTTATTTTTAGGGTCTCGAGGAAATAGCTCTACAAGAGGCATTTATACTAACTTGTTCACCTACCTTAATTTTCCTATGCCTAGACATAATATCTTTTAAAAACTGGGCATACATAGGATCTTTCTCAATAAACTCTATTAAAGGCAAGTTAACATTGATTGTTTTGAAAAAGTTTAAGAAACTTACAAACTCATTTTCATCCTGTTTTTATTTTTCTTTTAATCTTGACGGGAATAGGATCTTTGCAACGGTAGAATCTTTAGTTTTTTTTGTTCAATTACTGGTACGATTACCTCCTTCAATTTTGGTTCATCTTCATCCTCTAGGGTATTATCTTAAGGATCATCAGTATTCTCTATAATTTCTTCTAGAGTAGGGTTTTCTGGGCTACCCAGTATTTTGCCCAATCGGAGTGCTATGGCTTCCATGTGCTCCTTACCCTCCCTTCGAGAATTATTTTCTGTATTGTTTGGAATACTTGTGCCAGTTTGTCTTTTGATGTCACCCATCAGGCTCATCATTTGGCTCACTTGATCTTCAAGTTTAGTTAATGTTCTTGTTGAGTTGGTGCACTCAGACTGCACCTATTTTACATCTATTCTCATTAACTACATTTCTCCCTCGATTCTATCCAGACGTTGGTTATAACATCCTTAAGCCTTATTTGTCAGTGGACAGGGTTACGAAGTATTACAGGAGTTTACAATTCAAACAGACAAAAATTTTAAACATTTCATATCATATTAATGAACATATTAAAACCAAATCAAATCATACATTTGGTCCCTTATATGAGCTCTCGAGGCCCTAAATATGCATTAGAAACATGTTGGGACTAAATAAAAAAATTAGAGAATTTCTCAGGAAAAAAGGAAATTTTTCAACATTGCAGGGCTCACACAGCCAAGAGACACACCCTTGTCTCAAGCCATGTGGGCATTTGAAGTAGGGCCACACGACAGTGTCACAGCTCGTGTTCGTGCCCGTGTAGCTCATTGACTTAGGTCACATGACCAAGTCAAACGCCCGTGTGCCAGGCCGTGTACCCTTCGAAATAACCCCACACACCCTTGTGTCAGGTGCTAGGTCGTGTAACAGCCTGACTTGGAACCCTTTTACAAGCCATTTTTCTCACCTAATTTAGCATGTACCTACACATAACTTTGCACAAACTTACAAGCCATAACAAGGCATCCAAATCAAGCATAAACAAGTCATATACATATGATATAATATCATACAACAAATATGCCCTTAGGCACCTCAAATGACATTATGCAAACATGTATAATTATGTACTCATACTGGTCAAAATGATCAACTAACTTTCAACTAGATTTGCATTAATTCATGCCATTTAGTTACTTACCAAAACTTCAATTGGTACCAAATATGCCATTCTAAACTAGCACCAAATCACCATATAAGTCATGTATACTATAGTACCAAATAACCAAAAATTCATCACATCATAGAACACATTTAACTATCACTTTACCTTTCATTGTTCAATTACATAATAAGCCACACATTAACCATGTTAATGCTACTTATATACATACCAAAATATGCCAAACACAAGCCAAATCAAATGGAAATATTTACGACAAAATATATAGGCCAACATTATTCAAGATACCTATACATGCCATTATAAACAAAATTAAACATCCAAAAGTACCAATGGAGCCGATGGATAGTGTGATATAGCTCCGAAAAGCTTCCAACCTGAACGAGCTTCCGATTCATTATAAAATACAAAACATAACACAAAGTAAGCATTTAAGCTTAGTAAGTTCGTATAGCATAGAATTTAACTTACAATTTAGTCATATAAGGTAAGTAAACAATGCATATCCCAACACAAGTATGGCCAAATGCCTAAGCACATGTACACCAACCATGTTAGTCATGTAAATACATACATAAGCCAATAAACATGGATGAACATAACAATTGATCAAGTTCTATATACATGTATCATTCATTTCATGTTTCCATATACCAAGTAATAACATTTCAATGTAATTCATGTGTCCCTGTAATGGTATGTATTGAACTCTTACCATTTCGTATCAGAGTATTGCTTATTGAACTATTTAGAATACCGTTGGATACCCGGGAGATCTCAAACTTAATGTGCTAGCTCATATAACTGTAATTTGTAACGCCCCAAATTTTGGGCTTAGAAGAATTAGGCCTTGGGCTTGGGAGCGCCTAAAATTCTTGAGAGCTAGAAAATGGCACAAATGCATGTTAGTACTGCTGGGTTAGCAATATTGGAGTGTTTGGGGTCTTGGTGAAGTCTTGGGTTCAAGCCTTGTCATATGAAAATTTTTTGTTTAAGCATTAGGGGAATCTTAATGTCAGGTAATAAGCCTTTTAAATAATTGAGGCTAAAATGTGGCACAAGAAGAGCTTGTGGCCTGGTGGCAAGGTGGCTTTAGGAGTTTGCATTTGGACTAGGTTCGAATAACTCACTGCTCAAAAGGGTATTTATTTTACTCATTTTCCAAGCTAGTAGTTGAGTTGGAATTGAACTCTGGTGGAGAAGGTTTGAATTGGTCAAGTGACTGATTTAAGGAGTGGGTTAGGCAGTGATTTATGGAGGAAAAAGTGGAGTTTGAATTGGTGTAGTATTGTGCTGAATTTGCTTAGGAGGTACTCAGAATTTCTTTTGTCTTTTGGTTTTTGTGCTTGTTGGTGTCGAATTCTTCTATTGCCTCCTCCTCCTGCTACTCGTTTTCTTTGTTCTTCCTTCCCTATCTCGAAACACTACTTCCTTGGCCGTTTAGACACTTAATTTATGTGTCAAAATTGAACTTTGCTTCTTCCCCTTAATCTCTTTTCTTTTTGGCTCCCTACAAGTTTGTGAACAGATTATCTTTGATCTGTTTGTGGTCTCCTTGACCGAATATTCCACCTTCTCCCTCCACTCTTTTGATTTTGTTGACTAATGGATCATCCCTTTTTTTTTCTCTAGCTTTTGAAATTGGGTGTGTTGGCCAAATAGTCTTTCTCCCCCCTCTCTTAGTTCTTTTGGGATAGTAACTCTTCTCTTCACCTTATTGCTTGGTCTGACTGTTCCTTTCTTCTTAAGTAACTTTGCAATTCGGGAATTTAGAGTTCTTTAATAAGTATGATAACGTAAGGATTTATTGGATGTTGGTCTGGTTGTACGAGAAGGGGATTGATGACAAATGTGTTTGAATGTAGGCTTTAGGCTCGTGAGCGGTTCACTCGACTTCGTTAATAGGTGTGTATTTTTACCTTTACCTGATAGTTGGCTGATAAGTCGAAGGTGTGTAACCACACTCCTTTTGATCGTACATCGACAAAATGCCAAAAAGTCGAACTACCGGCGAATGATGCCACGCGAGCATGCGATCGCACGTGTGGTGGACCGAGCCCCTCGAATATGGGCGTAAGATGGTTGAGGCCACCATGAGCGTTCTCATGGACGTAGGTCGTTTTGGGCCACGTTGGGGCCGAAATGGGCCGTGTGGGCCCAATGGCTTGTGGGCCCCACACGAATTAAATTTGCATATTATGGTAAATGTTAGACTGAGTTGTGCAGTCCACATGGCTAGGGTCGTTTTTGGGCAATGGGCCGTGTGGGCCCACTGGGCTAGTGGGCCTCACACGGATAAAATGCATGATATATGGTTTCAATTGGTTTGAATTGTGCCGTTCGTATAGCCGAGGCTATTTCTGGGCTAATTGGGCCACACGAGTGTGTGGGCCCACTTGGGCCTAGTAATGGGCCTTAGGCCCATTTACATCGTTGTGACTGTTTAGGTTACTTAAGTCGCTCGAGGCGACGATGGACCTTCTATTGGGTCGCTGAGACCCCAAATTGTAAAATTACTGAAATACCCCTAGTTTGCAAAATTACCGAAATACCCTCGATTTGTAAAATAATCAAAATACCCCCGATTTGTGAAATTACTAAAATACCCTCAATTTGCAAAATACCCTTAATTTTGTAAAATTACCAAAATCCCCCCAGTTTGTAAAATTATCAAAATACCCTCATTTTGTAAAATTACTGAAATACCCTTAATTTATAAAATTACTGAAATACCCTTGATTTACAAAATTATCGAAATACCTTGATTTGTAAAATTACTGAAATACCCCTAATTTGTGGAATTATTGAAATACCCCTGATTTGTGAATTTACCTAAATTCCCCTAATTTGCAAAATTACCGAAATACCCCCAGTTTGTAAAATTACCGAAATACCCCAGGTTTGCAAAATTACTGAAATACCCCTGTAGGGTAGGATTAACGAAATACCCCTATAGGGTAGGATTACTGAAATACCCCTGTAGGGTAGGATTACCGAAATACCCTTATAGGGTAAAATGACTGTTTTGCTTTATGGGTAAATGACTGACTTAGACTGTGAATTTGACTGATTTGACTGTGATTGCATAACTGTGTTTTAACTAATTTGACTGTGATCGTATGATTATTTTTACTGACTTGACTGTGGTCGTGTGACTGATATGATTTTAATATATGTCTAAATGATGGTTACTGAGCATGGCCATTGTGCATACACGTGTAATGATTGAGCATGGCATACACGACATATTGCATGGGGTTGGGACATTAATACGGAGGAAGTTTTGATAGGGTCGCACGAGTCGCATGAGACGACGGTGGATCCAGTATTGATCTGTTAAAGTCACACGGGTTGCATGAGACGACTGTGGACCGACGGACGGCTTAAAGCCGCGTAATCTGATTATGGCTCTGTGCCAACCTAAATATGGCTCTGTGCTATCTTGATTATGGCTTTGTGCCAATCGTATTTACCCATAGCTGCGCCTAACATATATATTGATGACTCTGTGTCTATCATAATTACCCATGGCTGTGTGCCGATTATATTACCATCGCTGATGGCTATGTGCCAAACTAATTACAGTTACCGATAGCTTTGTGCCATCCTAATTATGGCTCTGTGCCATCCTGATTATGGTTTATAACCATTCTGTTTATGGCTTTCAGCCGTTCTATTCACGACGAGGAGCCGTTCTGTTGACTTAGTGTCGCAACCGGTGCTAAGCTTGTTGTGTTGGCTAGGTGGGTCAATTTTATCCCCACAGAAGTGTAGGGTTGGTACGGGTGGTGTGTTGGCTGGATCGAGGTGGGATGCATCCTCATACTGTTGCATATCTGTTAATCAGATTTGTCATTGTACTGGGCTTAGGGCCACTTGTTTTGTTATTGGTTTGGGCTAGGCCCAATTGATTCTGTTATGGGCTGTGACCCAAATGATATTGTAGTGGGTTTTGGCCCACGTATGCTCTGAACTAAACTGTACTGTTACTGTTAAAGGGCTTTGGAACAGACTGTTTTAGTTTCTATTTCTGTATACTGACTGTTACTCTAGTAAAGGGATTGCACACTGAGTTTTCGTAAACTCAACCCCTCTTTTTAATTTTCAGGTAATTCTCAATAAGCGGTTCGACGTACTGGAGGACTCGGAGGTGGCCACACCACGAACAACTTTAAATTTTAGTATTCTATTTTTCCTTACTTAAATTGCTATCTTATTGGGTTGTAATAAGGCCTCTTTTAATTTCAGATTTTTAATTCGGGATTTTCAGTTTATTACATTTTCTATCTGTTAAAAGTAGATCACGGTTTTCCAAAACAATAACTGTTCTCAAAACACTACGCTTTCATGACTTAATCTTGAAACATCACGTTTTCGCAAATCATCTGCTTTAAATTAAGCTTCCGCAACAAACAAGGTTTTGAAGGTAATAACTTTTTAATAAATCTCGAAAAAAATAAACTGACGTAACTGGGATTTTACTCAAGCTTTTAATTAAGAAGGGTTTTCAATGAAAACATGGTTTTTGAAGGACACTTCAATGTGGCACGCTAGATTCGGGCCTAGCTTCTAGGCCGGGTTTGGGGTGTTACATAATCTGTCAATTCATGTACATGTATGCTCATATGACCCATGAATCGGTATACTCACTCGAGCTATAGATCGGTATGCTCTCACGAGCTATAAATCGGTATGCTCACACGAGTTGTTGGTCAAAATGTAGCTACACGATGCTGCTCACACGAGCTATGAATTATCCGCAACACATGCAGGACCTCAGCCATTGGTACAATGTACAGGACCAGAACTCAAATCATGTAATCCTAATTACCTTATTTGTATCCTACAGATTCCTAAGGTTCAAACGGGACTCGAAAATCGTCGAACGTCATTGGATAAGCACTCATTAATTATGTATGACAATTCATAACATATATATATATATATATATATATATATATCAATTAAAAACATATAAACACAATTTAATTACAAGAACCTATCTCGACGAGTATACGTAGATACGTAGGCGATTAATCCGAGATTTTCCCTTTGCCCCAGTCTAACTCCGTACGAGGTCTATCTTGATCTATATGGATAAATTTAACTCAATTTCATATATAATTTATTCAATTCAACCCAAATTCATATTTTTGCTAAATTTCCATTTTGCCCCTATTCTTTTAATTTCTTTACAATTTAGTCCCTAACTCATAAAAATGGAAATTCATGAAATTCCACTACAACCCACTATTGTCGAATATTAATTAAGTCCCTAGAAAGCCCTATATTTCATTTATTTCACAATTTCACCATGTAAAAATTCTATTTTTTTCAATTTAATCCCTATTTGACAATTTTATAAAAAATCTCTTTACAAAAGTTGTTTATCTAACAACCAATATTCATTTTCTAAAATCAAACATCAAAGCTCATGTAATTCATTAATGGTAAAACCATAATAGTTTAACAGTTTACAAATTAGTGCCCGAGCAAGCTAGATTAAGCTACAACGAACCCGAAAACATAGAAATCAATAAAAACGGGACAAAAATGCATACATAACAGGCGAGAATGAGATTGCCAAAACTTCAAGCTTAAAAATGGCTTTCTGAAGCCCTAATTCCGGTTGAAGAAAGTTTAAAGATGATAACTTGGCTTTTATTTTAGTTAATTTTGTCTTTATTTACCAAATTACATAATTATCCTTTAAAAACTTTAAAAATTACACAAAATGCCAAGCCATCATATTGCACTATCTTATTTATGGTCTAATTACCATATAAGGACTTCCATTCTAAAGTTCTATAGCTATTTAATACTTTTAGATAGTAGAGCTCAACTTTTGCACTTTATACGATTTAATCCTTTTTATCAAATTGAGCAAGTAAACGATAAAATTTCTTAACGAAATTTTTATGCGGTGCTACTATCATGCTATAGGTAATAAAATAATAATAAAATAAATTTTCTGACTTTAGTCTTGTGTTCTCGAAACCACTGTTTTGATTTCACTAAAAATAGGTTGTTACGACTCTCCCTCCCTAAAGAGATTTTCGTCCCCGAAAATCTTACCAGAAAAGAGGTTCGAGTATTGCTTTCTCATAGCTTCCTCAGGTTCCCAGGTGGCTTCTTCTATTCTATGTCACTACCAGAGAAAGGTGAAATGCAGTGCTAAAATGTAATAGTGTACCAAGAGCTTCCTGTAACTTTTTCCAGAGTCATGATGTAAACCACGGAATTCTATCCGAAATAATAGAAACTTATACCCCGTACAATTTGACAATCTCAGAAACATATAACTCAGCTAATCTGTCAAGGGAGAAATTTGTACATACTGGAGTAAGTGCAGACTTTTTCAAATGATCAAAGATAACCCAAATAGCATCTTTATTACTTGGAGATAGGGCTAAATCCGATACAAAATCCATAGTAACTCTATCCTATTTCCACGCCGGTATCATGACTGGCTACAATAATCCAGAAGGTACCTGATGTTCAGCTTCAACTTGCTGACATACTAAACATCTAAATACAATGTCAGAATTCTCGCGTTTCATTCCTGGCCACTAGTACATCTAGATACAAGCTTTGGATTCTTCGGTACACAAATTCTAGCTCTGAACAATTAACAACCACCGAATCCTATCTGAAATTTTGAATCGAAAGTCAACTCAGACTGTGCCCGCTTAGCTGAAAACTCAACATCACATTTCTGAGCTTCATAGATATGTTGTAAAAACATCAGTCTAGCTTTCAACTCAGCTAAGATCGAACCATTATCAAATAATGTTAGTCGTGTGTTCATTGCTAGCAGAGCAAATAAAGACTTTCTATTTAGAGCGTCAGCAACTACATTCGCTTTTCCTAGATGATAATCAATGATCAACTCATAATCTTTTAACAGCTCGAGCCATCTATGTTGTCTCAGATTCAAATCTTTCTACAACATTAGATATTTCAAACTTTTATGACCGGTAAATATATGACATTTTTCTCCGAACAAATGGTGTCTCCAAATTTTCAACACAAACACAATAGCTGTCAACTCTAAATCATGTGTCGGATAATTCTTTTTTTGCAGCTTTAATTGTCTAGAAACATAAGTGATTACTTTGCTTTCCTACATCAAAACACAACCTAAACCATTTAAAGATACATCACTGAAAATCACGAATTCTTTACCCGATTCAGGCTGAACCAAAACTGGTGCCTTGGAAAATAGTGCTTTCAACTGATTGAAACTTTGCTGACATTTCTCAGACCATTCAAATTTCACATATTTCTATAAAAGTCGCATCATAGGTGTAGCTATCAATGAGAACCCTTTGATGAATCTTCAGTAAGAACCAGCTAAGCCCAGAAAACTTCTAACTTTGGATACGTTTCTCGGTGGTTTCCAATCAACAACTGCTGAAATTTTACTCGGGTTAACTCTGATGCCTTCAGCCGATACAATATGTCCTGGAAAATCGAATACTAAGAGCCAAAACTCACATTTGCTAAATTTAGCAAACAATTGTTTATCTCGCAGAGTTTGCAACACAATACTCAAATGTTCAGTATGCTTAGTCTAGTCTCAAGAATAGATCAAAATGTCGTCAATAAATACCACAAAAATCAGTCTAAATATGGTTTGAAGATTCTATTCATCAAATCCATAAATACTTCAGGTGCATTAGTTAAACCAAACGACATCACAAGAAATTCATAGTGTCCATACCTGGTTCTGAATACAGTTTTCGGTACATCTGAATCTTTCACTCGTAGCTTATAATAGCCAGAATGAAGATCAATCTTCGAGAATACTATGGCACCATTCAATTGATCGAATAGATCGTCAATACAAGGTAATGGATATTTGTTCTTGATTGTAACCTTGTTGAGCTGAAAGTAGTCTATAGACAATCTCATCAATCTGTCATTTTTCTTAGCGAACAGAACCGATGCACCCCAAGTTGAAAAATTGGGTCGAGCAAAACCCCTATTTGTCAACTCTTCCAGCTGTGCTTTTACCTCTTTCAATTTGGTAGGAGCCGTTCTGTAAGGTGCTATCGATATCGGTGATGTCCCCGGTACAAGTTCAACAGAAAACTCAACCTCTCTGATCGGCGGTAATCTAGGTAACTCATCTGAAAACACCCCAGAATACTCGCAAATAGCTGGCACAGTTTCAAGCTTCGATTCAAAAACTTTCGTATCCACCACGTATGCAAGGTAAGCATTGCAACCTTTTCTCACATATTTCTGCGCTGATATAGCTGATATAACCATAGGCAACCCACTCGAACTATCTGATTCAATACGAAGCATCTCACCCATTTTGATATTTTAATACAATAAGCTTATGCTTACAATTTACAACTGCATCATGTAGAGTTAGCCAATCCATGCCTAAAATTACATTAAATTCATCAAACGATAATAGCATCAAATTGGCAGGAAAATCGTAACCCCGAGTCATCAAAGGACAGCTCATGCAGACTTTATCACCTAGCACATACTGACCTAAGGGGTTCGATACTTTAACCATGAATTTAGTGTACTTAACAGGTAAATTCTTACTAGACACTAAATTTGTGCACACATGCGAATGAGTGGATCCCAGATCAATCAAAAAGTAATATCAATATAAAAAATAGAGGAAGTACTGATAATAACATATGGCACAGAAGCATTCTCTCTTGTACGAATAGCATAAGCCCTAGCTGGTTCTCGTGCCTCAGATCTCACAGTGAAATCTTTTGTAACACCACGACTACCACTCACATTTCTAGAATTACGAGGTGGTTTACCCCTCCCAGCTATATTGCTTGGCCTCATGGTTTGAGCTTTCTCTTTCTTACATTTCTCTGGGCAATCTCTAAGATAGTTTTCTAATGAACCACACCTGAAACACGCTCCCTTCTTTTATCGACACTCACAATAATGTACTCTTTTACAGTGCTTACACTCGAGCCAAACATTTCTGACACTACCCACACTTGCTACAGATGTAGCCTAAGGTTTTGGATTAGAGCGTTGTGTACCTTTGTCTCTACTAGAATATCCCATAGAAGCTCTAGAATGGTTGTGATGTTCTTTAGATCTTTTTGATGCTGACTGATATGAATTCCCAGTTGATCTCTTTCTCAAGTCTCTAGCTTTAAAATCAACATGTCTTTTCTCTTTACTCAGCTCCTTGGCTTTATGTACTCGATTGACCAGTACAATAAATTCTTTCAGCTCAAGAATTCCAACTAGAAGCTTAATGTACTCATTTAACCCCTTTTTGAATCTTTTACACATAGCAATCTAGGTCAGAATACATTCACAGACATATTAGCTTAGTATAACTAATTCCCGCTCGTACTCTGATACAGACATATGACCCTGTTTGAGCTCGAGAAATTCTTTGCATTTCTGATCTAGAAACCTCTGACTAATACATTTCTTTCGAAACTCAATTTGAAAGAATTCCCAAGTGATTTGCTCTCTCGGCATAATAAAAATTAAATGTTCCACCACTGGTAAGTCAAATCTTTCAATAAAGATACCGCACATTTAGCACACTCGGTCGGTGAATAGGATAGCTCATCAAAAATCCTGATTGTATTCTCTAACAAGAATTCAGCTCTCTCGGTAGCATTTTTAGCAGTAGCTCAAAATTCTTTAGCTCCATACTTACAAATCTTATCAATAGGTAGCTTACTAACTCGTATAGGTTCCAAACCTTGAGGAATAACATGAACTGATTGGGGAGCAGGACAAGGTGGAGGTTGTTGAGCAGCCAGGTTTGTCTGAACCAACTCGGTAAATCATTCATTCATCACCTGGAAGAAGGCTTCCTTAGCCTTTCCTCTTCTACCCTTAGATACGGGCCTTGTACCACTCGATGCAACTCTATGAACGGAGGCTTGAGCATTGCTCTCTACTTAATCAGAGTCAGCTCGGTTGGATGTCATTGCTAAATGAAAACATGTTTCAAACAGTCAGGAGATTTCACACTATCACATGTTATATAATGGCATGTATAGCTAGACTCGTACATGCTACATCCAGTATGAGAATTGACTAAATTGTACCTCTGATTCCTATAAATGTAACACCCCTAACCCGTATCTGTTGCCAGAATAGGGTAACAGAGTACTACAGGAGTATACAATTGAAACGGACAAAAATTGCAAACATTTCATATCATATCAATGGACATATTAAAACCAAATCAAATCATACATTTTTACCCTTATACAAACTCTTGGGGCCCTAAATATGCATTAGAAACAAGTCGGGACTAAATAGAAAACTCAAAGAATTTTTCAAGAAACTAGGAAAATTTTCAACACTGTAAGGGTCACAGGCCATATGGGCATTCGAAGTAGGGACATACGACCTTGCCTCAACCCGTGTCCATGCCCATTTAACTCACTGACTTGGGTCACATGGCCAAGTTACACGCCCGTGTGCTAGGCTGTGTAGCCTTCGAAATAACCCCACACACCCATGTGTCATGCCGTGTAACAACCTAACTTGCAACCCTTTGAAAGCTACAAGGGACACACGGCTGTGTCACCTAGTTGTGTATCATACATGGCTGAGACACACGCCGGTGTCTCTGCCCTTGTGGATGAAAATAGGCCATTTTACAAGCCACTTCTCTCACACAATTTGGCATGTACCTACACACAATATTGCACATATTTATAAGCCATAACAAGGCATCCAAATCAAGCATAAACAAGTCATATACATATGATATAATATCATACAACCAAATATGCCCTTAGGCACCTCATATGATAGTATGGAAACATGTATAATCATGTACTCATATTGGTCAAAATGATCAACTAACTTTCAACTAGATTTGTATCAATTCATGCCATTTAGTTACTTACCAAAACTTCTCAGTTGGTACCAACTATGCCATTCTAAACTCGCACCAAATCACCATAAATTAATAATATCACAAAACACATTTAACTATCATTTTACCTTTCATTGTTCAATCACATGACAAGCCACACATCAATCATGTTAATGCTACTTATATACATACCAAAATATGCCAAACACAAGCCAAATCAAATGACAATATTTACAAGAAAACATATAGGCCAACATTAGGCAAAATACCTATACATGCTGTTATAAACAAAATTAAACATCCAAAAGTACCAATAAAGCCTATAGATAGTGTGAAATAACTCCGACAAGCTTCCAACCCAAACGAGCCTCTAATTCACTATAAAACATCGAAAGTAACACAGATTAAACATTTAAGCATAGTAAGTTTCTATAACATAGAATTTAACTTACCATTTAGTCATATATAAGGTAAGTAAACAAAACATTTCCCAACACAAATTTGGCAAAATGCCTAAGCACTTATACACCAACCATATTAGTCATGTAAGTACATAAATAAGCCAATAAACATGGATGAACACAACGATTGATCAAGTTCTATATACATGTATCATCCATTTCATGTTTCTATATACCGTGTAATAACATTTCCATGTAATTCATGTGTCCCTGTATTGGTCTATATTGAACTCTTACCATTTCGTATCAGAGTATTGCCCGTTGAACCATTCAGAACACCGTTGGATACCCGAGATAGCTCACACATAATGGCCTAGCTCATATAACTATAATCCTTCAACTTATGTACATGTATTCTCATACGAGCTGTGAATCAATATGCTCACTCGAATTGTAGATTGGTATGCTCTCACGAGCTATAAATGAGTATGCTCACATGAGTTGTGGGTTGGAACATAGCTACAAGATGCTGCTCACACGAGCTATGGAGTATCCGTAACACATGCAGGACCTTAGCCATTGGTAGGACGTACAAGACCAGTACTCAAATCATGTAACCCTAATAACATGTCATTTGTATCCTACGGATTCCTAAGGTTCAAACGAGACTTGGTAATCGTCGAACGTCGTTGGATATGCACTCGGTAATTATGTATGACAATTCATAACATATATATTTCAATTAAAACTTATAAACACGATTTAATTAAACGAACTTACCTCAACGAGTATACATATATACAGAGGCAATTAATCTAAGATTTTCCCTTTGTGCCGATCTAACTCCGACGAGGTCTGTCTTGATCTATACAGATAAATTTAACTCAATTTAATATATAATTCATTCAATTTAGCCCAAATTCATATTTTGGCAAAATTTCATTTTGCCCCTACACTTTTAATTTCTTTGTAATTTAGTCCGTAACTCATAAAACTGGAAATTCGTGAAATTCCACCGCAACCCACTATTGCCGAATATCAATTAAGTCCCTAGCAAGCCTTATATTTCATTTATTTCACAATTTCACCATGTAAAATTTCTATTTTTTTTCAATTTAATCCCTATTTGACAATTTCATCATAAATCTTTTTACAAAAGTTGTTTATCTAACAACCAATATTCATTTTCTATCATCAAACATAAAAAATTCACTAATGATAAAACCCTAGTAGTTTAACAGTTTCACAAATTAGTCATCGGGCTAGCTAGATTAATCTACAACGTACTCGAAAACATAGAAATCAATAAAAACGGGAAAAAAATGCATACCTAAAAGGAAAGAATGAGATTTCCGAAACTTCAAGCTCAACAATGGCTTTCTGAAGCCCTAATTTTGGTTCAAGAAAGCTTAAAGATGATAACTTGGCTTTTATTTTAATTAATTTTTTATTTACCAAATTACATAATTAGCCTTTAAAAACATTAAAAATTACACAAAATTCCAAGCCATCATATTCCACTATCTTATTTAAGGTCTAATTACCATATAAGGACTTCCATTTTAAAGTTCTATAGCTATTTAATAGTTTTAGCTACTAGAGCTCAACTTCTGCCCTTTACGCGATTTAATCTTTTTTTATCAAATTGACATGTGAACAGTAAAATTTCTTAACGAAATTTTTATACAGTACTACTATCATGGTGTAGGAAATAAAATAATAATAAAATAAATTTTTTGACTTCAAATTTGTGGTCTCGAAACCACTGTTTCAATTTCACTAAAAACGGGCTATTATATTGACCACATACAATATGGTCACTTAGGTTGACCCTATCATGAGCTTTCAGAAAATAATTTGATAGTTAGTATTTTTAGCTTGATTCAAACTATTACCTCCTCATTAATTTCCTCCCCATGTTAGATTTGGGTGATCTTTCCAGCTGAAATTGTAGGTATTTGAATAAGGGTTTCACCCTTATTTCAGATATAATTCACATCCTAGGTAGGACTGTTGTTGTAATGGAAGAGTGGTTTGTCTCCTCCATGTATACACGGTGTATTAATAGCAAATTCGACACGGTTAAGTCTACACACTAATTTTTGATACTTATCATCCTCTTGGATAACTTTCACTGTAGTAGGTTTCTGGCCATATGTAAATTGTTCAATGGACCACTGGCAAGAGTTTAATATCATGTTTTCAATTATTTCCTATGCATCCTCATACGTTCTGTTCATAAGGGCTCCTCATGTTGCTCCATCTAGTCCTGATCTTGCATTCGTATCAAACCCGTTATAAAATACCTACAATTGCATCCACTCAAGGAATCCATGATGCGAACATTTCTAAATCAACGTTTTGAAATGTTCCCAAGCTTCATGAAAACTTTATCCTTTGATATGTATAAAGACAACAATCTTTTTTCTTAGTTGAACCGTTTTACTAATAAGGAAGAACTTTTGTAAAAATTTTCAAGTGAGCTCATCCCATGTTGTGATAGACTCTGCTGCCTGGAAATCTAACCAAGAAAAGACGTTATCAATCAAAGAAAAGGGGAACAACTAAAGACAAATAGCGTCATCAGTGACCTCATTGTATTTGAAAGTATCATAGAGTTAGAGAAACCATTTTAAATGTTGATTCATATCCTCTGTGATTGTGCCCCTAAATTGTAGATTATTTTGGATCATAGGCATTATTGCTAGTTTGATCTCAAAATTATTTGTTGTAATAGATGACCACATTATGCTTTCTTGAACCATGTCTTGTTACGATTCATGTGTAAGTTTACGAGTAACTGTGGCGATGCTGGCGGATCTCCTAAAGCGTTATCATTAGCGTCGTCGAATAGCGGACTCTCCCGTGGTACATTGCCTACAGTAGATGGTGGTGGATCTTGCATCTGCTACTACTGTTGTTGCCGAAAATTTCTCCTAATTATTATTTCTTGATCTGTAACTGGCTCTATAAATATTTCTCTACTAGGAGTCATACACCACCCAAAAAGAAAAGATCAGTAACAATAAAAATTAAAAATTGTATCTAGAACCTAAGAATTTCCTAATTATTCTTTGAAGTATAAAAATAAAAATCAAATTAATGCCATTGCCTCCTCGGAAACGGTGCCAACAACTTAACCGCCTCCAGACGTACTAACGTCAAGAGTGTGAATACTATAGTAAAAGATATATATATTTTTGAGGCGGTTCCGCAAGTATATAGGTCCAGTTGTAATATAGTTACAACGGAGTATGTGAGTACTCCAAGGATCTACCCAAGGGAGGCTAGTGCTAGATCAAATTTAAACACCAAAAAAGCTAATTAGTACTTTAAATTAGTTATAGTACAAAAGTAAAAATAAAAGGAGATTTTAAGATTTCTATAATAATAAAATAAAATAACATAAAGAAATAAAATTCAAGGGATTGAATAATAAAAATAAATCAAAATTAATTATGGGCGATTAGCTCACTTCGGTAATCCCTATCAATTGTAGCTTAAGGTTCCTCGTGAATCAACTAGTCGCTATCCCAGCAGGATCTTCCAATCTTCCTATCAAATAACGAGTCAGTAAGGACTACTTATCTTTCGACCTCACAATCCAGACCGGCTTGGGGTGAAGGTGATCACAGGTATGCCATACCAAATTTGGGTTAATTCCCACCTTGATGACTTCCTAGGGTTGTCAGGCCTAGGGTTTTAAGTTCTTCCTTTCCCAAACAGCTGATTCATTAAGTAACCCTACAAAACAGTTAACAAAATACATCTACTCGCTAATCCTCACAAAAGGATTAGTTCCTCGTGATTTCATAAACAATATGGAAACAATATGAAGATAGAACATGAATAATGAATTGAAGTATAGAGTTTAAGAAAATACTTGATTTGTATTAAAGATGAAAGTGGATCCACAGAGTTTGATTATCTCAACAAATTAACTCTTTTGAGATAAACAAAGAACAAACTGAAAAAAAATCTAAACCAACGAAAAAGAGAAAACTGAATTGGAATTAAAAGCAGAATTCTAAACTAGGTAATTGGTGTCCATAACATGTGGCAATGGAGTCTATTTATAGATTTTAGGTGGCTGTCATTCTTAACCCTAGGTTTAGCTGACATTCTCGACCTTTAAGTTTGATTGTGTAGACCAAAACGCCCCCTAGCTCGTGTTAATTTTCGTCTAGAGTCGATGTTCCGATATACCAAGACCTGTCTCGTGACATAAGAGTCAGTGTACTCTTTTTGAGCTATCTTCAAGGGTACAGTAATATCCTAAAAATATTAGAGCATCATGTTGTTTACTTGTGTTAGCTTGGAAATAATTGTTATTGTAATATCCCGGGTTAGGGGCTATTTTATTGTTGCATGATATTGCATGTGTTGGTGTGCTGTGTTGCTGTTTGTGTAGTTTCGGGGCTTAATTGTAGGCTAGGAGTGTACCTGAGTAGGTAGAAAATTTTTGTTTTAGGCGTAAGTCAGGGGAGCTGATGGAGCTGGGGTATAAGAGTTTTATTTGGTGATTTGTTGAACAAAAAGTGAGCTGGCAAAGTGGCAAGCATGCGTTACTTGGGGAGCTAGGTGTGGCGTCATCTACTTGGGGTGGAGGTCCTGAGTTCAAGCCGCAAAGACCTCACATTTTGGCTTCATTTTGGACGGCATAGGAGGGAAGAGTTGGATGTAGTTCAAATTCCACTTTGGACCAAGTCAAAAGTTCAAATGTTGGGTGGAGAGTAATTGTAGGAGTAAGACTTGGTAAACACATTTGAAATGTGTGGAGTGGAGTGTTTGGGGGGATATGGCCGAATGTTGGGGAGTTGGGGGAGAGGGTGGCCGGTTTTGGGAAGTGGGGAGTGAGAGTGCCGTTTTTCTCTTGGAATGTTGTGCATATTCGGCTTTTTTTTGGATGTCAAAGAAAAGGGTTTTCTTTTTGTCTTTTGTGAATCAAGTTACAAGTGAATTTCTCTCATTTTTGTTCTTCATCTTTTGAAACCGAAAGACTAAGTTTTCAAAGGCTGCCGAAAGTTGCATTGTTGTCTCTTAGAGTACTTGATAGCCGAATATCCCTTCCCAATTCTTCCCTTTTTCTTTCAGTTAGGTAAACCGAAACTTCTATCCTCTCTGGTCATATTCATTTTCTTCTTCTTTGCTTAAAAACACTATAGCCGAAACTTTATGTTCCAAACACTTTCTCCATTCCTTTCTTCTTAAACCGAAAGCATCTACCCTTGTGCACTTTTTCTTTTCTTCTCTGAACCTTGGTCGTTTCTCTTCTTCTTGAACATACCTTTCTTTTGCTTCATTTTTAAGATATTAGCCGAACCCTCCCTTGGTGATTGCCGAAATTTCCTTCTAGCTTGTGTTTTCATTTTGGCCGAATCTCTCCTCTCCCTTGTAGCTCTCTTGGCCGAATATCAGTGAAGGGTGGATCTTGGTTGGTTGTTCAATCCTTGAACAAGGTAAGTGGGGTGGCCGAATGGCCATTTGTCCCTCTCTAGTCTTTTCTTTGGTTATGGTTTGGTTAAGGGCTGAATATGGTTATTTTGGAAGGGTATTAATCTCTTCGTTATAGGGTCATTGGAGTGTGGAAGCAAGCAAGAGGAACCGTCACTTTTCAGTTGGTTGATTGGTAGGTAAGGGTAAGTGTTTGGTATTAATGTTAGTTCAATTCCTTGGTTTCGATTAAAAGCAAGGGTGACTAAGGATTAATGGTTCTTCTTATTAGGTGGTGGTTGTTTGACAAAATGGCTATTAGTTGATTCGGGTTTGGTAGGAAACCAAACATTTGCAAGGTAAGGGTTAATCGACAAACCCTTTTGGATTAATGGTTATGGCCGAATGGTCTTAGTGCCTAACCCCTATGCTGGCCGATTGTTATAGGAGCCTGATAATCGAGGGACTTAGATCGGTTCGTTGGGATCTTTAGACTCGTATTTACCAGGTGTGTAAACTAACACACTTCTGTTTAGTAATATGATTGATAGCCTGTGTGATAATTAATGAAACAGTGATGATTGAAATGATACCCTAATGGGTATGATCTTGGACTCGGGTAAGTCAGTATTATTATTATGAGTTTACTGATGATCTATATGATACCATGGCTATGGATATATGTGATATGGGATATGAAGTTAAACATATTAGCATGATATGCATGACTTGTATGATATGCATGATCACATGAGTATGGTATGTTGACGGGTGATATGAGTGGAGGGGACAGTGATATTTTGTGCTGACGAGCACCAGTGTTTTGGTAACACACTTTGTGACTTTGGGTCACCAGAGGTTTGGCACCTCAGCGTCTCGTCCCCGTGGCTTTGCACCACAGTGGGTTGGCCCCACAAGGCGGTATTGAGGGATTGACGCCAGTGATTTGGTATCACACGATGGGTTGGCCCAATCACTCGATTATTGTGACTACGGTCACCAGTGGTTTGGTACCACATTTGTGTCTTTGGGACACCAGAGGTTTGGCACCTCATTGCGACTCGTCCCTGTGGTTTGACACCACCTTGGGTTGGCCCCACTTGAGATATGGGATCGTCTGCTAGTGATTTGGTATCACACGATGGGTTGGCCCCATCAATTGATTTGTGACTTCGGTCACCAGTGATTTGGTATCACAATCGTGTCTTTGGGACACCAGTGGTTTGGCACCACATTGACGGATATTGTGTCTTTGGGACACCAGTGTTTTGGTAACACATTGTGACTATATGTCACCAGTGGTTTGGCACCACCAGTGGTTTGGTACCACACGGGGTAGAAAAGGCGATACGGATGGTTAGGATCGGGTTGCATTAATTATGTTGCTATGTATGATGTGTGTTAGCATGTTGTTTTACCGGGAGCGGGATTTACGCACTGAGTCATTCGACTCACCCTCTCCTTTGACATTTCAGGTGACTCGTAGACGCGGACATGGAGCCGGGATGGACTCGGGGTACTCATGCCATGTTTAATAAAGTTTTACTCAGACTCTATCATTTGGGTACTTTAGTTTAATTACTTTTATTTGGGTTTTATTTTGGACTGTAAAAGGCCTTTAAATTATGTTTTATGATGCTTATGCTTTAAGATAGATTTTTAACATGCTTTAACAAAATAAGTTGGTATGAATTTTACTAAAACTTGGAAAGACAACGTTTTCAAAACTGTAACGCAATGTGTTTTCAATTATACCATCGGGTATTATACTATGTTTTGATATTAAGTAAACTCAAATGATTTTCAAATAAAACTCGATTTTCTACCAAGTTAAAAAATGTTTTAAGTAACACTAAGAAACTACTTGAAACTTTAAATGAAATAAACTCACTTTTCACTACACACTTTGATTAAGTTTTCAAAATTTCTGAGTTTCAAATACACCTTCTGATTTCAAACAAACCTACTCAAATTTTCTTCAGATACACTATAAAGTGAAGTGTTTTCATCCAATTTTTAAACAAAACACCTAACCTCCCAAATACGTTTTCCCCGTAACATACCAGATTCGGGCGTGGTGTCTTGTCCGGGTTTGGGGTGTTACAGTTATTGTGTGCTTAGTATATTTGTGTGAAGGCTTGGAAATATTAGCTGAGCTAGAATAATTTTTAGTATGGAAAATTTAGTGAAGTGGATTAAGTGAGCTTGACACTTAAGTTAATTTAAGTGTTAGATTAAAGCACATAAGGAGTTAGTGGCATAGTGGATAAGGAGCTTGAAAGGTTGCTTGAGGGAAGTGGTTCGAGTAGCATGGAAAGCATATTGAGGATTTTATTTTTTGTACATCCTAGCATTAAGTGTTGGCTAAGTTCAAATTATGGAAGGTTGGACTTTCAAATTTTTGGTAAGTTGAATATTGGTTTAGGAAAGTTTGTACTTTGGGAAGGAATCTTAAGGTTATGGAAGGATGGGGGGACATAAGGCTTGGTTTAAGGAAGATGTTTTGGAAACTATTCCAAGGCCTTTAGTGCATGTATGTGGACGGCATGTGTGGCTAGGGGGGTGGCCGAATGTTGATAGGAGGTTTGGGGGGATATTTGGCCAACTTTAGCATTTGTGCACCTTTTGGCATATTTTTCTCATCCTTTCCAAACAAATCCCTCTTTGGCCGAATGCACCATAAGCATTTTGTGCAATTTTACTTTTGGTTTTAGCTCTCATTTTGTTTGAACCAAATACTACTTTCTTTCTCTCATTTTACCTTTTGAAACCGAAAATTCATTTTTACATTTTGTGCACTTTTCAATTCGGCAAACTAGGTGCTTGGCCGAACCTTTTTCTCCAATCTCTCTCTCTTTTCTTCTTTTGATAATTGCTCAACCACATTTCTTTTTTCTTTCATTTGGCTGAACCTCTTTCTTTCCCAAACTCACTTTTCTGTTCTTCCATTGTTGCTAAAACCGAATCATCTCTCTCTCATTTTTATTCTCTTTTCTGCTCACATATCTTTCTTCTTTCATAACCATATTGCCGAAACTTCCCACTCCCTTTTTGTATTGTTTTGGCCGAATATCATCAAGGGTAGGCATTCATTTTGGGTTTTCTTCAATCGGTTTTGGAAAAGGGTAAGTGTTCATGGCCGTTTTTCCTTCATTTCTTTTTCTCGTTTCTATGTTGTTTCTCTTGTGGACAAAGACCGAATTTTGGGCAATTGTTGCAAGGTTCTAATCATTCTTAGAAACCGATTTCTTTTAGGCTTCTCGGGATGTTGGAAGCGATCAATCTAAGCCTCGTTTCTTTGTCAATCGTTTTGGGTAAGCTTTTAGGTAAGACTTGGTATTTCAAGTGATAACTCTTGGGATTTAGTGGTTTGGCCGAATGGCCTTTGTTTATAATCTAAGTATTGGCCGATTGTAGGACAAGGTGATCTAGTGCGGTAGATCGGATCTTCGGAAGTTAGTATTTGTATTGGTGAAAGGTGTGTACCTTACACACTTTATAACTCAATTATGTATATGTATTTATAATATCAATTTACTAATCATATTATCAAAGTGGGGAAACGATGAGATCTTGATATGATACCATGATAGTATGAATGAGGATTCGGGTAAGTCCGTTTCTATATGTTGTTAATACATGTGGATTGAAATCATGATCTACGATTTATGATATTTTTGTTATGTGATTCATAATAAAGTATGTTGACATGATTTGTCTATCTATTGCATTGGTATGGGCAATATGAGAGGAGGGGGAAGATTGATATTGTGTCCTTGGGACACCAGAGGTTTGGCACCTCCAGTGATTTGGTATCACATTTGTGTCTTTGGGACACCAGAGGTTTGGCACCTCATAGCGGCTCGTCCCTGTGGTTTAATACCACTGTGGGTTGGCCCCACTTTTGAGATATGGGATTGTCGCCAGTGATTTGGTATCACAAGTGGGTTGGTCCCACAACTTGATTATTCGTGACTTTGGTCACCAGTGATTTGGTATCACATTTGTGTCTTTGGGACACCAGAGGTTTGGCACCTCATAGCGACTCGTCCCTGTGGTTTAATACCACCGTGGGTTGGCCTCACTTTTGAGATATGGAATTGTCGCCAGTGATTTGGTATCACAAGTGGGTTGTCCCCACAACTTGATTATTCGTGACTTTAGTCACCACTGATTTGGTATCACAATATTGAATATCGTGACTTTTGGTCACCAGTGGTTTGGCACCACCAGTGGTTTGGTACCACAGAGGGTAGAAAAAGGTGTTACGGATGGCTAGGTTGGGTGCATTACATATATATATACTGCTTGGATATAATTTGTGTAAGTACGTGGCATTTACCCGGGAGAGGGATTATGCACTGAGTCTTGGTGACTCACCTTCTCCCTTACTTTTTCAGGTGATTCGTAAATTCGCGGATATGGAGCCGGATGAACTCGAGGAGGCCATGCAATGAAATTTGGTTTTACATGAACTTCCATTTGGGTACTTTATTTTAATTTGGTTTCATTTTTTTTATGGTTTGTAATAAGGCCTCTTTAATTATGTTTTGGATTATTCATATGCTTTGGATTTGATTTAAATATGGCTTACAAATTATATGGTTGAATTAATGGTTTATGCACAAAGTTTTCTAAAATACAAAACGCGATAGTTTTCAAACTGTTACCATCGGGTAACATAAATCATTTGATAAAATTTAACATCTTAAGTGTTTTCGATAACTTATACTAATTTCCAAAACTTAAGTTTCCAAATTTCTATTAGATACGATTTTCAACCTAATTGCTTTAGTTTCTCTTTAATTTATAAATGGTTTACGAATTTAAGCTGCAACTAAGTTTTTAAGATTTAATTACGGAATTTCAAAATAATTTATCAGTTTTCAATTTAATTTTTCTACAAACTTAGAACAACAAAAAGTTTTTCACAAAAATTTAATCATTAACTTGTCTTTCTTCAAAACATTTTCCATCGTGGCATGCCAGATTCGGTCGTGGCGCATTGATCGGGTTTGGGGTGTTACAAATTGGTATCAGAGCTAGGTTCAAAAGCTCGGCTGTGGGCCCAAGGCCTAAAATGTTTTAAAGTATGATTTTTAAATGTTTTGTTTGAAATTATTTGATTTGAAAAGCATGGCACCGAGTCTCCGGCACCGATCCACCCGGGTAAGTATTTCAAAACTGTTGATTTTAATGATGATGATGATGGTATGATTGTATAGTAGTAGGAACTACTCTAGAGACCCAAAACTATAGGTTGGAAGTACTCGCGAAAACAAAACTCTTTAATAAGAATTATTCATAAAACTGTGTTTTAAAGATAGTGGAATGATGTCTTAAGCATAAAACTTTTAGTTCAGATAAGTCGAGATTTTAGACATGAGCACTTGAGGTCGGGGTCGTGTTATGCGTGGACGCGGTCGTGGTAGGATGGCTGTGTCTGAGCCAGTAAGGTCGGGTCAAGGATCCGAGAATGAGGTACCACCACCCCCACCACCAGCGGTTGGAGTTGAGCATCAGGATCAAACGGGGGATGACGTAGTGTCTCAGGCAGTACTGCGAGTCCTTGAGAGGGTAGCTGGAATGGGTGGAGGCACGGGAGCTCGGAAATCTGTACCCGAGCGACTCCGATCCAATGGAGCGGAGGTATTTCGAGGTGTTTCAGGCGTAGCTCCTAGTGCGGCTGAATATTGGCTAGAGGCGACGGAGTGAATCATGGATGACTTGGATCTGAATGCTGAGGAAAAGCTGAAAGGGATTGTGTCGCTTCTTCTGGTTGAGTCATATCAGTGGTGGCTCACAGTTCGGAATAGTGCTACAGCGGAGGATCTCACTTGGGATTATTTCAAGGCAGCGTATCAGAGGAAATATGTTGGGTCTAATTATATTGATGTGTAGCGTAAGGCATTTCTGAGTTTGGTCCAGGGTAGTAAGTCCGTATCAGGATATGAAGCGGAATTTTTAAGATTGAGCCGGTATGCTGGAGGTATCGTGGCTTCGGAGCACGAGCGATGTGTCCGGTTCGAGGACGGTTTGAGAGATGAGTTGAGGTTGCTGATTGCTCCACATCAGGAGCGAGAGTTTGCTGCGTTGGTTGAAAAGGCTAAGATAGCCGAAGGGATAAAGGAATCTGGAAGGCAGAGTTACGACCGGAATAAGCATAAGAGAGGTTATGGATCATCCGGGTCAGCCGGTAATTCTCAGAAGAGGGCTAGGCAGAGTGGGCCGAATCAATCTGGAAGGCCTGTTACTGCTAATCAGAGACCAGCACAATGTAACCGATGCGGGAAATTTCATTGGGGCGAATGTTGGACCGGAGGGAAAGGATGTTTTGAGTGTGGCTCGCTGGATCATCGTGTGAGAGACTGTCCACGTAAGCTAGCCAGGAATCAATCTGAAGGTCAAGGTCGTGCTCAGTTCAGAAAGGAGGGACCGCCACCGCAGAGAGGTCGTGGTAATGGTAAAGGAGGTAATGGCTCTGGTCGAGGCCGCGGAGCATCTGGCAGAGGTGCTGGCAATACTGAGGCAAGACAGCCTGGTTTTGTGTATGTAGCGAGACGTCGAGAGGAGGGCGACGCACCGGACGTCATAACCGATACGTTCTTAGTCTTTGGTGCGCCATATACTGCTTTGATAGATGTGGGTTCGACACACTCGTATGTTGCTAGTAGCATTGTAAAGACCATGAACTTAGACTCTGAGACTGCTTCTAGGAAGATGACAGTACTTAGCCCTCTAGGTCACTCTGTAGAGGTAGATAAGCTGTATAGAGATGTACCCCTAGAACTCCAAGGGGTAGTGTTTGTGGCTGATCTGATGGAACTGCCGTTTGGGGAATTCGATCTGATTCTTGGGATGGACTGGTTGGTTAAGTACCAAGCAAGTTTGGATTGTGCTGCTAAGCGCATGGTTTTGAAGACAGCTGAGGGTAAAGAGGTGGTCATGATAGGTAATAGAAGAGATTATCTATCCAACATGGTATCTACGTTGAAAGCTATGAAGATGGTCAGGAAGGGATGTGAGGCATATGTAGTCCATGTGTGTGCGTTGGAGGCTAAGGAGTCTACTGTGGGGAATGTCCGAACGGTAAAGGAATATGCTGACGTATTTCCAGAAGAACTTCCGGGACTGCCTCCGGATCGTGAAGTCGAATTCGGTATAGATCTGTTACCCGGAACTGCGCCAGTGTCTATCGCTCCATATAGGATGGCACCGAAGGAATTGATGGAATTAAAGGCTCAGATTCAGGAGCTGTTGGATTGAGGTTTCATTCGACCAAGTGTTTCGCCTTGGGGAGCGCCGGTACTTTTTGTCAAGAAGAAGGATGGTACGATGCGGATGTGTATTGATTACCGCCAGTTGAATAAGCTGACGATCAAAAACAAGTATCCATTACCGAGGATAGATGACTTGTTTGATCAGCTTTTCTCCAAGATTGATTTAAGGTCTGGGTATCATCAGCTTAAGGTGAAAGAGGCTGATATCCATAAGACGGCATTTCGCACTCGGTATGGGCACTACGAGTTTCTGGTGATGCCATTTGGGTTGACTAACGCACCGGCAGTATTCATGGATATGATGAATCGGATATTTCAGTAGTTTTTGGATCAGTTTGTTGTGGTTTTTATAGATGATATTTTGGTATACTCAAAGTCAGAGGAGGAGCATGATGCGCATTTACGAGTAGTGTTGCAGATTTTGAGGGAAAAATAGCTTTATGCTAAATTTAGTAAGTGCGAGTTCTGGCTTAGGAAGGTGACTTTCTTGGGTCACGTAGTATCAGCTGAGGGGATTAGAGTGGATCCTCGGAAGATTGAAGCGGTTTGGATTGGAAGCCGCCTAAGTCAGTGGCTGAGATTCGGAGTTTTCTAGGTCTGGCGGGGTATTATCGAAGATTTGTGGAAGGATTTTCTTTGATCGCTGCACCTATGACCAAGTTGTTGAGGAAATGAGTTCCATTTGTATGGACCGAGAAGCAGCAAGAAAGTTTCGACAAGTTGAAGAAGATTCTGACTGAAGCTCCGGTTTTGATTCAACCTGAGGCAGGCAAGGAATTCACGGTTTATTGGACGCATCACATACTGGTTTGGGTTGTGTGCTGATGCAGGAAGGGAAGGTAGTGGCTTATGCATCTCAACAGTTGAGACCACATGAGGTTAATTATCCAACGCATGACTTGGAATTAGCAGTAGTGGTTTTCGCTTTGAAGATTTGGAGACACTATTTGTATGGAGAGAAGTCGATAGTCTACACGGATCACAAGAGTCTTAAGTATCTTTTGACTCAGAAGGATTTGAACTTAAGGCAGCGTAGATGGATCGAGTTGTTGAAGGACTACAACTGTTCGATTGAGTATCATCCAGGCAAGGCTAACGTGGTGGCAGACGCGTTGAGCCGTAAGGTTGTGTCAGATTCAAGATTGATGTTTGCTCGTCTTAGTTTATACAACGATGGGAGTCTTTTGGCAGAATTGCAAGTCAAGCCGACTTGGTTAGATCAAATCAAGAAGAAACAGTTAGAGGATGATGGTTTGAATGATCAGAGGTTGAAGGTTCAGAATGGTGGTTTAGAGCATTATAGTTTGTCCAGTGATGGAGTATTGTGTTTTCAAGGGAGAGCTTGTATGCCGAAGGATGTAGAGTTGAGGCAAAGGATTCTTCGGGACGCACATAGCAGCCCATATGCTATGCATCTTGGAGGTAGCAAGTTGTATCGGGATTTAAGAGAGCAGTTTTGGTGGCCAGGTTTGAAGCGGGAGGTAATTGAGTTTGTGGGTAAATGTCTGACGTGTCAGCAAGTCAAGGCTGAACATCAGTTGCCGTCTGGATTACTTCAGCCGGTGAAGATTCCATAGTGGAAGTGGGAGAGGATCACTATGGACTTTGTCAGTGGATTACCCCTTACGCCTAGCAAGAAGGATTCAGTTTGGGTGATTTTGGATCGTCTGAATAAGTCAGCTCATTTCATTCCGGTAAGGGTGGATTACTCGCTTCAGAGGTTAGCTAAGTTGTATGTAGCGGAGATAGTGAGGTTGCACGGTGTGCCAGTGTCGATCATCTCAGACAGGGATCCTAGATTTACGTCGAGGTTTTGGAGAGCGTTACATCAGGCTTTGGGTACGCGGTTGGATTTCAGTACCGCATTTCATCCACAGTCTGACGGGCAGTCGGAAAGGGTTATTCAGATTTTAGAAGATATGTTGAGAGGATGTGTTTTGGACTTCAGAGGTAACTGGGAAGAGTTTTTACCGTTAGCTGAGTTCGCATACAACAATAGTTATCAGGCAAGCATTAAGATGGCACCATATGAGGCGTTGTATGGTAGGAGGTGTCGCACACCTACTTACTGGACAGAGTTGGGTGAGCGTCAGATGTTAGGACCAGAGTTAGTTGCAGAAACTGAGGATAAGGTGAAATTGATTCAAGCTCGGTTGAAGGAAGCTTCGGATAGGCAGAAGTCATATGCCGATCTCAAGCGGAGGGATATAGAATTTGCTGTGGGTGATAAGGTTTTTCTGAAGGTCTCGCCATGGAAGAAAGTGTTAAGATTTGGGAGAAAAGGCAAGTTAAGTCCAAGGTTTATTGGGCCGTTTAAGGTGTTGAGACGAGTGGGACCAGTAGCTTATCAGCTTGAGTTGCCAGTAGAACTGAGTCAGATTCACGATGTGTTCCATGTCTCCATGCTTAGACGCTATCGTTCTGATCCATTGCATGTCGTGGCAGTAGAGGAAATAGAGGTGAGTCCAGATTTGATGGTGGAAGAGGAACCTGTGCAGATTCTAGATCGAGACGTGAAAGTTTTGCGCAAGAAGCCAGTTCCTTTAGTGAAGGTTTTATGGCGGAATCATGGCGTGGAAGAAGCTACGTGGGAACCAGAGGATATGATGAGGCAGCAGTACCCTCAACTCTTTTGATCAGGTAATTTCGAGGACGAGATTTTCTTAAAGGGTAGAATTGTAATATCCTAAAAATATTAGAGCATCATGTTGTTACTTGTGTTAGCTTGGAAATGATTGTTATTGTGTGCTTAGTATATTTGTGTGAAGGCTTGGAAATATTAGCTAAGCTAGAATAATTTTTAGTATGGAAAATTTAGTGAAGTGGATTAAGTGAGCTTGACACTTAAGTTAATTTAAGTGTTAGATTAAAGCACATGAGGAGTTAGTGGCATAGTGGATAAGGAGCTTGAAAGGTTGCTTGAGGGAAGTGGTTCAAGTAGCATGGAAAGCATATTGAGGATTTTATTTTTTGTACATCTTAGCATTAAGTGTTGGCTAAGTTCAAATTATGGAAGGTTGGACTTTCAAATTTTTGGTAAGTTGAATATTGGTTTAGGAAAGTTTGTACTTTGGGAAGGAATCTTAAGGTTATGGAAGGATGGGGGGACATAAGGCTTGGTTTAAGGAAGATGTTTTGGAAACTATTCCAAGGCCTTTAGTGCATGTATGTGGACGGCATGTGTGGCTAGGGGGTGGCCGAATGTTGATAGGAGGTTTGGGGGGGATATTTGGCCAACTTTAGCATTTGTGCACCTTTTGGCATATTTTTCTCTTCCTCTCCAAACAAATCCCTCTTTGGCCGAATGCACCATAAGCATTTTGTGCAATTTTACTTTTGGTTTTAGCTCTCATTTTGTTTGAACCAAATACTACTTTCTTTCTCTCATTTTACCTTTTGAAACCGAAAATTCATTTTTACATTTTGTGCACTTTTTATTTCGGCAAACTAGGTGCTTGGCCTAACCTTTTTCTCCCATCTCTCTGTCTTTTCTTCTTTTGATAATTGCTCAACCACATTTCTTTTTTCTTTCATTTGGCCGAACCTCTTTCTTTCCCAAACTCACTTTTCTTTTCTTCCATTGTTGCTAAAACCGAATCATCTCTCTCTCATTTTTATTCTCTTTTCTACTCACATATCTTTCTTCTTTCATAACCATATTGCCGAAACTTCCCACTCCCTTTTTGTATTGTTTTGGCCAAATATCATCAAGGGTAGGCATTCATTTTGGGTTTTCTTCAATCGGTTTTGGAAAAGGGTAAGTGTTCATGGCCGTTTTTCCTTCATTTCTTTTTCTCGTTTCTATGTTGTTTCTCTTGTGGACAAAGACCGAATTTTGGGCAATTGTTGCAAGGTTCTAATCATTCTTAGAAACCGATTTCTTTTAGGCTTCTCGGGACGTTGGAAGCGATCAATCTAAGCCTCGTTTCTTTGTCAATCGTTTTGGGTAAGCTTTTAGGTAAGACTTGGTATTTCAAGTGATAACTCTTGGGATTTAGTGGTTTGGCCGAATGGCCTTTGTTTATAATCTAAGTATTGGCTGATTGTAGGACAAGGTGATCTAGTGCGGTAGATCGGATCTTCGGAAGTTAGTATTTGTATTGGTGAAAGGTGTGTACCTTACACACTTTATAACTCAATTATGTATATGTATTTATAATATCAATTTACTAATCATATTATCAAAATGGGGAAACGATGAGATCTTGATATGATACCATGATGGTATGAATGAGGATTCGGGTAAGTCCGTTTCTATATGTTGTTAATACATGTGGATTGAAATCATGATCTACGATTTATGATATTTTTGTTATGTGATTCATAATAAAGTATGTTGACATGATTTGTCTATCTATTGCATTGGTATGGGCAATATGAGAGGAGGGGGAAGATTGATATTGTGTCCTTGGGACATCAGAGGTTTGGCACCTCTAGTGATTTGGTATCACATTTGTGTCTTTGGGACACCAGAGGTTTGGCACCTCATAGCGGCACGTCCCTGTGGTTTAATACCACCGTGGGTTGGCCCCACTTTTGAGATATGGGATTGTCGCCAGTGATTTGGTATCACAAGTGGGTTGGTCCCACAACTTGATTATTCGTGACTTTGGTCACCAGTGATTTGGTATCACATATGTGTCTTTGGGACACCAGAGGTTTGGCACCTCATAGCGACTCGTCCCTGTGGTTTAATACCACCGTGGGTTGGCCCCACTTTTAAGATATGGGATTGTCGCCAGTGATTTGGTATCACAAGTAGGTTGGCCCCACAACTTGATTATTCGTGACTTTAGTCACCAGTGATTTGGTATCACAATATTGAATATCGTGACTTTGGTCACCAGTGGTTTGGCACCACCCGTGGTTTGGTACCACACGGGGTAGAAAAAGGTGTTACGGATGGCTAGGTTGGGTGCATTACATATATATATACTGCTTGGTTATAATTTGTGCAAGTACGTGGCATTTACCCGGGAGAGGGATTATGCACTGAGTCTTGGTGACTCACCTTCTCCCTTACTTTTTCAGGTGATTCGTAAATTCGCGGATATGGAGCCGGATGAACTCGAGGAGGCCATGCAATGAAATTTGGTTTTACATGAACTTCCATTTGGGTACTTTATTTTAATTTGGTTTCATTTTTTTTATGGTTTGTAATAAGGCCTCTTTAATTATGTTTTGGATTATTCATATGATTTGGATTTGATTTAAATATGGCTTACAAATTATATGGTTGAATTAATGGTTTGTGCACAAAGTTTTCTAAAATACAAAACGCGATAGTTTTCAAACTGTTACCATCGGGTAACATAAATCATTTGATAAAATTTAACATCTTAAGTGTTTTCGATAACTTATACTAATTTCCAAAACTTAAGTTTCCAAATTTCTATTAGATACGATTTTCAACCTAATTGCTTTAGTTTCTCTTTAATTTATAAATGGTTTACGAATTTAAGCTGCAACTAAGTTTTTATGATTTAATTACGGAATTTCAAAATAATTTATCCGTTTTCAATTTAATTTTCTACAAACTTAGAAAGGATTAAGAGCACCTTTTTATATGAATCGAGGCTTAAATCATCCAAAAGCATACTAAATGTGGGATTAAAATATGTTACTATTACAGTTTATCAAATACCCCCACACTTAAGCTTTTTCTTGTCCTCAAGCAAAATTCTGATCTTACAATTAAGATAAACTTTCCATGATTCATAATTCCTATCAATAATGTCACATCATAATTCATAGATAATTTATACATGGATGATCTAACTCGAAGAGTCCTAAAGATTCAAACAATCAAAGTTATACATTTGTAGCACAAAAAAACGTAGGTGTCTCCCCTTATCTAAATAATTACCTTTGATTCAAAATCAACAAGGATTGACATACTCACTAAGGATTCACTCAAACCACTCGAGCTGTTTAAGGTTCAAAATTAAGCTCTCAGAAGTCGAACCTGAAAAGTTAATCCCATAGGCTTGCCCAAAAATCAAATCTCCACCACTGTAATATGAGATGATACACAAATGAAAAGGTCTTCAACAGGGTTGTAACGGGGCTAGGGTTAAAGGTGTGGTTAAAGGCTAAATTAGAGGGTTAGAATTGAGACTGACTTGATAAATTGCCTAACTAACAAAATTTGAGCTAATTCTAAATGATTACATCAATTGAAAACTAATAATACGAGCTTTTTCCTCAAGATGTGGAATTTTAACATGTAAGCTCATTTAATTATAGAACTAGTAATGAAAATACTTCAATTTTTTTAAGAACATACTAATAATATTACATAATAATGAATGAATCTATTACTTAAAAATAACAGCTAGACAACACATCAAATCAAATCTCGATATAAGGGTAGTCAAAAGGAATGGTGATAACAAATACAAAGGGGTTTTGGGTTAATATTAGCTGGTGAGTCAATAAAAAGGGTTGTTAGGATCAACGGGGTTTAATAGGGGTTAGTTGTTAAGGTAGTCTATTTAGTGGAGTGAGTGGGTTAAATCTTAGGTGCCTTTATCATTTCAGTATATCAAATCATCGGTGTGATTTCAACATGTATAATCCAGGCAAGTTCTAGAATAACAGTTCAAAGTTGACATACTTATAATCAACAAAGTGAGCATGAAAAAGAATATATGCTCTATAGGGCTCAAAATCTCACAAAAATTATGGGTGTTTTGATATCAACCTTGTAAATTTCAAATTTCAAGATAATATTCAGATTCAGTTAAACAAGCTAGCAAATATTTTAATTTTGAAAAATAGACTTATCATGCTTGATTCTCTAATATTATTCTAATTTAATCATCAATGCACAATTAACTATGACTTAATCTAAAACATATCAATAAAAATCATAAACCATCAGAAATTTCATCATAATTAGTAATATGGAAAATTTACTTAAAAACAAGACTAAATTCAGGGATTTGAGAATAATGAAAAAAGTTAAGCCGGATTTGAGAATAATGCAGAAAGTTAGGCCCTTCTTTAGATAAATATTCACCCCCCACACTTAAGATGTACATTGCCCTCAATGTACAAAGATAGATATAACATTTATGGGATAAATCAAAAGAGAAGGGGAAAGAATACTCCCTGAATTTTGGATAGTGTCCCTGGAGGATGGTAGAGGTTGTGATGTGTATGTTTGAAGAGGTTGGTCTGGATGACGAACCTGTGCTAGGTGAAGAAATTGGGGAGCTCATAGAGGATTAACCAGGGATTATTAGGACACATTTAGAATAACCTAAACATATAATTTAAAATAAGAAAGAAAAAAAGAAAGGAGACTAATAAGGAAAATAAAAATAAAAGAAAAGGTGGATGGACCGAAGAGTCCTTATTGATGGATGGTTCGCGAGGTGGGTGTGACTTCTAGTGCTGCGGAGGTGCTGGCGGTGGCGAAAGTGGCGTGATTCCCTAGTAGCCTAACGAACCTGACACTAAGAAACTAAAATAAATTAAACTAACTAGAGTAGAAGAGACGTAAAGATAAGGAAATTGAAGCAAAAGAGAAAAGAAAAATAGAAACTAAATGGTCTCAAAGGCCCTTGGTTTGGTGTTTGGATGAAGCGGCCGACATGAACTTATGTGTAGGGTCTCCTTTGTGGAGACTATCCTTGCCTTCTTACGCTTCTTCGGCCTGATTTTAGTGCAGCTCAAGAGTCTGGATACCTTTTCTAAGTAAACAAAATAAATTTTGAAAGAAAAAGAAGGGAGAAAGAACATGGGAAGAAAGAGAAGGGCTGTGGGGTTTAAATAGAGGCTCAAGTCTAGCACGTCCCCACGTCCGTGGTCTGAAGGAGTGTCGAATCGCACGGCCGCCTCGCATGGCCATGTGTCCATGCGTGTTGTTTCATCATGCCCGTGTTTCAGCCAATCACTCCCGTGTTTGAGAAACCAGTATGTTGACACGGTTGGGAGGCACGGGCGTGTCCTATCCGTGCTTGGTAAGTTAGTAGCTTCACACGGTCGTGGGGCACGGCCATGCCACTTTGTCGATGCCCGTGTGGTAGTGGTTGGATCTGTGATGTCGAGATTAGTTGGGATTTGATTCGCACGACCTCTGCTATGTCAGTACGGGGATGCTGGTGGTCCACACGGTCACAGACACGGCAGTGTGTAAGACCGTGTGGTCTGGAATTCTGCCTTTTTTTGTTAGTTTAAAACTAGATGTTCAGAAAAGAAAAAAAAGAAAAAAAGAAACTGAAAATAAATTTGAAATTAAATAGTGTTAATGCTCGGGTTGCCTCCTGAGAAGCGCTCGTTTATAGTCTTAAGCTAGACTTTTCTCGTAAAAAAAATCAGGGAGGTTTAAAGGTTTGAATATCTTCCCTTGTACTTACAGTTCTATTTTCTTGATAAAGTTGAAGTCGAGAAGCGTTTACCTTAAAAGTGGCGAATGTTGGATTGCTTACCTCGACTGTTCCGTGGGGGAAGATATTGTGTACCTTAAGAGGAATTTCTCTCTTTGCATTTAGGTCTGTTGTGGCGATGCGCGGATTTGCTTTGTCTAACAGTACCTGGTCTCCTATTTTGAAGTGATTTGATGTCCCTACGAGTTCTTCTGGTGGTTCTTCTAGTGTTACTTCGTGTGGTTCCTGTTCTTCTTTGACGTGTGTCTTCTGCTTTTCTAGTTTGTCAACCCCTAGGCTTCGTTCCTTATGTAATTCTTCTTTGTTAGCTTGGGGTTTATGATTTGGCTCAGAGTTGTGTTCTTGTTGTGTTTCCTGCGATGAAAATTGAACAATTTGATTATCACTTGAAGTGACTTTCTTACCTTCATTGACTGTTGTCCTGGCCGAGTCAAGAGCTTGAAGACTGATTGATTCGTCACCTACACGAAGAATGAGTTCTCCTGTACCAACATCAATTTTAGTCCTGGCAGTTGCTAGGAATGGTCTTCCTAAAATTAAGGGAAATGAATTATCCTCATCGATGTCTAAGACAACAAAATCTACTGGAAAACGAATTTATCGATTTTAACAAGAACATCTTTGATAATGCCCCTAGGAATTCTAATAGTTTTATCAGCTAATTGAATACTCATCCTAGTTTGTTTGGGCTTCCCTAGACCTAGTCGTTTGAACAGTGTATAAGGCATGACATCTATACTTACCCCTAAATTAGCTAACGCATTATCAATAGTTAAACTACCAATTACACATGGAATTGTAAAACTCCCTGGATCTTTTAGCTTTCGCGGTAGTTTATTCTGTAACATTGCTGAGCATGCTGCGTTTAATTCCACATGGTGCTCTTCGTCTAATTTGCGTTTGTTTGTCAAGAGCTGTCTTAAAAATTTCCTCGAGTCTGGAATCTGAAAAAGAGCTTCAAGAAGAGGTAAATTAATATGTAATTTCTTTAAAATTTTAAGAAACTTACTGAACTGTTCTTCTGAATTGTCTCTTTTCATTTCTTCGGGATAAGGTATGCAAGGTTGGTACTCTTTGATTGCCGGTTTCGGCTCTTCTTGTGCTACCTTTATTTTATCTTCGTCTATCTCTTTATTTGGTTCGTCTAATCCTTTGCTATCATGAGCTGTGATGGCTTGAATTTGCTCTTTTGGGTTAATCTCGGTGTTACTTGGTAGACGTCCTTGTGGTCGTTCTGCCATTAACTTTGCAAGTTGACTGACTGCATTAGTGACTTCTTTGACTGAATTAGAAAGTCTTTCCATCGATGCTTGTCGATCTTTAAGTGTTTTCTCATTTTCTTGTAAATGGTTTTCCGTGTTTGCCAGAAATTTTGTCAGCATCTCTTCGAGGTTTGGCTTCTTCTCTTGCGGATAGGGCTGATTTGGGAAGTTTTGAGGAGGTTGTTGCCTTTGATTTCCTTGATTTCCTTGACCTCCCCACGAAAAATTTGGGTGGTTCCTCTAACCTGGATTGTAAGTATTACTATAAGGATTATTATTGGATATGAAATTACTACCTATATAGTTTATCTGTTCGCTCTCTGCTCCCGGTTGGTAGAGTGGGTACTCAAGATTCGCCACAGTTTCATTTACGTCGCACTGTATGACTGGGTGTACCTGTAACAGCCCGATTTTGGGCTTAGTCGGAACAGTGGTTTCGGGACCACAAATGTAACACCCCAAACCTGGCCCAAAAGCTACGACCAGATCTGGCATGTTACGGGTTCAATGTTAAAAACATAGTTCCTTATTTGCTTTTAAGAGGGCACGTATCCCTTTTGAAAATTCTTCGATGACGTGTTGTTTGAAAACTTAACTTTGTTGGTTTGGAAAATCTCGGTTTTATTAATCAAATAATCAATATCTTAGGTTTCCTTTCCAAAAACATTTCGTTACGATAAGCATGTTTGAAATTCCCATTTCATTACTTATAAGAATTAAGTCTTTAAAACAAATTTAGAATATAAACATTAACACATATAAATTGATAACCTAAGCTATGGAGCCTTATTACATAAATGGTCCCAAAATTAAAACTCAAAGGAAAACCGAAAATAATTTATGGAAATAAACACTTGATGGCCCCTCGAGTCTGCCTCGGCTCCCATGTCCACGATCTACTGCTCATCTGAAAAATTAAGGAAAATAAAGGGTGAGTCACAAAGACTCAGTGTGCAAATCCCGAAAACACATAAAAGGCTCGAGGCCCACAAACACATTTTGGGCCATGGCCCATACACAATGGCAACAAAATATTTAGATGCAACATGGCCCAACCCAACCTAAAAATCCATTCTCTACACACCAGCCCGTACCAACCAACACACCTCGGGGATTTCTACAATCAACCCACCAATCGCTACATACCATATCGACAGTCATGCTGCCTATTCCTAACAATCAGGAATAAATTTAACGTGGCTTAGCCACCGATCACTATTGTGACCTAAATTTTACAATTCGTGGTTTAACCACCGATCACCAACTGACCTATTTACATGCTCTTCCCCTTTATCATATTAACCCCATCCCATGCATACATCCATGCAGAATCAAAACAATATACTGCCTAAAAGATCACAGATTATTACATACATCGATACACATAGAGAAGTTTCTATGGTTACGTACCTGGCATCGCTTGCCTACCCCTTTCACGTAATCCAACTGTCTATACAGCCTTTTTCCGGCTTTTAGCCCATAACAAATATATAGCACAGATTAATTAGTGTGGTTAGAGATCTACACACCTGATTACAGTCAGGACGAGACCTTCTATGTCGACACTATCAGAAGCCGATACGACTGCTATCTGTCTAAGGTGTTATTCTAAAGCCGGTCCACAACCCGGTGGCCAATCTCGTACTGCTGACACCGTTCGTTTCTTAAACTTAGGGATTGGGTTTACAGATCCAATCCCCTCTTTCACCTGATCGAGATGTGATTCCATCAAAAGACCTTATCAGTTGCTACCATCACAACATATGGTTGTTAATCCATATCATAGGGTTAAGATTACGAGAACCTAACGAAAATCTAAAGAGAACCCCTTACCTTGAAATCCCAAAAGAGATGGAGTTTAGAGACTAGCGATTTTCGACTTTTAGATCTAGACGATCTACTTCGATTCCCGACGTCGCCCAACAAGAAAACATCAAACCATTAATCAAACGTCAACATTACCAATCCCAATAGCCTTTCGGCTTTGGCCTCCAAAAACCGGAAGAGAAGAAAAAGACAGAAGAAATCGGCACTTACCCTATCATAGAGAATTCGGCAACTCCTAGAAGATTTTGGCTTTTTGCGAAAATCAAAAAGAGAATATGATAGGAAGAAATCTATGTAGATTCGGCTTTTAGTGAAGAGATCGGTAAAAGAGAATAGGAGGTATTCGGTTATGGAGATGAGAAGAAAGTTCAGAGTTTCAGCTTTTGAAGGGAAAAGATGTTGAGAAAAATTGGGTGGTTTCGGCTTTGTAGAAGAAACAGAAAAAGAATAATGGACTTTCGGCTTTTGCATAGAAGTGGAGATGAGAGAATAGGTTTAGGGTTTTTAGCTTTTACAGAGAATGGGAGAATGGAAGGAGAGAAAAACCCAAATGCCGAAATTGAAGAAGAGAATGGAAGAATAAAACCCTAGATGCCAAAAATAAAAGATATCCCCCTTACTTAACCTAAATTTCGGCACCTACTCCCTAAAAACCAAAAATACCCCTTTTTAAAACTTAAACTAGGCTACTAGTCAAGGGAAATTTCGGCACCCCTTGAACTTACCAAAACTGATTCCTCCTCCCCCTCAGTGTTGGAATTTTGGCCACCACTGTGACCAGTAGATAAATCCTAAATTTTCTCCCTTATCATTACCTGATCTCTTATCCACAAGTGGCCCAGATAACACCACCTCTTCTTTCTTTTATCTGCCACATTATCAGCCATATTATCTACATTATCCAAACATACATATTCCCCCTATTTCCAAGGCATATTGCCATCCCACTCTACAGCCGACAATTAGCTAAATTTTAATTAAAAGAATTGGGCTTCATGCAACTTGAGTTTGGGCTTCCCCAGTTGACGCCACTTCCCTGCTCTTTAAGTGGCGACACTTTACCACTGGGCCACAAGCCCATTTTGTATTTTAAAACACAGATAACATCTTTTAAGCCCTATCTTACCAGGCTTTCCACTAGAGTGTCCAAATAGAAAATTCAATTAAGGCCTCTGCCCAACCCTGAGCCCATTCTGGACCCCTAACACTCACATTTAACATAACCACACATTAAATGCATAGCCCCAAAATTTCAGGATGCTGCAGTTCTACCCCCTTAAAGAAATTTCATCCTCAAAATTACCTGGTCAGAATAGATGCGAGTACTGCTACCGTATCGCCTCCCTCGGGGGTTATTTTAACGCCATACTTTTGGCTGCACGATCTACTTTAGCTTGATACTTCCCCAGCCAATTCATGCCTAAAACTAAATCAAACTCCCCGAACGGTAATTCCATTAGATCTGTCCGGAAAACTATCCCCTGAACTTCTAAAGGTACTTCCTGGTATAGTTTGTTTACCACCACAAAGTGTCCTAATGGACTAACTACAGTCATCTCCCTAGAGGAAATCTCAGAATCTACGCTTAAAGTTTCAGACACCCTATTAGCAACATACGAATGCGTCGACCCAATGTCAATCAATGTAGTGTAAGGCAAGCTAAAAATTAAAAACGTACCAGTTATGACAGCCGGTGCGTCAGCCTTCTCCCGACGTCTGACAGCATAGACTAACCCTGGCTGTCTCGCCTCAGTGTTTCCTGCCCCTTGGCCTGGTGCTCTACGACCCCGACCGGAACCATTACCACCTTTGACTGGACCACGACCCCTTTGTGGTTGCTGACCTCCTCTTCCCGGCTGTGCATTCCCTTGGCCCATTGCCCCTTCACTGCCCCGTTGCTGCGGACAGTTTCTGACTTGGTGGTCCGTAGATCCACACCTAAAGCATTTCCCACAGCCCGCCCAACACTCACGTTCATGGAATTTACCACATCGAGCACACTTTTGTGTCTGACTAGCAGCAGCATGTCTCTCATCCCGTTTCGGCCCGTCTGACCTAGGTCTTTTCTGAATACGCCCAGCTGCCCCTGATGATCCAATACTTCCACTCCTATCTCTATCCCGATTCAATTTTTCTGTCCGCTTAACCTCCTCAGCTATCTTAGCTTTTTCCACAAGCACAGCAAATTCCCTCTCCCGCTGTGGTGCTATCAGTACGCGCAGATCGTCCCTCAGACCATCTTCAAATTGAACACAACGTTCATGGTCTGTGGCTACCATCCCTCGAGCATAACGGCTAAGGCGTAAGAATTCCGCTTCATACGCAGCCACCGACCTACTTTCCTGAACCAGATTCAGAAACGCTCTTACGCTATGCATCCACATGACTTGTCCCAATGTATTTACTCTGGAACGCCGTTTTAAAGAAATCCCAGGTGATACGGTCGACCATTGTACCATCCTTAACCGTAAGCCACCATTGATAAGCTTCGTCTCGCAGTAGAGATATAACCCCTTTCAGCTTTTCCTCCTCTGTGAAATCCAGATCATCCATTATATGCTCAACCGCCTCCAACCAATATTCAGTTGTACTTGGGGCTATACCAGAAATTCCTCTAAACACTTCTGCCCCATTAGCTCTAAGTCGCTCCGACACAGATTTCCGGGCCCATTGCTGCCCCACTCTACTCACTTAAAAGCGGACAATTAGCTAAATTTTAATTAAAAGAATTGGGCTTCATGCAACTTGAGTTTGGGCTTCCCCAGTTGACGCCACTTCCCTGCTCTTTAAGTGGCGACACTTTTCCACTAGGCCACAAGCCCATTTTGTATTTTAAAACACAGATAACATCTTTTAAGCCCTATCTTACCAGGCTTTCCACTAGAGTGTCCAAACAGAAAATTTGATTATGGCCTCTGCCCAACCCTAAGCCTATTCTGGACCCCTAACACTCACATTTAACATAACCACACATTAAATGCATAGCCCCAAAATTTCAGGATGTTACAACAAAGTCGATGTTGAGAAATTTATTTTATTTATATTTTTATGGTCTACAATTTCACGGAATGATTTCATGAAAATCTCATTCGAAAATTTTGACGTTTGGGCACTCAATTTAGTTAAAAGGACTAAATTGTAAAAAATGCAAAAGTTGAGTTCTACATGTTAGAGGTGTCCAATTGTTATGAAATTTTAAATTGGGGGTACTTAAATGATTATTAGACCATTGGTTAAGTTGGTGGACAAAAATGGACATGGATGGGCATGTTTCAAAAGATTTTTTTAGGGGCATTTTGGTAATTTAGTGAATTAAATGAATTAAAAACAAAATTTAAATGCCAAATTTGTCCATCTTAAGCTTCGGCCGAATTTAACATGTGGGAAGCCATGGATAGGGTTTTCAAGCTTTCCAAGCTTTATGGTAAGTCCATTCTAGCCTCGTTTTTCATGTTCTTTACGTTTTTGGAGTCCCGGTAACTTGATTTAGCTTATTCTAGCAATAATTTAACCCAGGGTTCATATTTGGAAAAATACCCATAGGTGAAATGTATTTATTTTGATTTTTTATGGTAGAATATGAAGCTTGGAATTATCTTAAACAACTTTTACTAAGCAATTTTAAGTGAAAACGAGTAAAACGACATAATCGGCAAAAATACCTAATGTACATAAGTGCATGTTAGAGCAAGAATTTGATGTTGCCATAGAAGGGAAAAATGATCAACATGTTATAAAACATAAGAATAAGGGATGAATTTTAATTTTTGAGTCTAGGGGCAAAATCATAATTATGCAAAAGTTTAGGGGCAAAATTGTAATTTTACCAAAGTTTGAGTTAGGGACTGTTTTGAGTAGTACATTAATTAAATAAGTGAAATGTGATGTCTTAGACCTTGAAAAACGAGATTTGGACCTAAAACAGGAGGAAAATCGAAAATCAGGAAAGTTGGTAAAATGACTGTTTTGGTATCGAGGTAAGTTCATATGTTTAATAAGCATTTAATTATGCATATTTGAATGATAAATTGATATGTTGGCCATAAATACTTTAGTATTGGGTTTAAGATATAATGATTAATGTTCGATAATAATTCAATATTGGAAAGAGAACTTGTATAATTTATATGTAAACCATATTTTGTATTATGGCTTTGTATGATAACAAGAAAGTATTGACTAGCATAGTTTGATGAGAATGAGTTAAGTTGATGATATGATGAGATTGAGAATGTAAGTATGTAAGTTGAGTAGCATTTTATTATTATGCAATTATTGTTATTAGTAATGTTATTATTGAGTTATGCGACTAACCTTGAGAATTTGAGCAAGTATGTTTCAGCTATGACTTGACAAGGCATTGATATCTCAAAGTCCATGACTATACCATGGCAATTAAGGAAGAATTGACAGAAAAGTCCATGTTCATAACATGTCATCTAAGGAGGAATTGACGGTTAAGGATACCATGTAAGACCATGTCAAGACATGGTATTGGTAAGGCAAGGAACCCGTGTAAGACCATGTCAAGACATGGCATCGGCATTAATTAAGGACTCCATGTAAGACCACATCAAGATGTGGCATTGGCACTAAGACAAGGATACCATGTAAGACCATGTTTGGAACATGGCATTTGGTAAGACAAGGATACCATGTAAGACCATGTCTGGAACATGGCATTTGGTAAGATAAGGATATTATGTAAGACCATACCAAGGCATGGCATTGATAAGTTCTATAAGGCAAGGAAATCATGTAAGACCATGTCAAGACATGGCACTGATGAGTTACTATAAGGCAAAGGTACCATGTAAGACCATGCCAAGGCATGGCATTGGTGAGTTCATAAGGCAATGATACCACGTAAGACCATGTCAAGACATAGCAATGGTAAGTTCAAAAAGGAAAAGGTTCTCGAGTAGTCCAAAGAGTAAGTCAAAGAAATGACAGGGTGAGAACGTGAAGAAAGAGTACAGGTATGAGTACAGGTATGCATTTAAGGCTTATTTAATATTGAGATTGTAAGTAATTGAGATTATCAAGTATTAACTAACTGATGAGTTTTTAGTTATGCTTGTGACACTATTTGCAATATGCCTATATTATGAAAGAGTACTCATGTGTTAAGTCAGGATGTTACAGGTATGTAAGCAAGCTATTAGGTAAGGTGCCCTTGGTATTCTAATCCTTTGGTAAGGTTACTGATGAGTTCACTGGGAAAATCGATTAAGTGAAATTATGTGTGGCTTGTAGTGATAAGTGTAGGTATATGCATGTGTAACATATGAGCAATATGCTCGATATGTAATCGGAAATTGGAAAGATTGTTATAGGTAAGTGATAAACCGTAAAAGTAACATATTTAAGACCCACATTTAATATGCTTTTGGATTATTTGTCCCTTGTTTTATATAAAAAAAGGTGCTTTTAATCCTTTCTTTTCATGTCTTATACCCAGGAAAGCACCCGAGGATGAAAAGAACACAAAACGGGCCTAAAACGGAGTAAATGGGCCTTAACACGAAATCGACACGGCCTGGCCCAAAGCACACATGGCCCTGCCTCGATGAACACCTAGAGCACGGCCTCAACCCCGTCACACACGGTCATGCCTCAAGAGAAATCCGAACACGGTCAGGTCTCGATTCACACGGGCGTGTGACATGGCCGTGCCTCTGACACTAGAAAGAGCAATTTTAGTCAGAAAAGGATACTTAGGGAGAAAGAATCACGTTCCAAGAGCCTATAAATAATCCCCAAGTATCACCTGTTTAAGGGAGCGAAAGCGAGGCGAAGGAGCCAAGCCGAGAAGGTCAGAGTTAGGGAATAACACGAGGATAGCCAGTTGATCCATCCCAAGAAGTTGGAGTTATGCTCAAGACGGCGGAATTCTCCTTCGATTCCTTCAGGGGGTTTTAGGGTGTTCCTATGTTTTGTTTTATCTTTTCTCTTGCAATGTTTTCTTTATTTATTATGAACTAAACCCCTCAGATACCTGAAGGGGATGAAACCTAGATGAATTTTATTATTTGATTTTTAAGTTATATGATATATTACTTAGTTTGTTCTTAATTATGTTGCTTAATCTAAATCTAATGTGCTTATGTGGAGGAGCTATAGACCCTGCCTAAGAGAAGATCTAACATAATTAAGCGGAGTTGATCGAACGCCTAGAGATAGGGTTACGAGATTTTGTCGGATTAGGGTGAAACCTAATATGGGAGTCCATTGATCGATTTATTGCTGTCCTAGGGGGTTATTATAAGCGAACGAGAGTTCCACTAATTAACCTAGGGTTAGACGTTATTCGCTTCGAGAGAGGGTTTAATATAGGTTAGGGAGTCTCATGGATCAAGCTAAGTAAAAGAAAACATATAATTAAAAGGTTAGATAATAAGAGAAGTCTAGGTGGATTCTTCCCGAGGGTATCATCTAAATCAACTGAGTTTTTCCTCAAGGTTATTTTCCAATTCGTCTTTTTGTCTTTGTGTCCTTAGTTTAGCTGTCGTCAATTTAGTTAAAAAGTAATCTTCACCCTAATTTTAAGGCTAAATAATAAAAAGAAAGTGAGTATTAATACTTTTAGTTCCTTTCGGTTCGATAACCAGTCATGCCTAAGCTATACTACTGTTGGATAGGTACACTTGCTTTAATATCGTTGTCAGAGTTAGTCTCCAGGTTTGATCATTCTTTTATAAATATTTAAAGCTCTGATCTGCAGCGATCAAGTTTTTGGCGCCGTTGCTGGGGAACTAAAATATTAAGAAAACTCTATTTTTATTACTTTAGCCCTAATTTTTATTTTTTTGCAATTTATTTTCTTTTCGTTTTTATTTTTGTTTACTGAAATTTTCTCTCTTTCTTTACAGGTACCTCTAGTTTATGACTAGAAGGAACCCGAGGGGACCTTTGGTATTCGACAACGAAATCGAAGCGGCCGCTCGTAGGAATCGTCGGGAAACCAGGTGAGCCCTAGATTACATGGATAGAGAGGAAGAAGATAGATCCAATCCTACTGAAGGGATGGACGAAAACAACCCACCACCGTGCGATATGGGTGACAACAATGCTCCACGCACAATGTTCAATTATGCGAAACCGCATTTAATAGGAGCAAAATCTAGTATTGTTAGGCCTGCTATATCTGCTAAAATTTTTGAATTAAAGCCTAACACAATACAAATGATTCAATAGTTTGTTCAATTTGATGGTTTGCAGGACGAAGATCCAAACACGCATATAACTAACTTCTTAGAGTTCTGCGATACCTTCAAAATAAATGGCATTTCTGATGATGCCATACGTCTTCGGTTATTCCCTTTTTCATTAAGAAATAAAGCTAAACAATGGTTAAACTCGTTACAACAAGGGTCAATCACTACATGGGATCAGATGACCGAAAATTTTTTGATGAAATATTTCCGACCGGCCAAAGTAACCAAATTACGGAATGATATCTCTTCTTTTGTGCAGATGGATGTAGAGACGCTATACGACGCATAGGAGAGATTTAAAGATCTCTTGAGAAGGTGCCCACACCATGGTCTACCCTTGTGGCTACAAGTCTAAACCTTTTACAACGGTGTAAACCCCTCAACGAGACAACTGAAAGATTCAGCCGCCAGTGGAACACTGAACAACAAAACTCCAGAAGCAGCTTACGAGTTCATTGAGGAGATGTCATTAAACAATTATCAGTGGCAAGCCTCAAGGACCAAACTGACAAAATCAGCAGGAGTTTTCAACATCGATGCCATGACCATGCTATCGACACAGCTAGAGATGATGAATAAAAAGCTTGATAATTTGTGTTCATCACAGGTATATCCAGTCATGCAGTGCGATGCAAGTGGAACTGTGGCGAATCCTGAGTAACCACCCTACCATGCCGAAAGAAAGAATTCACAAGCACGGGCATGGGAGGACCAAGCACGGCCAAAAGGGTGACAACACCCACTATAATACGGCCGTGTGAGGTGGCTGTGTAATTCGACACACCCTGTGACCAAGGCCGTGGGGAGCACAAAATCTGAAATTCCATTTAAACCCCTCACCTCTTCCCCTTCCCTCCATCTAATTTTTCCTCTCCTTTTCACTCTCTTCAGTCTCAAGACCCTTCAAGACACTAGATCATTGAGCAAATCAACACCATGCCCAAGAAGCGGAAGAAGCTACGCATAGACTCCTTAACAAAGAACGATCAACATGAGTTCATGCCGGCAGCTTTGTCTCAACACCAAGCCAAGGGCCTTTGAGACTAATTAATTTTTATTTTCGCTTTCTCTCTTGCTTCAATTTCCTACTCTTCTCCTTTATTTTCCTCATCTAAGCTTCTCTATTGCTATTTTCGTTTAATTTTCTTTTAGTTTCTTAATGTCAGGTTCGCCAGGCTGCTAGGGAATCACGCTGACCACCACGACAACCTCCCCACTCTCACCACCGCCACCACATCCCCAATCTTAGCATTGATTCCCACCTTGCGAACCATCCCTTAATAAGGACTTCATAGTCCATTAGTATTTTCTTTTCATTTCAGTTTTCTTCTTAGTCTCCTTCACTTTAGCTTGCTTTTCTTTAATTTCATCTTTAATCTATTTATATTATGTTTCAAAAACCCTTAGCTAATCCTTCATGAGTTCCCCAATTTCTTCATCTAGCGCAGAGCTCGGGGACCAGCACCACCACCATACCGATGCCTTCGCCGTATCCTCCACGACCCCTACTCTCCTTCAAGGAAACAGCCCACACCTCAGGGAGTATTCTATCCCCGCCCTTTTGATTTTAAATGCATTATCTATCTTTGTACATTGAGGACAATGTACATCTTATGTGTGGGGGGTAACCTAACTTTCTGCATTATTCTCAAATCCCTAAGGTTAAAAATGGAATAAAATTGCCAAACTTTTTTCATTATTCTCAAATCCCTGATTTAGTCTTGTTTTTATGCAAAGTTGTCATTTTACTAATTAGGATGAAATTTCTAATGATTTGTGATAATTATTGACATGTTTTAGAATAAGTCATAGTTAATTGTACATTGATGTTTAGTTTAAAGAATACTGGAGAATCAAGCATGATAAGTCTGTTTTTCAGGAATTGAAATTTTTGCTAGGATGTTGACCTAAATTTAAATACTACCCTGAAATTTAAAATTCATAAGGATGATATTAAAACACCCATAATTTTTTGTGAGTATTTGAACCTTATAGAGCATACATTCTTTTTCATGCTCATTTTTTGTTTATGAGTGTGTCAAACTATGAACTATTATTCTAGAACTTGCCTTGATTATACATGTCGAGACCACAGTTATGATTTGATATACCGAGATGATAAAGGCACTTAGGTTCCCTCAGAATTAACCCCTAGTAAACCCCGTTGAGCCTAACAACCCTTTTGATTGACTCACCCACTAATTTTAACCAAAAACCCTTTGTATTTGTTATCACCAATTCTTTTAACTACCTTTTTGTCGAGATTTGATGTTAAACAAGTTCCCTAACTATGTTTTATATTTCAGTTGTAAAAATTCTTTATTACTATTTTGTTAGTTTGTTATAAAAAAATGTATATTCATTATTAGTACGATAATTAAGTGAGCTTGTATGTTCAAATTCAAATTCTCAAGGAAAAAGCTCGTTCTATTAGCATTTAAAGATTAAGTTCGTTTTTTCTAGTTAGGTAATTTATCAAGTCAATCTCGATTCTAACCTTTTAATTCAACCTTTATCCACACCTTTAACCCTAGCCCCGTTACAACCCTGTTAAAGACCTTTTGATCTATTTGTCATCTTATATTACAGTGGTGGAGATTTGATTTTCAAGCAAGCCTATGGGATTAACTTTTCAGGTTCGACTTATGAGGACCCTTTTTTCTGAACCTTAAACACTTTAGAGTGATTTGAGTGAATCCTAAGTGAGGATATCAATCCTTGTTGATTTTGAATTAAAGAGGTACTCATTTAAAAGAAGGAAGACACCTATGTTTTCGAGGTACAAAATAATGACTTATTTCGTTTGAATCTTTAGGACACTTTAAATCAAACTATCCATGTATAAATTTTCTATGAATTAGGATAAGACAATGTTGATAAGAATTATATATCATGGAAAGTTCATTTTAATTGTAAGTTGAGAATTTTGCTTGAGGACAAGCAAAAGCTTAAGTGTGGGGGTATTTGATAAACCGTAAAAGTAACATATTTTAGACCCACATTTAATATGCTTTTGGATGATTTATCCCTTATTTTATATAAAAAGGTACTTTTAATCCTTTCTTTTCATGTCTTATACCCAGGAAAGCACTCGAGGATGAAAAGAACACAAAACGGGCCTAAAACGGAGTAAATAGGCCTTAACACAAAATTGACACGGCCTGGCCCAAAGCACACATGGCCGTGCCTCAACGAACACTTAGAGCACGGCCTCAACCCCGTCACACACGGCCGTGCCTCAAGAGAAATTTGAACACGGTCAGGTCTCGATTCACACGGGCGTGTGACATGGTCGTGCCTCTGACGCTGGAAAGAGCAATTTTAGTCGGAAAAACATACTTAGGGAGAAAGAATTGCATTCCAAGAGCCTATAAATAATCCCTAAGTATCACCTGTTTAAGGGAGCAAAAGCGAGGCCAAGGAACCAAGCCGAGAAGGTCAGAGTTAGGGAATAACAGGAGGATAGCCAGTTGATCCATCCCAAGAAGTTGGAGTTATACTCAAGACGGTGGAATTCTCCTTCGATTCCTTCAGGAGGTTTTAGGGTATTCCTATGTTTTGTTTTATCTTTTCTCTTGCGATGTTTTCTTTATTCATTATGAACTAAACTCCTTAGATACCTGAAGGGGATGAAACCTAGATGAATTTTATTATTTGATTTTTAAGTTATATGATAAATTACTTAGTTTGTTCCTAATTATGTTGCTTAATTCAAATCTAATGTGCTTGGGTGGAGGAGAAATAGACCCTGTCTAAGAGAAGATCTAACATAATTAAGCGGAGTTGATAGAATGCCTAGAGATAGGGTTACGAGATTTTGCCGGATTAGGGTGAAACCTAATATGGGAGTCCATTGATCGATTTACTGCTATCCTAGGGGGTTATTATAAGCGAATGAGAGTTCCACTAATTAACCTAGGGTTAGACGTTATTCGCTTCAAGAGAGGGTTTAATATAGGTTAGGGAGTCTCACAGATCAAGCTAAGTAAAAGAAATCATATTATTTAAAGGTTAGATAATAAGAGACGTCTAGGTGGATTCTTCCTGAGGGTATCATCTAAATCAACTGAGTTTTTCCTCAAGTTTATTTTCCAATTCGTCTTTTTGTCTTTGTGTCCTTAGTTTAGCTATCATCAATTTAGTTAAAACGTAATCTTCACCCTAATTTTAAGGTTAAATAATAAAAAGAAAGTGAGTATTAATACTTTTAGTTCCTTTGGGTTCGATAATCGGTCTTGCCTAAGCTATACTACTGTTCGATAGGTACACTTGCCTTAATATTGTTGTCAGAGTTAGTCTCCAGGTTTGATCATTCTTTTATAAATATTTAAAGCTCTGATTTGCAGCGATCAGTACGTAATGAATACAGCTAAAGTGAGTGAGAGCAAAAGTTTACAAATAAAACTGTTTTGGATAGCAGCAGATACGTGATTTTCAAAAATCACCAAAAATAGTAGAAATTGAATTTTAAGTTGGATGGGTTATTGATTTAAAGCTTATTGAGTCTATTTTCATATAAAAGAAACAGAGCAAACAAAAAATTTGTATAATTTGAGATATTTAAATTTTTATGAGGCTGGTTCAGAATGACTGTGTGATCCCCTATTCTATCTTGGAAAAATCATTACAAATTGTACAAAAATAATTATGTGATATAATTTATATTCCTAAATTCTAAATGAGCTTAGTTCAAATAAACTAAACAATAAGGTCATCTGAATTCTGTATAAGGAGATAATTGATTCGTAGTGAAGAGAGGTCAGAATAGTCGAACAGTGAAACAGGGGAAATTTTAATGAATAAACTGTACTAATTGGCAAGAGCAAAAAATTCTAGAAATTTTATGGTAGGAAGATATGTGAGTCTAGTTTCAGGGAAAATTAGCGGTTTGTAATTTGGAGCTCTGTAGTTCAAGAAATAAATAATTTAGTGACAGTGATTCAAGTAGACAGATTAATGTGAACATGAGTAATAATGTATAAGCATGTGATTTAATGATTGTATCAATTAGAGAACTTGTTGTGAGGATTTGTCTAGTTGAGGCTTTGGTAAGGCTACAAATAAGTAAGTTGAGCTTTGGTAAGGCTACAAATAAGTAAGTTGAGAAAGTAAGAACTTAGCACTATTTATGCAAGTTATGACAGCTTAGTAGTAAGCTTAATTCATTGCTAATGCTTATTATATTTACATGTGAATTTACTAAGCTTTATAAGCTTACCCCCTTTTCTTTCCCATGTTTTAGAGTCCTATTAAACAAGCTCGGGCTGAAGGTCGTCGGAGATCGCTTCACACTATCAAACTATCTATGGGTATCTTTATTTATAAATGATTTAAGTTATGGCATGTATAGGGGCTTGACTAAGTCATTTTGTATATGTGTTAATTAATTTGATTAAACGTGTTGCTTCATAACGGTAATAAGGATTATTCTGTATTTAGCCACGAGTTGTGGATCATATTGGTCATGGAGTTAAAATGCTTGTGTATGGATGTGTTTGTTAAAGTTTAAATTATAAGTGAAATTTTGTGGCTCGAGATTTGGTAGAATGTATTGTTAAGTCTGGTAATGCCTCGTACCCGTTTCCGGTGTAGTATACGGGTAAGGGGTGTTACAGTACCTGCGAAGAACATAAACTATCAAGCTTTTTATTTATCATCTCTATCTGTGTTGATAGTGTGGTCACTGCATCAAGGTTGTAAACTCCGGCTGATTTTGTCGGTTTTGTCCTTGTCACTTGCCACTGATAGTTATTCAGTGACATCTCTTCAATGAACCCGTAGGCTGCTTCAGGAGTTCTGTTGTTAAGGGTTCCACCGGTGGCTGAATCGATTAGTTGTCTCGTTGAGGGGTTTACACTGTTATAGAATGTTTGGACTTGTAGCCATAAGGGTAAACCGTGGTGTGGACACCTTCTCAAGAGATCCTTGTATCTCTCCCATGCGTCGTATAATGTCTCTAAATCCATCTACACAAAAGAAGAGATATCATTTCGTAATTTGGCCGTTTTAGCCGGTGGGAAATATTTTAATAAAAAATTTTCGATCATTTGTTCCCATGTAGCGATTGATCCTCGTGGTAACAAGTTTAACCATTGTTTGGCTTTATTCTTTAATGAAAAAGGGAATAACCGAAGACGTATGGCATTATCAGAAACGCCATTTACTTTGAAGGTATCGCAGAACTCTAAAAAGTTAGCTATATGAGTGTTTGGATCTTCGTCCTACAAACCATCAAATTGAACAAACTGTTGAATCATTTGTATTGTGTTAGGCTTTAGTTCAAAATTATTAGCAGCTATAGCAGGCCTAACAATACTCGATTCTGCTCCTGTTAAATGCGGTTTAGCATAATCAAACATAGTACATGGAGCATTGTTTTCCCCCACATCATGTGGTTGTGGGTTATTCTCGTCCATCCCTTCAGTATGATTGGATCTGCCTTCTTGATCTTCCTCTGTGTAATTTAGGGCTCGCCTGATTTCTTTGCGAGTCCTACGAACGGTAGCTTCGATTTCACTATCGTATACCGAAGGTCCTCTCGGGTTCCTTCTAGTCATAAACTAGATGTACCTGCTAGGAGAAGAAAGAAAATTTTGCAAAATCAAAATTTAACCTAAAATAAAATAAAAGTGAATTGCAAAAAAATAAAAATAAAAATAATGGTTAAAGTAATAAAAATAGAGCTTTCTTAATATTTTAGTTCCCCGGTAACGGCGCCAAAAACTTAATCGCTGAAATCAGAGTTTTAAAATTTATAATGAATGAGATCGAATCTGGAAACTAACTCTGACAATGATTAAAGGCAAGTGTACCTATCGAACAATAGTATAGCTTAGGCAAGACTGGATTGTCGAACCCAAAGGAACTAAAAGTACTAATACTAACTTTCTTTTTATTATTTAGCCTAAAATAAAGTGGAGTTTCCTTAATCTAAATTAATGACTACTAAGCTAAAGACGCGAAGACAAAAAGAACGAATTGAGAAATAACTTGAAGGAAAACTCAGTTGATCACGATGATACCCTCAGGAAGAATACACTGAACCATATGATTTATTCACTTAGTTTGATCCATAGGACTCCCTAACGTATATTAAACCCTCTCTCGAATAATAACCCCCTAGAATAGCAGTAAATCGATCTATGGATTCCGATATTAGGTTTCACCCTAATCCGGCAAAATCTCGTCACCCTATCTCTAGGCGTGCGATCAACTCCGCTTAATTACGCTAGATCTACTCTTAGGCAGGGTCTATTCCTCCTTCACCTAAACACAACAAATTTGGATTAAGCTTGCATAATTAAGAACAAACTAAGTATTTATCATATAATTCAAAAATAATAACAAGAGTCATCTAGGTTTCATCCCCTTCAGGTATTTGAAGGATTTAGTTCATAACAAATAAAGAAAACATCTCAAGAGAAAAGATAAAACAAAACATAAGAAATTCCTAAAACTCCCTGAAGGAATTGAAGGAGAAATCTGCGCCTTGAGTAGGATGCCGGCTTCTTAGGATGGATCAATTGGCTATCTTCGAGTGATTCCCACAAATTTGACCTTTCCGGCTTGGCTTCTTGGCCTAGCTAACCTCCCCCTCTAAAGTGGTACTTAGGGGGTTTATATAGGCGCTTGGAATGTGTTTCTTTGCCCCAAAGTATCCAAATCCGAATGAAATTGCTCTTTGCCACGACAGGGACACGGTCATGTCACACGCCCGTGTGAGTAGTCTTTGGACCGTGTTCGGACTTCTTTAATGAGGCACGGCCGTGTGACTCGGGGATAAGGCCGTGTTCTAGATGCTTGATAAGGCACGACCGTGTGATCTCTGGGCCAGGCCGTGTTGATTTCGTGATATGGCCCATTTACTCCGTTTTGGGCCTGTTTTATGCTCTTTTCATCCTCGGGTGCTTTCCTCAGTATAAGACATGAAAAGAAAGGATTAAGAGCACCTTTTTATATGAATAGAGGCTTAAACCATCCAAAAGCATACTAAATGTGAGATTAAAATATGTTACTATTACGGTTTATCAATTTGCCTATCCCAAACAGATGTCGACTCTCTACCATAACCCGGCAGAAAATCTTGAACCACTAACACCCTACGCCGTTTGAACATGGGAGAAGGGTCCATGAGTCCACTCTCCTTAGGCTGACTATCACTTGCCTCCATGGAGAAATCTCAATTAATAAATGAGAAATGAAGGTTATCTAACAAGGAGTTTTGGCTCTTACCAACACTTCCCAAAATCTGAATGTTAATGAACAATGAAGAGAGTTGCCTAATCTCCAACACAATCGGCCTAAGCAGGGACAAAGATTCGATTATAGTAGAGAAAACAAACAGAGAAGAGACAAAAAGAATTAGAGAGAAACTCCCTACCTTGACCAATGAGGAGCCGATCCAAAACAGGTTTGGCTTGCGATTATAGACACTTCGTAAGAGAAGGAGAGATTCGGCCAAGCCTGCTAAAACCACAACAAAAGGAGAACACGAGAAGGAAGAATGAGAGGACCGGAAGTTTTGGTTTTAGTGATGGAAATAAACAAACAAACAAAAATAAAAGGAAAGGAGAAGGTTAAACATTCAGCTATGGAAGGGAGAAAAAATGAAAGGATGGAAAAGAACCATTACCTTGGTATTAAGAGAGAGCCGAATAGAATAGTAAACTTTCGGCACAAGCAGCAAGACCTAAAACTCTTGATTCGGCTATAGGTGCACAAAAAGAAGATGAGAAGGGTTCGACTCTTAGCAAGGAATAGAATAAAAGTATTCAACCTTTGGAGAGGAGAAGGAGAGGATGGTTCCGGCTAGCAAATAAAGCAAAGAGAAGAACTGACTGAAAAAAGAACCCGAAAGCATAGATGCCGCAAATGTAAAGGGAACAGAAAAGAAACTAAGATGCACAAAAGAATTTTCGGTGCAACCTAAAGGAAAAAGTCACACAACACTCAAAATGGTTCGGTTTTGCTATCTCACTTCCCAAATGCCGAAATTCCCTTGCCAAAACACCCTATAGTCGAAATTCACCTTCCAAAAATCCCACATTCGGCCAACTCTCACCCACCCTCTCAAAATACCTTGTTCTGCTCCACCAAGCCCTCTCCATCACCCTGTCAAATTGTTTTGACCAATTCAACTCCTCAATCTCCTCTCCACCATCCGTTTTGAACTGGTTGACCAATTCAAATCCTCATTGGTAGAGTCCCACGCCTACTCCAACACCTCTCCACATTGCACACAAAATTAATACTCCAAAATGCGGCATGTGGGATTCGAACCCCACTTCGCTTGCTACACAAGTGACGCCAACTCCACTAGACCACCTTGCTTTCTTTTGTTAACACAACACCAACTATTAGACTTAAGTCCTGCCTCCACTAGCTCACCCTTCCAAAGTGCCCAAAAACTAAAATTTCACCAGGGCCTAGGCTCTACCCCGAGCCTTCCCAGGACTCTTGAGCACACCCAAAACACAATTTTAGCTAGCCATACACATAGAATCGTGCAAACTACCAAACCCCAAATTTTAGAATGTTCCAAAATTTACAATTTAGTCCCTTAAATTACTATTTTCTCAATTTAGCCCTAATTGGCTAAATTCATTAAAAATTCAAGAACAAAGTATGTTTATCTAGCTCAAAACTTTCATTTAACAACTAAATTCATTACAAAGCTCAACATATCATCAATGGCATATCTCACAAACATCATCAATACACAAAATTGAGACATGGGTTTGATAGAGACAAAGCAACGATTGCAAAAACGTAGAAATTATCAAAAACCGACTCAAAATCATACCTTAATCAAGATGAAAACCAACCGAAACCCTTAAGCTTTTGTCCTTTCTTTTTCTTTAAGACATTCAGCCAAAAGATGATACAAATGCCTAATTTCATTTTTTATTAAACCATAATATACTTAATACATGAATGACATAATTACCCTTATAATATAAACTTATAAAACATATTTTTAAAGGTTAATATGGACCATAGTCGTCCACTATCTATAGTAATGGCTTAATTGCCACATAAAGCCCTTTTCTTTTATAAACCACAACACATTAGTACCTTAACAATTAGCATGCTAGTTTTACACTTAATGCAATTCAATCCTTTTCATCAAATTAATCACATAGACATATAATTCACCACACAGAAACTTCACATATAATAATTCACATATCATCGATACTGAATATACTATTAAAATATTATACTAACTCAGATTTGTGGTCCCGAAACCACTATTCCGACTAGGGTGTAAACCGAACTGTTACAATTCTCCCCCCGTAGGGATTTTCGTCCCCGAAAATCTTACCATTAAACAGAGTCGAATATTGTTGTCTCATTGAATCTTCAGGCTCCCACGTAGCCTCTTCTATTTCGTGTCAATTCCATAGTATTTTCACTAACGGAATTTTCTTGTTTCTCAACTCTTTTACTTCACGGGCTAAGATACGGATTGGTTCTTCTTTATAAGACATATAAGATCGAATTTAAATTTTAGACGGGGCAATCACATGTGACGGATCAGATCGATATCTACGAAGCATCAAAACATGAAATACATTGTGTATCTTTTATAGCTCAGAAGGCATCCTTTATCTATATACAACAGGCCCAACTCATTCAATGATCTCATACGATCCAATGAACCTCGGACTTAACTTGCCTTTACGTCCGAATCGAAGCACTTTCTTCCACGGAGACACTTTCAGAAATACTTTGTCGCCTATCCCAAATTCTATATCTTTTCATTTCAAATCTGCATAAGACTTCTAACAGTCAAATGCTGCTTTCAAACAATCTCAGATCAGTTTCACTTTCTGTTCTGAGTCTTTTATCAAATCGACCCTGTGAAGCTTATTTTCACTGAGTTCGGTCCAATACAGAGGTGTACGACATTTACGTCTGTACAAAGCTTCATAAGGTGCCATTTTAATGCTTGACTGAAAACTATTATTGTACGCAAATTCAATCAATGACAGATACTGTCCCCACGTACCGTCAAACTCAAGTATACAACATCTTAACATATCTTCAAAAATCTGAATGATCCGCTCAGATTGACCATCTGTTTGCGGATGAAATGCTGTACTGAAATGTAGTTTTGTGCCTAAAGCTTCTTGCAATTTCTTCCAGAACCTCGATGTAAACCTCGAATCCCTATCTGACATAATGGATAGTGGGTCCCCGTGTAATCTAATAATCTCAGAAATATAAAGCTCGACTAATCTATCAAGTGGGTAGTCAGATCTTACCGGAATAAAATGGGCAGACTTCGTCAAGCGATCAACTATGACCCAAATTGCATCTTTCTTTCTCGGATTCTGGGGCAAACCAGAAGCAAAATCCATTGTCACTCTATCCCATTTCCATTCAGGAATTAGAATTGGCTATAGCAAGCTAGATGGAACTTGATGTTTGACTTTCACTTGTTGACAGATTAAGCATTTCGAAACAAAGTCAGAAATGTCTCATTTCATCCAGACCACCAATAGTGTTGCTTCAGATCATGTTACATCTTTGTACTTCCCAGATGAACAGATAGAAGACTGTTATGTGCTTCACTTAAAATCAGCTGAATCAATTCCGGATTTCTTAGAACACAGTTACGACTTCAAAATCTTAAACAATCATCAACAACTCGAAATTCAGATTCAGAATTCGAATCACACTGAGCTCGTTTCACTAATAACTCATTATTAGATTTTTGAGCATCACATATCTGCTGTATAAACAATGGTTTCACTTTTAATTCAGCTAGCACAGAACTATCATCAGATAAATCCAACTGAGCATCCAAAGCACGTAGTGCAAGCAATGATTTTCTGCTCAATGCATCAGCAACAACATTTGCTTTACCCGGATGATAATCTATCACGAGTTCATAATCTTCTAACAGCTCTAACCATCTTCTTTGACGCAAGTCCAAATCTTTCTGAGTCATCAAATGTTTCAGACTTTTATGATCCGCAAACACGTGACATTTATCACTATACAAATAATGCCGCTAGATTTTAAGTGCAAACACTATCACAACTAACTCGAGGTCGTGAGTCGAATAGTTCTTTTAATACGGCTTCAATTGTCTCGAAGCATAAGCTACAACTTTGCCTTCCTGCATCAAACACATCCCAGACTGTTTAATGAAGCATCACTGTAAATCACAAATTTTTTACTCGATTTTGGTTGTACTAACACTGGAGCTTCTGTTAACAGAGTTTTCAACTGATCAAAAATTTTCTGACATTTATCCAACCATTCAAATCTAACATCATTCCGAAGCAATCTAGTCAACGGAGTAGCTATCACTGAAAATCCTTTTACAAATCGACGATAATAACCAGCTAAACGTAGAAAACTACAAACTTCAGATACATTTCTCGGAGGTTTCCAATTCAGAATAGCAGAAATCTTACTCGGAACCACTCAGATTCCAGAAGTTGACACAATATGTCCCAGAAAACTAACCTCGTGTAACCAGAATTCACATTTGCTAAATTTCGCGTATTGCTTTTCTCTCAAAGTTTGCAACACAATTTTCAAATGTTCAACATGCTCCTTTTCATCACGTGAATAAATCAAAATGTCTTCTATGAACACCACAACAAATTGATCTAGGTACGGTCTAAAAGTTTTGTTCATAAAATCCATAAAAATAGCAAGAGCATTGGTTAGTCCAAATGGCATAACTAAAAACTCATAGTGTCTGTACCTTGTTCTAAAAGCAATTTTCGGTATATCTGAATCTTTCACTCTCAACTGATAATATCTCAATCTCAGATCAATCTTGGAAAACACAGTAGCTCCATTTAACTGATCAAATAAATCATTAATTCTGGGCAATGGATATTATTCTTTATAGTCACCTTATTCAACTGACGATAATCGATGCACATTCTCATCGTGCCATCCTTCTTTTTCACAAATAGAACATGAGCACCCTAAGGCGAGAAACTTGGTCTAGCGAACCCTCTATCAGTCAACTCTTGTAACTGTGACTTTAACTATTTCAACTCTGTTGGTGCCATTCTATACGGAGCTATCGATATAGGTGTAGTACCCGACAATAAATCAATACCAAATTCAACTTCATGAATCGGAGGTAAACCTAGTAACTCTTTAGGGAACACATCATAATATTCACAAACAATAGGCACTGATTCAACTTTCTTCTCAGACACTTTCGAATCAATCACATAAGCGAAATATGCCTCATAACCCTTTTTCACATAAGTTTGAGTTTTCAAAACAGATATCACAACAGGCAATCCATTCAAATCATTAGACTCAACTCATACTATCTCATCATTCGGACATCTCAAATCAATAGTCTCTTTTTTACAATTTAGAACAGTATCATGCAAAGTCAACCAGTCCATACCCAGAATGATATCGAACTCATCAAATGGAAAAAGCATCAGATCAGCAGGGAAACAGATATCTCAAAATATTAACGGACAGTTCTTGCATACTTTGTCAACCAGGACACTTTTGCCTAAGGGGTTCGATACTTTTATAGTAAACTCAATTGACTCTACAGGCAAAGTCTTACTGAATACTAAATTCATGCATACAAACGAATGCATAGAACTAGGGTCTATCAATGCAATCACAGAAGTATCATAAAGTATAAAAGTACCCGTTGTAACATCTGGTGATGAAGCTTCCTCACGAGCTAGAATAGCATAAACTCTGGCAGGCGCTCTGGCTTCAGATCTTGCGATAGTGTCTCTCGTAGTTCTCTAACTACCACTGACATTTCTTACATTCCTCGAAGGTCTTCCTCTCACAGGTGCGTTATCCGATCTCAGATTCTGAACAGTTTCTGGCTCAACCGACTCAGGGCAATCACGGATAAAATGATCAAGTGATCCACATCTGAAGCAAGCTCTATCATTTAATCCACAGCTTCTTGGATGCCTTTTTCCACAATGTTTACATTCAGGTCTCTCAGATCGAACATTACCAACGCTGGCCACTGAAGTTGCTGGAGTTTTGGAACTCATTTGTGATTTAGCTCGATTTCTGTTCGAATGTCCCACATTATCTCTAGAAGGACTTTGATCATCTTTGAATCCCTTTGAAACAGACTAAAATGATTTGCTTGGAAATCTCTTTCTCATATCTCGGGCTTCAAACTCAGCTTTTCTTTTACCTTTCCCGAGTGCCTCAGCTTTGCACGCTCGACCAACAAGTACAATGAACTCTTTTATTTCTAATATCTCGACTAACAGACGAATATCTTTATTAAGACCATCCTCGAATCTCTTGCACATTATAGCTTCAGATGATACACATTCCCGAGCATACTGACCCAGTCTCACGAACTCTCGTTCATATTCCAAAACAATCATTCGGCCCTATTTTAGTTACAGAAATTCCTTTCGTTTCTGACCGATGAATCTTTCGCTGATGTATTTCTTCCAGAACTCGATCTGAAAGAAGTCCCATGTAACTCGCTCTTTCGGAACAATAGAAATCAAGGTTTTCCACCATTGATAAGCTGCATCTCGGAGCAAAGATATAACACACTTTATACATTCTTCCGAAATCAAAGACTTTTCGTCTAATACCCCTACAGTATTTTCTAACCAAAACTTAGCCTTTTCAGCATCATCATCATTAGTAGCCCTAAACTCTTCGGCCCCATACTTACGGATCTTGTCAACTAGAGGCTTATTCCATGGATTTAGATTTGCAGTCAGAGGTATATCGGATGTCTGAGGGGGATTAACTGGGGGCGGGGGTTGCGAAATAGTCGAGTTATTCTTTACAAACTGAGTGAACCACTCACACATCATTTGGAAGAAAGCTTATTTAGCTTATCCCTCTTGACTGCTCGTAGCTGGTCTCGAATCAGAGGGCACTACCTCTTGCGCGGGAGCAGGCGCATTACTCTCTATGTCGTTAGCTATGGCTCTTTCGGGATCCTTTGCTATACAGAAATCACATTTTATACATCAGGATTAATCACACTATCATGATTTAGATATATGGCATGTATAGCTAGACTCTGACACGCTACATTAGTCCGAGAATCGGCTAAACCGTAGCTCTGATACCAACCAAATGTAACACCCTTAACCCGTATCTGTCGTCGGACTAGGGTTAAAGGCGTTACCGGACCGATCGAAAACATTTTTAGAAGTTCATACATTCATCCATCAATCTCAAACATAATATCCCTTAATACGGTCATCGAGACCCAAAACATGCTTATAAACCTGATCGGGACTAAACTGAAACACATACAGACATTCTCAGAAATTGAAAACTTCTCTAAGTTTCAGGGGTTACATGCTCGTGTGGGCAGACCATGTGCCTCCCACGGCTGCTAGACACACCCGTGTGTCCTCCCCGTGGTCGAAGCTGACTTTTCTTCCACGGCTACTAAGCACGCCCGTGTACTCTTATGCTAGCTACTGACTTAGCCTCCACGGTCACTAGGCACGCCCATGTGCCGCAACTGCGTGACATTATAGGCCATTTTCAAGGCCAAAATGCCACCCATTTGGGTCTTACCTACAAGCAATATTTACCAACACATTTCATGCATACTAGACAACCAAAATAACCATTCAATCTAAACATTCAATATCCATTTCAACCATGCCAATTTCCAAGACCAAAACATATGTATATCAAGTATAATTCATCCAAATGCTTACCCAAAAACTTGACCAATTCATGTGCTTCAATTATACCAAGGTATACTTTATATATCACATTCATTTAAACATAATAGCAACATATAACTAGCCAAATCACATGGCTAAATTCACTTCATCTGCAAATACAAAAGACTAGTCTATACATGCCATATCTAGCAAAATGTATATCCAAAGTGTACCATAAACAAATTGAATAGTGTGACGACAATCCTTGGTGGTCCCGAGCCTTCAGTAGCTTTGACGACCTATAAAATAGAGAATATGCACACACAAAGTAAGCTTTCCAAAAGCTTAGTAAGCCATAATACAACAAACTTAGCATAGGAGGCATATATACTCATAGATACATTGGTACATCTAAATCACTTAGCAAATTATCACATATATAATTTGGTCCATGTACTTGGCCATATTTACCACATTCATCAATTCAAAAGTCTCGTATACACAAAGCTTTTTAATTCTTACTATCACATCTCATATTATTATCCAAATACACATAATCATCATAATAAGATCACATAGGAACTTACCTTATATACACACTTAGTGTATGAATCAATGTACCTGAAATGAATTCACTATTTACATAGTCATTTCTTATCACAGACTTTCTCGTTGAACCATAAGGAATCTAATAGGATACTTTGAAAGCTCAGAATAGTCGTACAATGCAAACGTCCTAGACGAGGTCTTATATGCACTTAGATATCGATGCCATTGTCCCAAACGGGGTCTTACACGAATCAATACGATGCCGATGTCCCAGACATGGTCTTACACGTAAAGATCATATCGATTCCAACGTCCCAGACGTGGTCTTACACGTAACGCTCATATTGATGCCTACGTCCCAAACGAGGTCTTACATGAAATCTCAAATCAACGCCAATGTCCCAGACGTGGTCTTACACGATAAAAACAGAACAAATACCTATGTCATGACATAGCTAATCCTATCTATTCCTAGGTTCATACGGGACTTTTCGGATATTGTCACTAAGTAATCCTTATCTTGAAATTCATGAACAGATCATATCATAAGTATTCATCGATAACGTTAGTCATAAGAATACATATAATTCAATACAAATACGTTTATTTGCATAATGACTTACCTCAGATTCGATTTAACGAAAATGGAAACGACTATTCGGTTACTTTCGCTTTCCCACGATCTAAGTCTGTTTTCCTCGATTCTTCATCTATACGTATTCAGAATTAACCTTTTATTCACTAACTCATTCAATTCAATCGAAGGACACACATTTAAGTCTATTTGTAATTTAACCCTCACATTTGCATAATTTATCAATTTAGTCTATTTTTCTCAAAACATCAAATTCACAAAATCATTACATACTCATGCTTAGCCGAATATTTATACATCACATACAAGCCAATATTTTCCATCAAATTTGCAATTTAGTCCCTCAAATTACTATTTTCTCAATTTAGCCCTAATTGGCTAAATTCATCAAAAATTCAAGAAAAAAGTATGTTCATCTAGCTCAAAACTTTTATTTAACAACTAAATTCATCACAAAGCTCAACATACCATCAATGGCATATCTCCCAAAAATCATCAATACACAAAATTGAGACACGGGCTTGATAGTAGACAAAGCAACGATTGCAAAAACGTAGAAATTATCAAAAACCAACTCAAAATCATACATTAATCAAGATGAAAACCAACCGAAACCCTTAAGCTTTTGTTCTTTCTTTTTCTTTAAGACATTTGGCCAAAATTTGATACAAATGCCTTATTAAACCATAATATACTTAATACATGAATGACATAATTACCCTTATAATATAAACTTATAAAACATATTTTCAAAGGTTAATATGGACCATAGCTGTCCACTATCTATAGTAATGGCTTAATTGCCACATAAAGCCCTTTTCTTTTATAAACCACAACACATTAGTACCTTAACAATTAGCATGCTAGTTTTACACTGAATGCAATTCAATCCTTTTCATCAAATTAATCACATAGACAGATAATTCACCACACATAAACTTCACATATAATAATTCACATATCAACGATACTGAATATACTATTAAAATATTATACTAACTCAGATTTGTGGTCCTGAAACCACTATTCCGACTAAGGTGTAAACTGGACTGTTACAGCCACTGAGAGCCCTTGATTGATTCTGAGGTCGAACCCACCATATCCAGTCAACCAGATATAACGAGGACAAATTTTTGTCTGAAGATACGAAAAAATATTCTCTATCATTACAAGGTCAATCGTTCATCAATGAACAAGGTTTTAACTTAGCCGTCTCGATTGTGAAGAAATTTGGAATTTAGTTCATTACTATCGGTGGGACCAATTTGTGATTCTACCAACTACGCATGTTGTTTCACCTATGGTTCTAGAGTTTTATGCTAATTTGAAATTTGTAGAAGATGATCGGGTATACGTAAGGCGTAAGTGCATAGACATTTCCCCGAAAAGTATTTGTGAACATTACGGTGTTCCTTTTTATCTAAAGGACGATATTCAAAACATGGGTCTTTGTCGTTTTTCAATTATGGATATGGATATATTTTGAAATTTTTAACTGGAGACTTAGGGGTATGGAAACGTGATGGAGGCACTAAATTTCCACTTTCTTTTAAACAAGAAATTATTATCGCCATTGATAAAATGTATATGCAATTCATCTGCACACGTGTTAGCCCTTTACTCAACACAAACAACGTTAACATTTTTTGAGTTCTTCTTTTCTCAATTTTGCAGTGCAAGCATATTTGCATCGGACATTGGATTAATCACAAAATGAGGAAGTGTGTGGCAGGAGCTAAAGTGGGAACCAATTTTCCTCACTTGATTATGGATTTATGCCGTAAAAAGAAGGTGATTCGAGACCCAATAGAGTAAATACACCAACCGATCCGCAGCATAATTGGCAACTCAATGCTTCATCAGTTCCAAGCTCTTCACCGAGAATAAATTCAAAATTGGAACCAACGAACAAAGCACAAAATGGAAATTCCTCCTGCTCATTCGAAGAGATCCACTAAGAAAAAAGTGAAGAAGACTGATGATCTTACCTAGTGGGAGCATAGATTTGACCGCGGCGTGCAATATACGACTCTTGGAGCCCATGAAAATGGGCATAGACGTGTTCGTAAACAGCCAAGGGGGACAGAGCATACAATGGCCCACCAGATCAAGCGATTCATTTGAGAATAATAAAGTAGAGGAAGAAGAAGAAGAATACAGTGAGAAAAGTAATGATGATGAGGAGGCAAGGACAGCATGTCGTATCAAGATAGTTCTTCGAGATATTTTTTGGCACGCAACCTATGGCAAAAAGGGGACTCGTCTTTCGAGAGCCAAGTGATCAGTCTAGTCAATAATAAATCTCGAAACTTGTCATGTGCAATACAGGAAAAGGAATAGTAGGAACGAGCGAGGGTCCCAAGGATTATTTGGATAAGTTACATGTCTATGCATCTTATTTATTTTTAATACGACACGTAAACTATTGAATACTTTTAGTTTTTGGACAATTTTATTTTGTGTTTGGTTTCTGTTTTTGTTGTTTTTCTTTCTTCAATTTTGTTTGCTGCAACGAGTTACCTTGAAAGACTACACAACATTTAGAGCTTCAATGAAGAGGTTGACGCTCGAGCTAGTCTAATGCTCCATTCTAAGGAAGTCCAGTAACCTCTTAAGGGAGAGCTAACGCACTTTGTGAGTGTACAGGAGACAATTAGAAGGCATGTTAAATCGATATTGGATGCTATGTCACAACACAGAAGACCCGAGGTCACGACATAAAGAGCAGAATGGAGAAAGTACGAAACTGTCTTCGATGTCGTGATCCATACTAAGGATGTCGCGACATCGACTCTGGGGAAAAAAATAAACACGAAGTAATGGTGTTCTGGTTTGCAATCGAACTTAAAGCTCGTGAACGTTAGCTAAATTTGGGTTAAGGACAACGACCACCTGAAGGCTATAAATAGGCTTATTTGGCACACGTTATGGATACCATTCCATTAGCTTAGACTCTTTCTTTAGATTTAGTTTTGTTTTCTTGCTTTATTTGGCTTTCTAAAGTTTAGTTTATTTGTCTTTGTTTTATTTCAAGATATGTAAATTATGAAGGAGATCAACTTCTTTGGATTCGTATTTATTATCAATACCAATAAGGCTTTTCTTAAACTATTTACTTCAATTTATTCATTATTGTTAATTCTTCCATCTATTCCATGTTGTTTATGAAAGCCATGAGGAACTAATCCCTTTATGGGGGATTAGCTAGTGGAGGTATATTTTCACTGTTTTGTAGGAGCACTCAACGAATTAGCTGTTTAAGAAAGGAAAAATGTGAAAAAACCCTGGGCTTGATACCCCGAGAAGTCATCAAGGTGTGAATTAACCAAAATTTGGTATTGCCCACCCGTGAACACCTTCACCCCAATCTAGTCTGGACTGTAAGGTCAGAAGATAAGTAGTTCTTGCTGACTCGTTATGTTCGTGGAAGATCAGAATATCCTGCTAGGGTAGTGACTAGTTGATTGACGAGGAACTCGAAGCAACAGTTGATGGGAATTATTGAAGTGAGCTAATCACCCATAATCGAGATTTAATTTACTCTACTCTCTATCTCTTGAATTTTATTTTATTTTAGTATCACTATTATAAAATCCATAAAGACCCTCTTTTTCTCTCGTACTATAATATTTTAAAAGTACTAACTAGATATTTTAATGTTTTAGGTTAGAATAGATCTAGCACTCGCCTCCCTTAGGTACAATTCTCAGAGTATTCACCTACTTCATTGTAACACTAAATTACAACTCGACCTGTATACTTGTGGATACTGCCTTGTAATTCTATACTTTATTACAGTATTCACTTAGTATATCTGGAGGTGGTCATGTTGTTGGCATCATTGCTGGGGAGGCAACGTCAGTAGATTGATTTTTTTTTTGCACTTAATTAGAATAATTAGGAAATTTTTGAGTCATAGATATGATTCACACATAAGCTACTAACAATATGCAGGTCCTATGAAGATTATTTGATTTAAATTGGCTAAGGTCTAGCACTTCCTAACCTATTATTCATAGTTCACATTTTGAATCAAGTTATGCTCTACTTACATGGATCTCTAATAATGTCATGTTCGCCCATCACGTTAATGTAGATCTTATCGCATTCGTGCAAAAATTTGACCTTATATGTAGCACTGTTAGTTATGCAGGAATTCCATCTAAGACTATAAAGTTATTATTGATTCCATTTGCATTAGAGGGAAAGGCAAAAATGCCGCTAGAGGAACTTCCTCTTGACACTATCACGACATGGAACAATTTTATGCAGTTATTCCTTTGCCAAGTGTTGCATATGTCTAAAGGTATTAAGTAGTTACACACAGTTATTTTAATTCCAACAAGGTACCAGAGAAACTTTGGGACAAGCATGGGAAAGGTTCAATGCAATCCTTAGATCTATACTAGGCAAAGGAATTCATTTTGTAGTTCAAATACAACATTTTTACTACGGATTGGATAGTCAGAATAGACAAAAATTTGATATCATGACAGGGGGAAGTATTTGGACAAAAAATTAGGAAGAAGTACTGGAAATATTGGAAAGATACATCATTAATGAATCAACATGGAAAGAATGTCATGAAATACAAAATCAAGAACTAGAATCTATAGGACATAGAGAGCAAGAATGTAATCAATTGGAGTTCAGTGTGAAAGAATCAACAGATATGAAATAGAAGAGGAAAGGGATAGTGCGGAATAGTAGAATCATCACATGGTAACTCAATTGGATTGGTAGAGATAGAATAAGGAACAACTGGAGCAAATTATCCCAAACACAGTGAAGATGGTACCCTCTATTGTCAAACCCCCAGAATTAGAACTTAAGCTATTGCCCAACCATTTAAAGTATGGATATCTAAGGAAACAAAATACTTTACCAGTAATTATTGCCACATGTTTAAACGCAAAACATGAATAGGCCTTATTAAATATTCTGAAAATGAATTAAAAAGTGATAGGATGGACAACTGCTGATATTAAAGGATTCAATCCTACATTTTGTCAAGACAAGATCAGATTAGAGGAAGGAAACAAACCTGTGGTAATTCTCAGCGTAGACTTTATCTAACCATGAAGGAGGTGGTAAAAAAGAAATTGCTTAAATGGTTAGATGTAGGTACTGTTTACGTTATTTCTGATTGTGAATGGGTTAGCCTGACCCAATGTGTTCCGAAGAAGGGAGGTCTAACTGTAGTCGAGAATGATGACAATAAGTTAATTGCCGCTCAAATAGATACAGGTTGGAGAGTATGCATCGATTGTCAGAAACTGAATGATGCAACGAAAAAAGACCATTTCTCGTTGCCTTTAATTTACCAAATACTTGATCAGTTAGCAAAAAAAATACTATTATTGCTTCCTTGATGGGTATTAGTGTATCATCAAATCCCAATTCGTCCCGATGATCAAGAGAAAACTACTTTCACCTGACCTTTTTGTACGTATGCCTTTAAAAGTATGCATTTTGGCCTATCTAATGCTCCAGCAACCTTCATAAGATGCATGACCGCGATCTTTGCTGATATGTTAGAAGAGGGGTTAGATGTATTTATGGACGAGTTTTTCGTATATGAGGACTCTTTTCAAGAATGCCTAAATAACCTAAATCAACTGCTCCAAAAATCTTTGGTCAACTGCTCCAAAAAGTGACACTTTTCATATTTGACCAAAGTTGCGTCAAAGCTTTTGAGGTAATAAAAGAAAAACTTGTATCTGCTCCTATAATCATTACCCTGAATTGGTCGGAACCATTTATTATTATGTGTGATGCCAGTGATTATACAGTAAGTGCAGTTTTAGGACAAAAGTAGAATAATCTATTTGGGGCTATTCATTATGCTAGAAAAACACTAAATTCAACACAGTGCAACTACACTACAACTGAGAAAGAGATGTTGGCATTAGTGTTTGCGTGTGAAAATTTTCGATCCTATTTAATGGAAAATCTATTATATGTGTATACTAATTACTCTACACTACAATACGTCATGAAGAAAAAAGAAACAAAAGCTGGACTAATGATATGGTTTTATTACTTTAGGAATTTGATTTATGGAAAATGGACAGGAAGGGGACTGATAATCAAATTACAGATCACCTATCTAGAATTGAAAACCATTTACAATAGGAGGAAATTGAAAACATTAAGGAGACCTTTGCAGATGAATAATTATTCAGAGTAAACTATGTAAGCATCTAACAACATGGTATGCAGATTATGTTAATTACATTGCAAAGAGGGTCTCCCCAATTCAGACATCTTCACAATAGAAAAAAAAAGAATATCCCATGAATCAAAAAATTACATTTGGGAGGAACCATATGTGTTTCGACAATGCGCGGATCAATTAGTCTAGCGATGTGAGGCAAAGGAAGAGATACAATATATTTTACAAGGCTGTCACACATCCCCTTATGAAGGGATTTTGGTGGAAAAAGGATAGCTCAACAAATACTAAAATCAGGGTTTTATTGGCCAACAATGAATAGAGACGCTTATGAATTTTTATAAGGATGTGATAGGTGTCATAGAATTGGGAATATATCTAAAAGGAATGAAATGCCGCAAACATGGATAATCGAAGTTGAAGTGATTGATGTTTGGGGAATTGATTTCCTGATACCTTCTCCAAGTTCTTTCGGGAATCAATATATTCTCTTGGATGTAGATTATGTTTCAAAATGGGTCGAAGTTGTTGCACTACCTACTTATGATACAAAATTAGTAGTGAGATTCCTAAGGAAAAGCATATTCGCCAAGTTTCGTATACCACAAGCGTTGGTTAGTAATGAAGGATCTCATTTTTGTAGCAAGCAGACCGAAACAGCATTGCCAAGTACAACATAAGACATAGGATAACAACTGCATATCACCCACACACTAATGGGCAAGTAGAAGTATCTAATCGAGAAATAAAGTAAATTTTGGAGAAAATAGTAAACCCAAGTTGGAAAGATTGGGCATCCATACTAGACGATGCGTCGTGGGCTTACAGAACAACATATAAGACTCCCTTAGGCATGTCCCCAGATAAGCTAGTTTATGGTAAGATCTATCACTTACCAATTGAAATGGAAAGGAAGGTATATGGGCGATCAAAGACTTAAATTTGGATCCAGAATTAGCTAAAAAGGAAATATTATTCCAACTCCAGGAATTAGAAGAAATTCAATTTTTGATTACGAAAATACTAAAATGTATAAGGAGAGGAGTAGACTTTGACATGATGCAAAGATTAGAAAACGTGAATTTTCGTCGGGATAGAAAGTACTGCTATTCAACTCAAGGTTAAAATTATTCTTTGGAAAGCTTAAATCAAGACCGACAGGTCTATATACAATACATCATGTAACTTCTCATGGGGCAATAGAGCTAATCGAGAAAGGGGGTCAACCCTTCCTTGTTAATGGCCAATGAGTGAAACATTATTTTGGAGCAACTATTAATACCATAGTGGAAGAAAAAACCTTGCAGTGTAGCACTCTTTTGGATTTCCAAGAAATCATGGAAAACCAACAAACCTAAATAATGATAAAGAAAAACGTAACCCAAGTAATGATTTCACAAAACACAGAGGAATCTAGTCGTCATGTCGTGACATCACTCAAGAATTTCGTGAAAAAAACAAAATTTTGATTCTAGAATCGGCGTAACTCTGTTTTCTGAACTCACCTAACTATCAATGTTTTTGTAGCTTAATTATATTAGTTTTCTTGCTTTTTAATAGCTTAGTAGAACTAGATTATAACTCTTGAATAATTTATTCTTTGTTTCTAATATATAAATAGGTCACATGGCCACGTTATGTTATCATTATCAAGGATTAAATTGCAGGAAACCCTCTTTTATCAGCAACAAAGTTTAAATTGCAGGCATAATAAGAACATATTATCAAATGGCCAGTTTCAGCGCAAGCGCTTCAAGCCCAGCTACTGAGTTTTAAGAAGGCAACATGGATAAGTATCTATAACAATTAAAGTCATATACTTCTATTCAAGAATAGAGATTTGACCCAATAATGAGGAATTACAAAAGAATATGGGAAAACACAACTGAAAGGGAATGGACGAAATTTTTTCTACCAGCCGAATGAGTATTTGCCAAATTTATAATGCACCATATTATTATTGCGATTGTCTATATAAAAATAATTTGAAGGAATTCAGAAACACTGATACAAAGGAAATAGTGAGAATCCTAACGGAAGGGAAAGAGATGTGGACATACCGAACAAGGACAACAACACCTGAAACATTCAATCAGGAGCTAATGACACCAAAAGCCAAGATGTGGATGAAATTCGTATGTTCAAGAATATGGCCTATAACAGAGATGTCCGAGATTAGTCCAATTCAAGCGATCATAACTTATGGGATCCTCCAATAGAAGTAAATATTTATTGGAACATGGTTGATTGTGTGAGGAATTTAGTAAAGGGAATATTTTTCCCTCATCTAATTACAGAATTATGTAAAAGGGTAGGAGTACCCGTTGAACGGATGGATAAAACCATGAATTCCCCAAGGAAATTACTCGGTGATGATTTATTCAAGCAATTTGTTCTTTTACAGGCAAAACAAAAAGAGGAAAGGAGAAAAAGAGGATTTTAGGAAGATGTGTAACATCCTGAATTTTTGGGCCTATGCGCTTAATGGGTGAAAATGAGTAATGAGTTAATTTAATTGTTAGGGGTCCAAATTGGGCTCAAGATATGGTCAAGGCCTTGGTGAAATTTTTGTTTGGGCACTATAGAGTTTTAAAAGGTGGTATCTGTGTTTAAATTATCAAAATGGGCTTGTGGCCCAGTGGTCAGTGACGCCACTTAGGGAGCAAGGAGGTGACGCCACAACAAGGGGGTTAGGGGCCCAAAATTTAAGTTTCATGGAGCCCAATTCTTTTAATTTAAGTTAGCTAATTTTCGGCATTTGGGTTAGGTGGAGTGGATGGCAACAAGGCTCAAAAATAGGAGGATTTATATGAATAGGATAATGTAGATATTATAGTTGATAATATGGAAGATAAAAGGAGAAAAGATAGGAGCTATCTGCAAGGCTAGGTGTTGGCCCAAATTCCATCACCTAGAGGAGTAAAGAATTCGGCTACTTCATGGAAAAGGGGTGCTGAATTTTCCCTTTTTATTAGCCTGATTTTTAGTTATCAGGAAGGGTACTTTCGGGTTTTTGATAGGAGTACCGAAATTTCTATAAATAGGGGGGATATCTCATTGCTTCTGGCATTTAAACCCTAATTTCCTCTTCATTCTTTGTGCCGAAATTCTTAGTCTCTCCCTCTACAATTTCTTTTCTTTAATTTCTTCAAAAGCCGAAACCTCTCCCTTCACTCTCTTTTCCATTCTTTTCCTCTTGTGCCGATTTCTCTAAAATGTCGAAATCTCCATAGTTTTTCTCTATTAATCCCATTTGTGAGTTAGTTCTATTCTTCTGGCATTTAAATCTTTTTCTTTGGCATTGCCGAATCTTCTCTCTAGTGCTAGCCGAATCCCCTGTATTAAGGGAAGTGTAGACTTCTGTTAGTTTCTCACGTTTTATTTCGGTTTTTGAAAGGCAAAAGCCGAAAAGCTAATAGTTTAATGGTTCTATGTTGGGCGGCATTTCGGGATTTGAAGGAAACTTGGTCGTCTAGATCTAAAAGCCGAAAATCGTTAGTCTCCAATTTCGTGATTTTAAGGTAAGGAGATTTTCCCTAGATTTTTACTAGATTCGTTCATTGTATACAAGATCTTAACTTTATGATGAGGATTAATCATCATATATTGTGATAGTAGTTCTGACAAGGACTTGTGATGGAATTAAGTATGGATCAGGCAAAGGAGAGAATCCCTAAGTTTAAGAAACGAGCGGCATCTGCCATTCGAGATTGGCCACTTGCATGTGGACCGGCTTCTGAACAACACCTTAGGCAGATAGCAGTGGTGTTGGCTACGGATAGCGTCAACTTAGACGGTCTTGTTCTAACGGTAATCAGGTGTGTAGATCCTTATCACATAAGTTTTATTTTGTATTATACCTGTTAGGGGCTGAAAAGCCAGAAAATGAGGTTGTATGAACAGTCGTGTGTAGATCTTTAACACACTAATAATCTGTATGAATATATGTATGTTTATGTTATGGGCTAAAAAGCCGGAAAGTGGCTGTGTAGACAATCGAATGAAACCCAAAAAGGGTTAGGCAAGGAATGCCAAGTACGTAATCATAGAACTTCTCTATGTGTAACGATGTATGCGAAAGACTGTAATCTCTTAGGTAGTAGATTATTTGATTTTGCATGAATGTATGCATGGGATGGGTTTGTTATGAAAAGGAGAAGAGCATGTTAGATCACATGGTGATCGGTGGTAGAAAACCCACCTAATGAAATGTTAGATCACATGGTGATCGGTGGTAGAAAACCCACCTAATGAAATGCTAGATCACATGGTGATCGGTGGTAGAAAACCCACCTAATGAAATGTTAGATCACATGGTGATCGGTGGTAGAAAACCCACCTAATGAAATGTTAGGTCACTTGGTGATCGGTGGTAGAAAACCCACTTTAAAATTCCTGATTGATAAGGAATAGGCAGTATGACTGTCGATAAGGTGTGTAGCAGTTGGTGGGTTGATTGTAGAAATCCCTAAGGTGTGATGGTTGGTACGGGTTGGTGTGTAGAGGATGGAATTCTACGATGGGTTGGGCTATTCATCATTTATTATTTATCATGTAATTCTGATTGTTGCCTTTATGTTTGGGCCAGGGCTCATAATGTGTTTGTGAGCCCAAGCCTTTTATGTCTTTTTGGGATTTACACACTGATTCTTGGTGACTCACCCTATTATTTTTCCCTAACTTTTCAGATGAGCAGTAGATCGCGGACATGGGAGCCGAGATGGACTCGAGGGGCCATCAAGTTTTTATTTCTATAGATTATTTTCGGTTTTTCCTTTAAGTTTTATTTTGGGAATATTTAGGTAATAAGGCCCCATAGTTTATATTCGCCTATGTAGTTTTTTTTAATATTTGCAACTTATGAATTTATGTCAGAGGTTTATTTATACCAAATAATAATAATACAAGGTTTCTTTTCAAATGTCACTTATTTATTCAAATATTGCCTAATAACTTATGATTTTCTAAAACCAACTTAGAAAAAGTTTTCAATGTACAACCCGTAGCATACCAGATCTGGTCGAAACGTATGGGCCGAGTTTGGGCTGTTACAAGATGAGGACTAATGTTCAAGAGTAATCTAGTAAGATTAGGAGTAGACGAATTTAGGAAAATTGAATGCTTATTTCTTTATTTGTACTTTCTATTAATAAATAATTATTTTAGGGATTGTATTAAATTTTAAGGTGATGTAAATATGTTTTTGAGGATGATGTGAATATTGCAATAAGATATCCCAACACGACAAACAAAACCCAACACGAAAGAGACACAAACAATTTGAGCTTAACATGAACAAAGGAGAAAGCACCCACCATTAGCAGTTGGAGCAACCACGATCAATCAGGTAACTCCTTTCGTTATCTTTTTATAGGCTACACATTGAGAAAAATGTGTCAACTAAGTGTGGGGGTAACATAGAAAATTTGCATCAAATTTTTACATTTTTTTTATTTTTCTTATCTTTTATGTGCTTGAGCTTGTAGAAATACAAGTGATTGGTTAGGAGCATGTACATAAGCTGTTTATGATTATGAATAAATTTAGCATGATGATAGGAGATTTTAATCTTTTACTATTAAACTACATAGTTCTATATGTTACATTATAGATAGGCACTGAGCGATCATTTGTACCAAGTGATATAGAAAATACAAGGAAATGAGCATGCTAGTATGAATGATGAATAGTTGAATGTGTGTTTGTTTGGTTGATTAAATTTGTGCATGTTGAGATTGATCGCGTGTCAGAGTCTTAAAATTTATAAATGAGAAATGAGTATGATCGAACCTAGAAACCAACTATGACAATGATTTGAGGCAAGCGCACCTATCGAACAGTAGTATAGTTTAGGCAAGACCAGAATGTCGAATCCCAAAGGAACCAAAAGTACTAATACTAACTCTCTTTCTAATATTTAGCCTAAGAATTAAGTGAATTTATTTATCTAATCTAAAATTAACTATCAACTAAACTAAAGATGCAAAGACAAAGAGCACGGATTGAGAAAATAACTTGAGAGAAAACCAATTGATTAAGTCGACACCCAAGGAAGAATCCACCTAGACTTCACCTATTATCTAACTCTGAACCAGACGATTTATTCATTTGACTTGATCCGTAAGATTCCCTAAGTTATATTAATCCCTCTCTCGAGGCGATTAACGTCTAACCCTAGGTTGATTAATTGAAATCTCTTTCTAATTAAAACCCCTAGAATCGCATTAACTCGATCTATGGACTCCCATATAAGGTTTCACCCTAATCCGGCAAAATCTCGTCACCCTATCTCTAGGCGCGCGATCAACTCCGCTTAATTATGCTAGATCTACACTTAGGCAGGGACTTTTGCTCCTCCACCTAAGCACATCATACTTGAATCAATATCCAGGAAATATCAACACAAGAATTAAGAACACATAATGAAGAACAAGTCAAATATTTATCATATAGTTCAGAAAACAATAACGAGATTCATCTTAGGTTTCATCCCCTCAGGTATCTGAAGGTTTAGTTCATAACAATAAAGGAAAACATTTCAAAAGAAAAGATAAAACAAAACATAAGAACTCCCTAAAACCCCCTGAAGGAATTGAAGGAGAGATCCTCCGTCTTGAGTATAACTCCGGCTTCTTGAGATGGATCAACTGGCTATCTTCGAGTGATTCCCACAAATCTGACCTTTCTGGCTAGGATCCTTGGCCTAGCTAACCGTCCCCCTTCTAGGTTATACTTAGGGGGTTTATATAGGTTTTTGAGATAGTTTCTGTAACCCTAAGTATCATTTTCTGAGTGAAATTGCTCTTTTCGATGATAGGGACATGACCATGGCACACGTCCGTGTGAGTCGTCTCTACTCCGTGTTCGGACTTTTAATGAGACACGACCATGTGGTCCTGGGCCCAAGTCGTGTCGATTTCTACTTTGGCCTAATTTGGTCCATTTTAAGCCCGTTTCTCGTTCGTTTCATCATCGGGTGCTTTCCTAAGTATAAAACATGAAAACAAAGGATTAAGAGCACCAAATTACATAAATCGAGGCTTAAATCATCTAAAAGCATGCTAAATGTGGGCTTAAAATATGTTACTTTTACGGTTTATCAAATACCCCCACACTTAAGCTTTTGTTTGTCCTCAAGCAAAATTCTCAACTCACAATTAAAACGAACTTCCTCGATTCATAACATTTATCAATCATGCTTTATCATAATTCAAAGATAATTTGTACATGGATAATTTAAATAGAAGGGTCCTAAAGATTCAAACAATCAAAGTCATATATTTATAGCACAAAACATAGGTGTTTCCCCTCATCTAAATAATTACCTTTGATTCAAAATCGACAAGAATTGACATCCTCACTAAAGATTCACTCAAATCACTCGAAGTGTTTAAGGTTCAGAATTAAGCACTCAAAAGTCAAACATGAAGAGTTAATCCCATAGGCTTGCTTGAAAATCAAATCTTCACCACTGTAAAATGAGATGATACACAAATCAAAAGGTCTTTAATAGGGTTGTAACGGGGTTAGGGTTAAGGTGTGGATAAAGGCTGAATTAGAAGGTTAGAATCGAGATTGACTTGAAAAATTACCTAACTAGAAACACAAACTAATAAACTTGTACTACTAATACTAATAACATGAGCTTCATCTTCAACAATTGGGAATTTAACATAAAAGCTCATTTATTCACATAATTGATAATGAATATACTTCGATTTTTTTAAAAACAAGTCATTATAATAATAAAGGATAGATTGGAATAGATAAAATAGTCAGGCAACTGATCAAATCAAATCTCGATATAGGGTAGTCAAAAAGAATGGTGATAACAAATACAAAAGGTTTTGGGTTAATATTAGTAGGTGAGTCAATGAAAAGGGTTGTTAGGATCAACGGGGTTCACTAGGGGTTAATTTATGAAGGTAGGCTTTTTAATGGAGTAAGTGGGTTAAAACCTAGGTGCCTTTATCATCTCGGTATATCAAATCATAGGTGTGGTCTCGACATGTATAATCAATGCAAGTTCTAGAATAACAGATCAATGTTGACACACTCATAATAAATAAAGTGAGCAATAAAAAGAATATATGCTCTAAAAGGCTCAAAATCTCAAAAAATTATGGATGTTTGATATCAACCTTGTAAATTTCAAATTTCAAGATAACATTCAAATTCAGGTAGATAACCTAACAAAATTTTTATTTTTTGAAAAATAGACTTATCATGCTTGATTCTCTAGTATTCTTCAAATATAATAATCAATGCACAATTATCAATGACTTAAACTAAAACACATCAAAAACATCATAAATCAATGGAAATTTCATCCAAATCATAATATGAAAACTTACTTCAAGAAAAGGCATAATTTTGGGATTTGAGAATAATGAAGAAAGGCACTTTCTCGAAATAACTATTCACCCCCCACACTTAAGATGTACATTGCCCTCAATGTACAAAGATAGATAATAACATTTCGTAGATAATCAAAAGAGAGGGAGAGAACTGAAACTTCCTGAATTATGTATGAAATCTTTTTGGAGGATACGAAAAATACGTTGGGGGTGCCGTCTTTTGTTGTGGTGGTTACTGACGAGCTCTGTGCTAGATGAAGAAATTGGGGAGCTCGTGAAGCATTAGCCAGGAATTATTAAGACACATTTAAAATAAACTAAATACATAAATAAAGACAAGAAAGATAAAGTGAAAGAAAACAGAAAGTAAAATAAAATTAAAAGAAAAGATGGATGGACTGAGGGGTCCTTATTGTTGGATGGTTCGCAAGGTGGGTGTGACCTTTACGGCTACGGAGGTGCTGGCGGTGGCGGAAGTGGCGGGATTCCCAAGCAGCCTTTTAAACTTCGAAGGCTGCGGTGGTGGTGGTCGTGGTTCCCAAGGCGTGATTCCCTAGCAGCCTGAAGAACCTGACACTAAGAAACTAAATTAAAATAAACTAAATTAAGCATAAGATAGTCACAAAGAAGGAAAATAAAGGAGAAGAGAAGAGTAAAACAAAAACTAAATGGTCTCAAAGACCCTTGGCTTGTCGAGTGAATGAAGCGGTCGGCATGGACTTATGAAGATCGGTCTCCCTAAGGAGGACTGTGCCTGAATCCTTCCGTTTCTTCGACATGGCCTAAAGTTTGAGAAGGATGCTATGAAAACAAAGAAAGCTGAGGATGGAGGGTGGAGAAGGGTGTAAGGGAGGAACAAACGTGAGAAATAGGTTAGAAGAGGCAGGGGTGGGTGGTTTAAATAGAATTCTCAAGTCAGGTACCTTCACACGCTCGTGTCTCGTGGGCGTGGCATCTCACAGGGCCATATCGTACGGCTGTGGTGGGATTCGTTCGTTTCTCCCAAGCCCGTGTGTGTTTTAACAGTGTCGACCATGGCTGCATAGCACGACCGTGGGGTTTTATTGGTGCCCGTGGGTGGTGGTTGGAGTTCGTGACTCTGAAATTTGATTTTCTCTGACTCGTACCATCTCTGCCATATTAGTAAGGAGGTTCTGTGTACCTACATGGCCACGGCCGTGTGTAAGGCCGCGTGGCCTAGAAATCTGCACTTTTGGTTAGTTTATAGTTAGGTGCTACAAGGAAAGAATAAAATAAATAAAATAAAAATGGAAAATATAGAAGTTAATAGGGTTAGTACTCGGGTTGCCTCCCGAGAAGCGCTCGTTTATAGTCTTAAGCTAGACTTTCCTCTCCTGTATGTATTCATGGTGGTTTGAGGAGTTGAAAGTCCTTCCTCCTGCTGGCAGTTCCATTATCATGATAGAGTTTAAGACGTGTAGCATTTACTCTCAAAGTGCCAAAAATAGGGTTACTTACCTCGACTGTTCCGTATGGAAAAACATCGATTACCTTAAAAGGAATTTCTTTGCTTGTGTTAGGATCAGGAGGGGATACTCGTGGGTCTGCTTTATCTAGTAATACCTGGTCTCCAATTTTGAACTTCTGTGTCTCGTAGGGTGGCTTTGGTTTTGCTTCGAGTATCCCTTGTTCTCTTTTAAAATACTTCTTCCCCTCTTCTAGTTCATCGATCTGAATCCCTTGTTCCTCGTGAGTTATTCCTTGTTGGCATAGGGTTTAAGATCGAGATCATGCTGTGGTGTTTCCAGAAAAGAAGGGTTAACCGAATGGTTATCAATAGAATTTACCTTCTCACCTTGGTTATTCGATGTTCTAGCTGAATCGAGGGCTTGGAGAGTGACTGTCTCGTCACCTACACAGAGTATAAGTTCACCTGCATCAACATCGACTTTAGTTCTGGTAGTTGCTAAGAATGGTCTTCCTAAAATTAGGGGGATTGTGTTGTCCTCATCCATGTCTAAAACGACAAAGTCTACTGGGAATACGAATTTATCAATTTTCACAAGTACATCTTCAATTATACCCCTAGGAACTCTAATAGTTTTATCAACTAATTGAATGCTCATCCTAGTTTGTTTGGGTTTCCCTACACCTAGTTGTTTAAACAATTTATAAGGCATGCCATTTATGCTTGCCCCTAAATCAGCTAACGCATTATTAATAGATAAACTACCAATTAAGCATGGAATTGTAAAACTCTCTGGATCTTTTAATTTCGGTAGTAGTTTATTTTGCAACATTGCTGAGCATACTGCGTTCAGTTCCACATGTGATTCCTCGTCTATCTTCTGCTTATTTGTCAATAGTTTCTTTAAGAATTTCCTGGAATCTGGCATCTGTGAAAGTGCTTCAAGAAACGGTAAGTTAATGTGTAATTTCTTTAAAAGTTTAAGAAACTTATCGAACTATTCCTCTGTATCGTCTTTTGTTACTGCTTGGGGATATGGTATGCGAGGTTTGTACTCTTTGATTACTAGTTTCGGTTTGTTATTGACCTCAACCATATCTTCTTCTACCGTATTCTTTTGTTTTGGATTAGGCGCGTCTAACCCTTCACTATCTTGAGCTGTTATGGCTTGAACTTGCTCCCTTGGGTTAGTCTCGGTGTTGCTCGGTAGTCTTCCCTGTGGTCTCTCAGAAATCTGCTTAGCAAGTTGCCCGTATTGATCCCTGAACTCTTGTGACAATGCCTCAAGTTTTGTCTCTATCTTCTAGAAACGTGTTTCTGAGACTGCTATGAAATTTGTCACCGCCTCTTCAAGGTTCGGCTTCTTTTCTTGTGGGTAGGGCTGTTGTTGGATGTTTTGGGATGGTTGTTGCCTTTGATTTCTTTGACCGCCCCATGAGAAATTGGGGTGGTTCTTCCAACCTGGATTATAAGTATTACTATAAGGGTTATTGTTAGACTGGAAATTATTACCCATATAGTTCATTTGTTCGCTCTCCATGCCTGTCTGTAGGGTGGGTACTCATGATTCACCACTCCTTCACTTGCGCCGCATTGCATAACTGGATGTGCTTGCGAAGAGCCATATAAACCATCAAATTTTTATGTAGCAATTCTACCTGATTTGCTATCGCGATTACTGCATCGAGGTTGAAAACTCTGGCTGCTTTGGCTGGCCTTGTCCTTGTAACTTGCCACTGATAATTATTCAGTGACATCTCTTCTATAAACTTGTAGGCTGCTTCAGGAGTTTTGTTGTTCAGGGTTCCACCGGTGGCTGAATCGATTAGCTGCCTTATTGAAGGGTTCACACCGTTGTAAAAAGTTTGGACCTGTAGCCACAAGGGTAATCTGTGGTGTGGACACCTTCTCAACAAATCCTTGTATCTCTCCTATGCATCGTAAAGTGTCTCTGAATTTATCTGCACAAAAGAAGAGATATCATTCCTCAATTTGGCCGTTTTGGCTGGTGGGAAATATTTTAATAAAATTTTTTCGGTTTTTTGGTCCTATGCAGTGATTGACCCTCTTAGAAGAGAATGTAACCACTGTTTGGCTTTATTTCTCAAAGAAAAGGGAAATAACCGAAGACGGGTGGCATCATCAGAAACGCCATTTATCTTGAAGGTATCACGGAATTCTAGAAAATTTGCTAAGTGTCTGTTAGGATCTTCATCCTACAAACCGTCAAACTGAACAAACTGTTATATCATCTGTATAGTGTTAGGTTTCAGTTCAAAATTATTTGCAGCAATAGTAGGCCTAACAATACTAGACTCAGTTCCTGCTAAACTAGGTTTAGCATAATCATACATAGTACGTGGAGCATGATGTTCGTCCATCTCTAGAGGTGGATTATTATTTTCAGCCATCTCTTCTGTGGTATTTATTTCGGCTTCTTGCTCTCTGTTTATGTAGTTTAGGCTCTCTGCGATTTCTACGAACGGTACCTTTAATATCACTATCGTAAAGTAAGGGTCCTGTCGGGTTCCTTCTGGTCATAAACTAGAGGTACCTGAAAGGAACAAAAGAATGAAGAAAGAAAATTTAGAAAAACAAAAATAAAATTTAATTCCAAAAATAAAAATAAATATGACTAAGGTAATAAAAATTAAGCTTTCTTAATATTTCAGTTCCCCGGCAACGGCGCCAAAAACTTGATCGCGTGTCAGAGCCTTAAAATTTATAAATGAGAATGATCGAACCTAGAAACCAACTATGACACTGATTTGAGGCAAGCACACCTATCGAACAGTAGTATAGTTTAGGCAAGACCGGAATGTCGAATCCCAAAGGAACCAAAAGTACTAATACTAACTCTCTTTCTATTATTTAGCCTAAAAATTAAGTGAATTTATTTATCTAATCTAAAATTAACTATCAACTAAACTAAAGATGCAAAGACAAAGAGGATGAATTGAGAAAATAACTTGAGAGAAAACCAATTTATTAAGTCGACACCCAAGGAAGAATCCACCTAGACTTCACTTGTTATCTAACTCTGAACCAGACGGTTTATTCATTTGACTTGATCCGTAAGATTCCCTAGGTTATATTAATCCCTCTCTCGAGGCGACTAACGTCTAACCCTAGGTTGATTAATTGAAATCTCTTTCTAATTAAAACCCCTAGAATCGCATTAACTCGATCTATGGACTCCCATATTAGGTTTCACCCTAATCCGGCAAAATCTCGTCACCCTATCTCTAGGTGCGCGATCAACTCTGCTTAATTACGCTAGATCTACTCTTAGGCAGGGACTTTTGCTCCTCCACCTAAGCACATCATACTTGAATCAATATCCGGGAAATATCAACACAAGAATTAAGAACACATAATTAAGAACAAGTCAAATATTTATCATATAGTTCAGAAAACAATAACAAGATTCATCTTAGGTTTCATCCCCCTCAGGTATCTGAGGGTTTAGTTCATAACAATAAAGGAAAACATCTCAAAAGAAAAGATAAAACAAAACACAAGAAATCCATAAAACCCCCTGAAGAAATTGAAGGAGAGATCTTCTGTCTTGAGTATAACCCCGGCTTCTTGACATGGATCAACGGGCTATCTTCGAGTGATTCCCACAAATCTAACCTTTCTGGCTCGGCTTCTTGGCCTAGCTAACTGTCCCACTTCTAGGTTATAGTTAGGGGGTTTATATAGGCTTTTGAGATAGGTTTCCTTGCCCCTAAGTATCCTTTTCCGAGTGAAATTGCTCTTTTTCACGACAGGGACATGGCCATGTCACACGCCCGTGTGAGTCGTCTTTAGGCCGTGTTCAGACTTTTAATGAGACATGGTCGTGTGGTCTTAGGCCCAGGCCGTGTCGGTTTCTATTTTGGCCCAATTTGGTCCGTTTTAAGCCTGTTTCTCATTCTTTCCATCCTCGGGTGCTTCCCTGAGCATAAAACATGAAAAATAAAGGATTAAGAGCACCAAATTACATAAATCGAGGCTTAAATCATCCAAAAGCATGCTAAATGTGGGCTTAAAATATGTTACTTTTACGGTTTATCAGAGATATTTAGGGATGACCTAAGGCATTGTTTGGAACACATACAGAGCCAAAAATTTGTCCTATTTCGCCTTGAGTATCAATTTTTGAGCATGTTGACACTTCTTGATGAACTGCATTACAAGCCTCGAGCCTGAAAACGTTAATTTGTATCTGTAATTTTTCTTTGGTCCTGCACTGCATGATTATAGACATCTGGCCATACGTATTGAGGGTTAAATAGTTACATCACGGTAAAGTTTGTAAAAATAGAGTGAAATAGGAAAGATTGGTGTGATATAGGAACTATAAGTTTGCCTAATGTGCAAAACAAAGAGAAAAATTCAAAAAGGGAATTAGTACAAGTAGAAAAAGTCTTAATCTAGCCAAAAAGCATGAGTGAGATGTATTGAAAAATACAAAAGTCACAAAGTCACAGAAAAAGAAAAACTCGTTCATTAGTGTAAAAAACTCGTAAGGCTAGCGGTAGCTACTATGTCATGTTATGATTTCTTATATATGGAAAGATGAGGAAAAATAAGGCGGTGATCGAATAAGGGACATTAAGGGGGGAAGAATAGGGACCAATACGATGTGCCAAACTATTTTCGTGTTCGTAACTATTTTTATGCTTACTATTTTTTAATTTCATACATGTCCTAAGCCGTAGAACGTTACAACCCGAAATATCCTACGTGACCTAAAATACCATTATACAAGAATAGACACCATACTGAACATATGCATAAATGACTATTTGTATTCTGCTTTGATAAACAATGTATTTGTATGATTTCTTGATGGATTCCTACAAGTGAGACCCTTAATATTTGTATACTTTGTAACATATTGAACTTAGATATTTTTGGTCAAAAGTGGTAAGTCAACTACTCATCATGTTAAGATTTCTTGTAAGTATGAAATGCCTAAGACATATTCTCTGAAGTCAATACTTGTATCATATTTGCTCAAGGTTTATCATTTTATTGTTTTCGTTTATGTTGATTAAGGACAAGCAATGACTTAAGTGTGGGGGAGTTTGATCTGTCGTAATTTGGTGTAGAATATTAATTTAGTTTTTGCACTTAAGGAGCCTGAATACAAGCATTTCCATTATATTTTAGTTAAGTTTCTTTAATTTTACTTTTATCTAATAAAATGTGTGAATTGAGTCTTTTATTGACCTTAAGGGCTGAATGAGGCCTAAGGGAGAGCTAACATACTTCGTGAGTGTGCAAGAGACCATTGGAAGGCATGTTAGACTGATACTAGACATTATGTTACAATACGGAGGGCCCGATGTCACAACACAGAGAATATGATGGAGAAAGCACGAACTACCTTCGATGACATGACATAGACTGAGGATGTTGCGACATACCCCTAAAGACATCTCAAGGAGAAGTATACTTGTAACACCCATAACCCATATCCATCGCCGAAATAGGGTTACAAAGCATTATCGAAAGTTTACATCACAAAACATTCAAAATTCAAAATATTTAAATCATAACAATATTATTCAAACTCATACATATTGTCCCTTATATGAGCCCTCGAGGCCCTAAAAACACATTATAAATGAATTCGAACTAAACTAGAGACGTATAGAATTTCTGGGAAAAGTTGAAAATTTTCATACTGCAGGGGTCACACAGCTGAGACACACTCTAATGTCTCAGGCCGTGTGGGCATTCGAAATAGGGACACATGGCTGTGTCACATCCCGTGTCCATGCCCGTGTAACTCTCTTACTTGGGTCACACAGGCAATCCACATGTTTGTGAGCCAGCCCGTGTACCCTTCGAAATGGCCTTACATGCCCGCGTGCCAGGCCGTGTGCTAGGCTGTGTAACAGCCTGACTTGCAACCTTTTGTAAGCTACATGGGACACACGGCCGTGTCGCATGACCATGTGTCGCACACAACTGAGACACACGCCCGTGTCTTACGCTGTGTGGACAAGAAATAGGCCATTTTGAAGCCATTTCCCTCGCCCAAATTGTGCACATTCATACAATCCATTTGCACCTATTTCAAGCATCCAAAAAGTACCTAAAATATGCATAATCAAGCTAGCACAATATGGTACCTATTCATACAACCAATAGGCCAAAAGGTACCTCAATTTTCATGACATTACAAATATTTAAGGACAAAGATAACTTAACCATTTAACAACTCAATAATTGCAACCAATTTCCATACCAAAATCACATTTCAATGTACCAAAATGGTCATTAAAACATACATCAACTCATCCATTCCAACATCAAGCACAAAAAGCACTAAAATGCCAAACTATCAACCATCATAAAACCACATATACACAAGCCAACATGACAACTAATTCAATATCCAAAAAACCACATTTATAAGCCAAAATTAATGACTATTTCAACAAGCATAAAACACCTATACATGTCATTATAACCATGACTCAAAATCATCAAAATCTACCGATAATACCAATGGATAGTGTGATAGGTCTCCGACGAACTTCCAACCCGAATGAGCTCCCGGTTAACTACAAAACATACAAAAATGAACACAAGGTAAGCATTTAATGCTTAGAAAGTTATAATTCATAAACGATGCTTATCAATACATTGCATAAGCTTAAAATAAATATGGATCAATCCAACACAAGCTCGGTACAAGCCTAAGCATCACCAACAACTCAAATTAGAACTTAATTTCATAAATTCAATATCAACACATGATAAAATAACTTTCATAAGTTTAAATGATATGAATCCATACTTTCCACTATCATGAATACACATCCTTCATACCTTTCATAGTAACAACGTAAATTGCATCGAAAACTATTACCAAAGCTCACACGAAGTAAAATCACAATGGTTGTCACCATCCCTTTTCATAATTTTGTAGTCGAAGCTAACCCTTTTCATATTTTGATGGTCGTCACCACCCTTTTCATAGTTGATGGTCGTCACCATCTCTTTTCATAATTTGATAGCTGAAGCTATCCCTTTTCATAGTTCAATGGTCGCCACCATCCCTTTTCATTGTTGAGGGTCATCACCATCCCTTTCCATAATTTGATAGCCGAAGCTATCCCTTTCCATAATTTGATAGTCAATGCTATCCCTTTTCAAAATTTGACAGCCGAGCCTACCCCTTTCTATAATTTGACAGCCGAAGCTATCCCCTTCCATTGGTTGATGACCGTCAATATGCCGTGGAATATTTTCCATCGAGACACAATTTGATATTATACAATAATAGCATTTAAAACATTATTTGAAACATTATTTGAACGTATGAACTTACCGAACTTACCTCGATGATAAAATGTAGAAATGAAATCGATTAATCCGAAGCTTTCTCTTTGCCTCGATCTAAAGCCCTACGAGATCTATCTTGATCTAAAAGAATAAATTCAATCAATTTAATAACCATTCTATTCAATTCAATCCAAATTCACATTCACTTTTTTACAAAATTAACCTTTTGCCCCTAATATTTTGATTTCTTTACAATTTAGTCCTTAAGCTCGTAAATAGAAATTCATGTAATTTCACCCCTACTCAAGCCTAGCAAAATTACATACAAGTTCATAGCATCCTACACATTTCATTATTTTACAAATTACACCATGAATATTTCACATTTTACAATTAAATCCCTAATTGACAAATTCATCAAAAATCACTTAACAAAAATTGTTTACCTAACAACGAGAGTTCATTTTCTACCATCAAAATTCACAAACAACATGGATTCATTTATGGAAAAACTTAAATCTTTTAACAATTTTGCAAATTAGTCACTCGGCTAGCTAGATTAAGCTACAACGACTTAATCATTAAAAACAGAATTGAAATTCACTTACGTGCAAGGGAATAGCTTGACAGAACCTAAACTCTCCTCCAATGTTGACTTTCAGTTGAACTTAGATGAAATGAAGAAGATGATACCTTTGTTTTAGTTAATTTTTATCATTATTTACTAATTTACCTTTATAACCTTTTAAAACATTAAAAGTTTCATTAATACCAATCCATATACATCCACTAACTTCATTAATTGTCTAGTTACCACATAAGGAGTCTCACATTAAAGTTCTATAGCCATTTAATACCTTTAGCTACTAGAACTTCACTTTTGCACCTTTTTACAATTTAGTCCTTTTTATTGAATTAAGCATGCAAATGGTAAAATTTCTTAACAAAATTTTTATACGATACTTCTAACATGCTGAAGACATTAAAATTATAATAAAATAAATATTTTCACGTTAAATTTGTGGTCTTAAAACCAAACTCTACAAGGTTGGTTGCAGACTTGGTCAAGCATTTCAAATGAGTGAAGGGGAGTAAGTGTAGGAGAGAATCATGGAGTGAATCATGGGATATGGTGGAGTGGGTGAGTTGGTCGAAAGTGGGGATGTGCATGGGGGAGTTTCGGTCAAGGGGGTTTTGTCATTTTGGAGAGTGTTTTTCGGTTTTTGTTGAGGGGTGTGCCGAATTCTCTTGTATGGTTTTGGAAAGTAAACATTTCCCAAGTGAGTTATTGTGACATTTTGGGTCATTTTCTTTCTCTGGTGGTCTTTCTTTATTCCTTTCTCAACTCTTTTCCATTTCTTCTTTCTTCTTGCCGAATTTCTCCTAAGCTTTCTCTCCACTTTTTAGACTTCTTTTCTACTTCTTCTATCCATAGCCAAATACGACCCTTGTGTGTTGTTGTAAGTGCCGAGTGGTTCATTTAGTATTCTTTGTTGCTATTCGTTGTGGCCAAATCATCTTTCTATTCGGGTTTCTCTGACCGAAGGCCGATTTTATCAGGAATCAACTATCGAATCTCTTCTTATCGAATCCTCGTGTTGTGATACTCCTCTCTTCACGTAATCGTCGTCTCTAAGGGCCGTGCGTGGTTAAACTTCTCTTGTTCAAGGGTCTACTGTTGTCGAATCTAAGGGTAGGTAACACTTATCTTTGTTAAATCTCTCCCTAGTGTAGAATGTGATAGATGCTAACACCCATTTGAACATCAACCGGCGTAGGTGATCGGTTACTCTAGCCAAGAGAGAGGCAAAGTCAGATATTGTTGGTAGCAATCTTGGGTTGCTAATCGTGGTAAAGTGCCTACAACTAGTAAAGGGGTTTGCTATCTATCCTCTTTTCTTATTTGGGTTCTTTAAGTCGAGAGACTGATTCTTAAATTATTATGGAGTAGCGTTCTAACAAGTGTTTGTTGGCAACCAATGCTAGGAACCCAATATCTTTAATCTCAAGGCCGATTACCTTGGTGTTGGGGGAAGGTTATTTCACGTGGTAAGTAAGGCCTATTTTGTTGTGTGCTTCAACATGTTAATTTTCATGGAATGGGTGATTAACTACTGTTGAACCGCGTTTTAGGTGTTTGGTAGCGGTGGAAGTTACAATGCGTAACAGGTGTGTAATCTCACACCCACTTTAATAATTACATGTGGTGTTCTGTGAAACGGCCGAAAGCCGAAAAGCCGAAAAGCCGGCAACTGTGACCACTCGAGCGTACGAGCGATCGTAGTGGTAAATCAAAATACGAGTAATGACGATAAGTCATTGAGAGTGTCACAAACACTCTCGCAATACTGAGGCTATAACTGGCCTAACCGGGCCGAACCGGGCCCCAACGGGCTAACCGGCCCACTTGGGCAAAACTGTTAGAAAAACTATCAAATGATAACTCCAAATGCGAAATCTACAAATTTGTGACCGAAATCGTGCGGAATGGGCCACACGTGCGTGTGGGCCCTATTGGGCTTAAGATGGACTTTAGTCCCATTAACTCTGTAGTGGCTTAAAAAGAGTTCTGTGTTGCTCGAGGTGACAATAGGCCTTTGGAAAGGCCGTTGAATGCAAAAATTACCAAAATACCCTTGAAGGGTAAATTACCAAAATACCCTGGATTACAAAATTACCAAAATACCCTTGGAGGAAAAATACCCCTAGGTTGCGAAATTACCAGAATACCTTAGAGGATAAATTACCGAAATACCCTTGGAGGGTAAATTACCGAAATACCTCTGGGTTGCGAAATTACCAAAATACCCTCGATGGGTACAATTACCGAAACACCCCAAAGGGGTGAAGACGACCGTTATACCCTTGTTCGTGGTTGAAAATCGTATGTATGATCTTTTTATTACACTTTTATAAATTGATAACATTGCATTTTATCATGTTGCATGGGGCGGGATAATGACTGAAGAGCAGTGTAGCCTGGTGGCTCTACCATATATATATATCTATCTATCTATATATATATATATGTATATATATATATATATATATATATATATACATACTATGACTCTGGTGGCTCAGCCACGGACATTGTGATTAGCAGCTCGACGTCAATATTGGTGGGATTGCGGGGTGGGTTGACTTGATCCCCATAGGTGACGATTGGTTGGTACGGGGGTGTGATTGGCTAGATTGGGTTGGGTTACATTACATTTCATTATCTACACTATCACGATTATGGGGCTTAGGCCCAGTTTGATGTTATATGGGCTTAGGCCCAGTTAGTGACCATTTAAGGGGTTACACACTGAGTTCTCGTAACTCACCCCTCTACTTTAACCTTGCAGGTGATCGTCAGCGTTAGAGGATTTGGAGCGACGGAGGACTATGTGGTGGCCATACATTGGGAATATTACTCGTGAACTTTAGTACTCCTGGTTTTACTTTATTTCAAAGATTATTTATTTTGGGTTTTCATTTTGTAATAAGGCCTTTGGTTTATTTTTCTTTTAAGTTTTTATTATTAACTGTTAAACCCATGAATACAGGGTTTTCTTAAAACATTAATAATCATTTTCAAAATATCACGTTTTCGCAACGATTCAAGTTAAATTTTCATAACAAAAATAGTCTTTTCAAATGATAACAACTCTATAAAAAGGACATTAAGTAAATCGGGGTTTTTACAAACAAACATAAAAACTCGGAGTTTTAAAAGAGACGCAACCTTTTTAACGAACGCTTAGCCTTTCAACTATATTTTGATGTGACACGCTAGATCTAGCAATAACGTCTAGGCCGGACTTGGGGTGTTACATTTTATGGTATCAGAGCCCGGTTGCAAAACTCGGATGTGGAATGGGTTCAAAAACGTTTTCAAAATTTGTTGGAAATATAGTTTAGCAAAAATATGCCTTTATTGGAAGTATGGCACCCGAGTCTCCGGCACCAAATTCGTAAGTTCTCTTACCTTATATCTGATGTTATGATGAAATGACTTTAGTAAGAAACTACTAGAGTTAGTGATAGTATACTGAGACTGCTAGCTATAAGAGCTAATACTGTAAAGACTGAGACGTTGCGAAATTCGATCTGCGAAAACAACTCTTATACTTGCTTTCCATAAAACATTTGTTAATAAACATTGGAATTATATACTAATTCATAAAATTCTTAATCAGATTAATTAGATTCAGCAGTATGAGTACAAGGGGACGTGGATGTGGTAGACGTGGCCGTGGTAGGGGCCGAGGTGCTGAAGCTGGGTCCGCAGCATCGGGGCACATGCCATAAATGGAAGCACCTGCATCACTAGTGACCGAGATAGGGTCTCACTACCGAACGGGAGGGGACGATGCCTTGTCCCAAGCTATGCTGCGAGTTTTGGAACGGGTTGCTGGAGCAAGTACTGGGTCGATAGCTCGTGGGTCTATTTCTGAGCGACTCTGGTCAACTGGGGCCGAAGTTTCAGGGGCATTTCTGGTGTAGCCCTGAATGTAGCAAAATATTGGTTAGAGGTAGTTGAACGGATTATGGATGACCTGGACTGCTCGGCAGAATAAAAGCTAAAAGGGGCAGTATCCCTACTGTGAGATGAGACATACCAGTGGTGGCTCACTGTAAGGGAAGGTACTCAAGCAGATCGTATCACCTAGGACTTCTTTAAAATAGCTTTCCAGGGAAAGTATGTCGGGGATAGCTATGTGGATGCCTGAAGGAAAGAATTTCTGAATTTGGTCCAGGGAAGCAAATCAGTAGCCGAATATGAGGTGGAATTCCTCCACTTAAGCCACTACTCACGGGGTATAGTAGCGATCGATTATGAGCACTGTGTACGGTTTGAAGATGGTCTGCGAGATGAGTTGCGGGTATTGATAGCCTCGCAGAGGGAGAGGGATTTTGCTACATTGGTGGGAAAAGCCAAGATTGCCGAAGAGGTGAAAGGTTCAGGGAGGCAAAATTGGGTAGGTATAAGAGAAGTTTTGCGTCATCAGGCTCTTCTAGGGATTTCAAAAGAGGCCTAAGTTGGATGGGCCAGCTCGAGTTGGGGTGCCAGTGGTTGGGGGTCGATTACAACCTTGTGTGGAATGTGGGAAATTTCATTCGGGAGAATGCTGGAGAAGAACTGGCAGATGTTTCAGATACGGGTCTAAGGATCATCAGTTCAGAGACTGCGCTCGAGAGCCCGTTCGGACACAGGTAGTAGGTTAGAGATTTGTGCAGCCAAGGAGAGGTGGTCAGCAGCCACTGAGAGGTCGAGGTCTACCCCGTGGTGGAAATGGAATAGGACGTGGTCGGGGAGCACCGGGTAGAGGTGCTGGTAATGTAGGAAATGCAGATGCAAGATAGCTGGGATTGGTTTATGCAGCTCGACGTCGAGAGGATGGTGACGCACTGGACGTCATAACCGGTACGTTTCTCATATTTAATGTGCCCTTTACCGCTTTAATTGTTATTGGATCTACCCATTCATATGTTGCATGTACAGTGTCTGGGACTCTAGGGATACAATATGAGATTATTGATAGAGTTATGTCGGTAATTAGTCCCTTAGGATAATCTGTGGTAGTAAACAAGTTGTTTAGGAATGTGCCTCTAGAAGTACAAAGAGTGGTGTTTCCGGCGGATTTGTTGGAACTGCCATTTGGTGAGTTTGATCTTATTCTAAGCACGGACTGGCTAGTTGAGCATCGTGCGAATTTGGATTGCGCTGTTAAGTGTAAGGTTTTAAAGACCCTAGAGGACGAGGAGGTGATGGTGATAGGAGAAAGAAGGGATTATCTATCCAACGTAACCTCAGCATTAAAGGCTGAAAAGATGGTGCGTAAAGGGTGTGAGGCGTTCTTAGCTTTTGTCAGCACATCGGATGCCAAGGAATTGTCTATTGGGGATGTCAGAACCCTGAAGGAATTCCCGGACGTTTTTCCTGAGGAACTTCCGGGGTTGCCTCCAAACCGTAAGGTCAAATTTGGCATTGAGCTACTTCCGGGAATGGCTCCGGTGTCCATCGCCCCTTATAGGATGGCACCGAAGGAGCTGGTAGAACTAAAAGCTCAGATCCAAGAGCTGTTGGACCGTGGATTTATCCGACCAAGTGTATCTCCTTGGGGAGCGTCGGTATTGTTCGTGAAGAAGAAGGATGGGCTAATGCGTATGTGCATTGACTATCGTCAGTTGAACAAGTTAACTATTAAGAACAAATACCCACTACCAAGGATTTACGACTTGTTCGATCAGTTGTGGGGGGCTTCGGTGTTCTCGAAGATAGATTTAAGGTTAGGGTACCATCAACTAAGGGTCAAGGAGGTAGATATTCGTAAGACTGCATTTCAAACTCGTTACAGACATTATAAGTTTTTGGTGATGCCGCTCGGATTAATGAATGCACTAGCCGCTTTTATGGATATGATGAACCGAGTCTTCCAACCCTATTTAGACCGGTTCGTGGTGGTATTTATAGACGACATTTTGGTGTATTCAAGAACGGAGAAGGAGCATGATTCACATCTTCGGGTTGTTTTGCAGTTATTGAGAGAGAAACAACTTTATGCTAAATTCAGTAAGTGCTAGTTTTGGTTGAAAGAGGTTATATTTTGGGGCATGTTGTGTCTGCCGAGGGGAATAGGGTTGATCCTCGGAAAGTTGAAGCTGTATTGGATTGGAAGCCACCGAAGTTGGTGTTAGAGATTCGAAGTTTTCTGGGTTTTGCTGGGTACTACAGGTGGTTTGTCAAGGGGTTCTCTTTAATTGCTACACCTTTAACAAGTTGCTGCGTAAAGGGGTACCATTTGTATGGACGGATAAGCAGCAAGAGAGTTTTGAGAAACTAACGAAGATTCTAACTGAAGATCTGTGTTGATTCAACCCGAGGCAGGGAAAGAATTTCTTGTTTATTGTGATGCATAGCACACAGGTTTGGGTTGTGTGCTGATGCAAGGAAGGAAGGTGGTAGCGTGTGCATCTCCTCAATTAAGGCCACATGAGGTGAACTATCCCACTCATGACTTGGAGCTAGGTGTATTAGTGTTTGCCCTAAAGATATAGAGACACTACCTGTATGGAGAAAAGTCAATTATTTACACCGACCATAAGAGTCTGAAGTACTCCTTACCAAAAGGAGCTGAATTTAAGACAAAGGAGGTGGATATAGTTGTTAAAAGACTATGACTGCTCGATTGAGTATCACCCGGGTAAAGCCAATGTAGAGGCAGATGCATTAAGTCGTAAGGTGGTATCAAATTTGAGAGCAATGTTGGCTTATCTCAGCCTTTATGAAGATGGTAGTTTGATGGCAAAACTTCTGGTGAAATCAACGTACGTTAATCAAATTAGGGAAAAGTAGTTGGTGGATGACTTATTGGGTTCTCTTTTTCAGCACGTGAAGAGTGGGGAGATAGTGGATTTTGGGCTGAACAGCGAAGGGGTGTTATGTTTCTGTGGAAGGGTTTTTATGCCGAAGGACTTTGAATTAAGACAGATGATTCTGCGGGAGGCGCATAGTAGCCCATACGCTATACATCCCGATGGAAACAAGATGTACCGAGACTTGCGGGAATAGTACTAGTTGCCAGGGTTGAAACGTGAAGTTACCGACTTTGTGAGCAAGTGTTTAACATGTCAGGAAGTGAAGGCGGAACATCAGCTGCCTTTGGGATTGCTACAACCGGTGAAGATTCCACTCTGGAAGTGGGAGAGGATAACAATGGATTTTGTTAGTGGGCTACCCCTGACACCTACTAAGAAAGATTCAGTTTGGTTGACCGTTGATCGGTTGACTTTGTCTGCGCACTTCATACCAGTTCGTACTAACTACTCACTACAGAAGTTAGCCAAGTTGTATGTGGCAGAAATTGTGAGGCTACATGGGGTACCGGTGTCTATCATCTAGGACAGGGACCCAAGATTCACATCTCGATTCTGGAAGGCATTACACGAAGCTTTGGGTACGAGACTGGATTTCAGCACAGCGTTTCACCCACAGACTGATGGTCAGTTCGAGAGGGTAATTCAGATTTTGGAAGATATGTTAAGGGGCTGTGTAATTGACTTCAGAGGTAGTTGGGAAGATTATCTGCTGTTAGCAAAATTTGCATATAATAATAGCTGCCAATCCAACATTCAGATGGCACCCTACGAGGCGTTGTATGGTCGTAGGTGTCGAACCCCTACTTGTTGGACGGAATTGGGTGAGCGACGGTTCTTGGGTTCAGAATTGATTTCAGAAACTGAGGAGAAGGTGAAGTTGATTCGGGGTCGATTAAAAAAAGCTTCTGATAGACAGAAGTCGTATATGGATCTGAAGTGTAAGGAGATGGAATTTTCAGTGGGGGATTACGTCTTCTTGAAGGTCTCACCTTGGAAGTAGATTTTAAGATTTGGACGGAAGGGCAAGTTGAGCCCCAGATTCATTGGGCCTTATCGGATAGAGAAGCGTGTGGGACCGGTCGCTTATCAGCTTGAGTTGCCTCCAGAGTTGAATCAGATACATGATGTATTTCATGTTTCGATGCTGAGCGCTACCGTTCAGATCTATCTCATATAGTGCCGGTGGAGGAAATCGAGGTTAGACCTGACCTATCATTTGAAGAAGAACCAGTGTAGATTTTGGATCGGGATGTTAAAGTACTGAGAAGAAAACATGTTCCGTTGGTCAAAGTGTTGTGGCTAATCATGGTTCGGAAGAAGCCACGTGGGAGCAGGAGGAGGGAATTCGATAGCTATACCCTCACCTCTTTTAACCAAGTAAATTTCGAGGTTAAAATTTCTTTAAGGGGGTAGAACTGTAACATCCTGAATTTAGGGGTCTGTGATATTTGTGTAAATGCATGTTATGGTTGCTCCGCGGGTTGTTTGGGTGTGTTTGGGGGTCCTGGGAAGGCTCACGTTCAAGCCTAAGCTCTGGTGAAAGTCTGGTTTTTGGGCACTTTAGTGGGGTGAGCTAGTGGTGGGAGGACTTAAGTTTAATTGTTGGTGTTGTGCTATCAAAAGGGAGCTTGTGGTGGAGTGTGTTGGCGTCACATGTGAAGCAAGGGAGGTGGGGTTCGAATCCCACAAGTTACATATAAGGAGTTTTATTTTTGTGCTCAGGAAAGGAGGAAATTGAGTGAAGACCAAACTCTACAAGGTTGGTTGGAGACTTGGTCAAGCATTTCAAATGAGTGAAGGAGAGTAAGTGTAGGAGAGAATCATGGAGTGAATCATGGGATATGGTGGAGTGGGGGAGTTGGCCGAAAATGGGGATGTGCATGGAGGAGTTTCGGTCAAGGGGGTTTTGTCATTTTGGAGAGTGTTTTTCGGTTTGGTTGAGGGGTGTGCCGAATTCTCTTGTATGGTTTTGGAAAGTAAACATTTGCCAAGTGAGTTATTGTGATATTTCGGGTCATTTTCTTTCTTTGGTGGTCTTTCTTTCTTCCTTTCTCAACTCTTTTCCATTTCTTCTTTCTTCTTGCCGAATTTCTCCTAATCTTTCTCTCTACTTTTTAGACTTCTTTTCTACTTCTTCTCTTATAGCCAAATACAACCCTTGTGTGTTGTTGTAAGTGCCGAGTGGTTCATTTAGTATTCTTTATTGCTATTCGTTGTGGCCAAATCATCTTTCCATTCGGGTTCTCTCTGACCGAAGGCCGATTTTATTAGGAATCAACTATCAAATCTCTTCTTATCAATTCCTCGTGTTGTGATACTCCTCTCTTCACGTAATCGTCGTCTCTGAGGGCCGTGCATGGTTAAACTTCTCTTGTTCAAGGGTCTACTGTTGTCGAATCTAAGGGTAGGTAACACTTATCTTTGTTAAATCTCTCCCTAGTGCGGAATGTGATAGATGCTAACACCCTTTTGAACATCAACCGGCATAGGTGACCGGTTACTCTAGCCAAGAGAGAGGCAAAGCCGGATATTGTTGGTAGCAATCTTGGGTTGCTAATTGTGGTAAAGTGCCTACAACTAGTAAAGGGGTTTGCTAACTATCCTTTTTTCTTATTTGGGTTCTTTAAGCCGAGAGGCTGATTCTTCAATTATTATGGATTAGCGTTCTAACAAGTGTTTGTTGGCAACCAATGCTAGGAACCCAATATCTCTAATCTCAAGGCTGATTACCTTGGTGTTGGGGGAAGGTTATTTCACGTGGTAGGTAAGGCATGTTTTGTTGTGTGCTTCAACATGTTAATTTTCATGGAATGGGAGATTAACTACTGTGGAACCGTGTTTTAGGTGTTCGGTAGCGGTGGAAGTCACAACGCGTAACAGGTGTGTAATCTTACACCCACTTCAATAATTGCATGTGGTGTTCTATGAAACAGCCAAAAGCCGAAAAGCCAGAAAGTCGACAACTGTGACCACTCGAGCGTGCGAGCGCCCGTAGTGGTAAATTGAAATACGAGTAATGATGGTAAGTCATTGAGAGTGTCAAGAACACTCTCGTGATACTGAGGCTGTAACGGGCTAACCGGCCCACTTGGGTAAAACTATTAGAAAAACTGTCAAATGATAACTCTGAATGCAAAATCTGCAAATCTGAGACCGAAATCGTGCAGAATGGCCACACACCTAAGATGGGCTTTAGGCCCATTAACTCTATAGTGGATTAAAAAGAGTTTTGTGTTGCTCGAGGCGAAAGTAGGCCTTCGAAAAGACAGTTGAATGTGAAAATTACAAAAATACCCTTAGAGGGTAAATTATTAAAATACCCCTGGGTTGCGAAATTACCAAAATTCCCTTGGAGGGTAAATTACCGAAATACCTCTGGGTTATGAAATTACCAAAATACCCTCGATGGGTACAATTACTGAAACACCCCAAAGGGGTGAAGACGACCGTTATACCCTTGTTCGTGGTTGAAAATCGTATGTATGATCTTTTTATTACACTTATAAATTGATAACATTGCATTTTATCATGTTGCATGGGGCGGGATAATGACTGAAGAGCAGTGTAGCCTGGTGGCTCTGCTACATACTATTTAAGTGGTTATGCCACATATATATATATATATATATACATACTATGGCTCTAGTGGCTCAGCCACAGACATTGTGATTAGCAACTCGACTGTAATATTGGTGTGATTGGTGGAGTAAGTTGACTAGATCCCCACAGGTGACGATTGGTTAGTACGAGAGTGTGATTGGCTGGATTGGGTTGGGTTATATTGCATTACATTATCTGCCCAGTTTGATGTTATATGGGCTTGCCCAGTTAGTGCCCATTTAAGTGGTTACACACTGAGTTCTCGTAAGTCACCCATCTGCTTTAACCTTGCAGGTGATCGTCAGCGTTAGAGGATTTGGAGCGACGGAGGACTCTGCGGTCGCCATACATCCGGAATATTACTCGTGAACTTTAGTAATTTGGTTTTTACTTTATTTCAAAGATTATTTATTTTGGGTTTTCATTTTGTTATAAGGCCTTTGGTTTATTTTTCTTTTAAGTTTTTATTATTAACTGTTAAACCTATGAATACGGGGTTTTCATAAAACATTAATAATCGTTTTCAAAATATCACGTTTCTTCAACGATTCAAGTTAAATTTTCATAACAAAAACAATCTTTTCAAATGATAACAACTCTATAAAAGGGACACTAAGTAAATCGGGGTTTTTACAAACACACATCAAAACTCGGAGTTTTAAAAGAGACACAACCTTTTTAATGAACGCTTAGCTTTTCAACTATCTTTTGATGTGACACGCTAGACGTCTGGGCCGGGTTTGGGGTGTTACATATCAGGCAAAATGTTGACATCTGCTGGTGACATAACATGCGATGGGTCTGATCGGTATCGCCGTAACATAGATACGTGAAACACATTATGAATCTTTTCTAACTCCGACGGCAAAGTCAAACGATATGCTACTGGTCTGATTCGATCGATAATCTCATACGGCCCAATAAATCGTGGACTTTAAGAATATTTTATCGCCGAATTGGAATTCAATATCTGTATGTTTTCTCATACGATTTTTGTCAATCTGAAGCTGCTTTCAAACTATCTCAGATCACTTTTAGTTTTTCTTCAGTCTCTCGAATCAAATCAACCCCGTGCATCTTTTTCTCACTAAGCTCATTCCAATACAATGGAGTTCAGCATTTACAATAATACAAAGCTTCGTACGGTGCCATATTTATGCTAGATTGATAATTGTTATTGTTCGCGAACTCAACCAATGGTAAATATTTCTCCCAATTGCCTTCGAATTCTAAAACGCAACATCGAAGCATATCTTTAAGTACATGAATTACTTGTTCCGACTAACCACTTTTCTGAGGATGGAAAGCAGTGCTTAAATGTAACTGTGTACCTAGAGCCTCCTATAACTTGCTCCAGAATCATGATGTAAACCGTAAATCTCTATCGAAATAATGAAAACTGGTACCCCGTGCAATCTGACAATCTCAGCAACGTATAGCTCAGCTAATCTCTCAAGAGAATAATCTGTATGTACTGGAATAAAATGTGTAAACTTTGTCAGATGATCAACGACAACCCAAATTGCATCTCTCTTCCTCGGACACAAGGGTAATCCCGATATGAAATCCATGGTGACACACTCTTATTTCCACTCTAGTATCATTACTGGCTGTAACAAGCCAAAAGGTACGTGATGTTCAGCTTTAACTTGCTGACATACTAAACATCTTAATGCAAACTAAAAAATTTCTTGTTTCATACCCAACCGCCAGTACATTTGTTTCAAGTCACTGTACATCTTATTGCTACTAGGATGAACAGATAAACTACCACTATGAGCCTCATGCAAAATCTTCTAGACGAGATCTAAATTTCTTGGAACACAAATTCTACCTCTGAAATATAAACAATTTCCGGATCCAATCTAAAAATATTAATCAGAAGTCGACTCGCTCTGCCTCAAAACCACTATTTCTGACACCACTGAAAACGAGCTGTTACAACTCTCTCATTTACAAAAATTTTGTCCTTGAAATTTCTCACCTGATAAAAGTCATCACATCAAATCTTTCTGTCATTTTCTTAATGGTAATCCATAGATAAATCATTTATAACTCATATTGATTAAGAACTCGCATCAGAACTCATATTAAAACTTGATACTATATCTGAACTTAACTTAACATCTATGATGTTCTCCTGTCATAACTTTATCATTAGTAGTATAACTACCGAGAAATTCCAAGTGATCATTTGACGAAACATAACCGAGAAACTCAAATCATCAAACTCTTAATGATGCTTCTAACATGTTTGCATCTATAACTTTCAACTGATCTTTGTTCCCCATACATGGAAAGCGTCAAACAATATCATTTAACACAAGCACGACAGCTTTAAATATTGAGACAACTTTACTCATAATGACATTACTCGATTATAACTAATCTGATAGATATATTTATGTATCATGTCTTCTAAAATATGAATTCTTCATCTTGGCTATCCGTCAATTTACCCGTGAATGCACAAAATTTATTTCCTGAACCTGAGGATAAACTCTAATGCATATAAATCAATTAGATTTTCGAATGAATAACCCGCTCTGATTAAAAAAACTGGGTCAATTTTACCTATTGGATACTAAGATTTCAAAATAATCGCTTCTTCTTTTTGTCAAGACAACCCATACATACAATCTATTATAATTCCTTCAGAATACTAACCAAAGATGTCTACAACTGCATTAACTCAAACAAAACATAACATATGGTTTTACCTTGTTGACATAAATCGAGATTACCTAAGGAATGAGAACCAATATACAAGTTTAAGCTCGATCTTCCACCGTCTGCACTTTTTTCATTACCTCTCCCCTTTATGAAAGCTAGAAATCAGATATATAATGAAAGTATTTCAATTGAACCATACTGAAGCCATAACCATTAGATGAAATAAAAATTTAGTGGCATAATAAAATCGACGTTACAACCGCATAGACAGAACAATACGTCAACCATCAATAGCGCACTTCGAAATAAAAAAGGAAAACCGAATGTAATTCCAGTAACAACCAGTGAAGAAACACAACCTCTAAAAACCTGATATCTAAATCACCGTGCTCCCATGGTCAAACCAAAAATTGCATATATAATTCAGAGCATCAATCAGTAGAAGAAATAAAATAACATCATATGAGTCTTATCATTGAATCCTCTACCAAACATAATAGAATAGAATGCCAAAGAAAAAATAGAGCAATGTTGATCATAATCAACCAGACTAATAATACTTCTGTCTAACGTTATGGTTAACTAGCATTCTCTTACTATAAGAATCACATTTGAAGATGAATAATTGTATATATCTTTTACAATAAAAGAACATATAAAATACTTAGAAGAGATCACTGTAATATACTCGACCATAACAACTACATTCAGATATATGTGCAGTTCAAACACTATCCCACTAACTACTAAAGTCATTGATGATTTCACATTATTTCGTTTCACTAAAGAAATTAGTTCATAAGAAATTTCGTTTAACATGTTCCTTAAATATCATACCTAATAAAGTTGATTACCCGTGAATAACTTCTTCTTTAACAGCGACATTGCGTACCCTGAATGATCTTCAGAAAAATCTGATATCTCTTCTAGAACCATCTTTACTTGCTAACCAATTCTCAACTCTTACCACAGTATTTCTATTTCAATCACTGAACTCTTCAGCTTCTCTTTTGCAGACTTAATTAACATAAATCTTGCAAATTTTGTTGTATAAGATTGTACAAGTGAAGGGATGGAGATCGTAAAGCCTCTAAATTTGACTCTCAAGAATACAGAAAGCATAACATTCATTAACAACATAACATTATGAACTTTTTCTCTTACCTTTATGAGTTTCTACTCATACAGAGTAACTTTTTAATCAGATACTTGAGTATCACTTCCAGCATCATCAGAATTAGCTTGGCTGTAAAATATCTCTATCTAAAAATGAAACAAATCTCATTAGAGTCAGGAGATATTACACTATCATAGGTTATATAATGGCATGTATTTCTAAACTTCATACATGCTACATTCAGTCCGATAACTGACTAAATCGTAGCTCTAATACCACTAAAGTAACACCTCTATCCCGTATCCGTCTCCAAAATAGGGTTACGGAGTATTATCAAAAAATACATAACTTTATCACATTAATAATCATTGCAAAACCCAATCAAACACATGCATAATGTCCCTTATTTGAGCCATCGAGGCCTTAAAAAACACTTTAGAAATGATTCTGGACTAAATCGTTGATTGTACTAGAAAGAACATATGTTTTCTCCTTGCTTATTGGTTAATTGTTCCCATTTAGTTATCTTTAGCTACATTTTAGCATTTTTAGTTTAGTAAATTGCATTTTATAACCCAATGAATCCTAACCTATTTTATCCTTAATTTTGCTATCTTTCTGCACTAATTTCGCTGCATTAGTTAATTCCATATTGCATCCAGAATTGTCACTACAATTGATAGTTGTCTGGATAAAAAAACCAAACATACGTGAGTTGTCCAATATGGTGTAACTACCCTGTATGATCAAGGATAGAAGAATCCTGAGGGAAGGACACCTATAATGTTGAGGAAAACATAAAAGGTTAATGTGAGAAGAATGGAAGGAGAAAAAAAAATTATACCGCTATTTTTCCTTGCAGCTTAAACCTTCCTTTGGGTGAGCCACTGTGAAGATTGATGCAGATCCATTCTTGATGAGGAGTTCTAAGTGCAAGACAAGAGAAAATCAAGAGATTCAGTCAAGTTAACTTGAGACAAGTTGTGTTTTGGCATGTGAGATAGCATATCATGTTTATGGCATTATAATGAAATTATTTGTTATGTTAAGTTTATTAAGATACGAACTTACTAAGCTTTATAGCTTAGTTTGTGTTGTTTTTCTATGTTTTATAGTGATTCAGATATTTGCTCGGGTTGGAAGTCGTCAGAGATCGCATCACACATCTGGCGAATGATTTCGATATGTATACCCTTTATGACTTGGTTATATGGCATGTATAGGCTACAGTTTTTGATATTATGGTTGGAATGTATTTTGGTCATTTGAGATGGTTGATTATGAATATGGTTGTGGAATTTAGTAAATTTTGATAAACTTGATATTGGCTAAATAGCTTATAATTGTTATGAGATTGGCTTGATATGATCTAAGTGTATATGACCATTTTAATAATGGTTTAAGTTATTCATATGATTATTTGATAGATGATGAGTATTTTTTTAAGAAATGCATGAAATTAAGTTGATGAATTGGTTCATTTTTTGAGGTATGGATTGATGTTTGAATTGGGAAATATTGTACAATTGAAATAGGTTATATTGATGATTATAGCTTGTGTATTTGGGATGTTCTTGGTTAATCAAATGGTATTGAAATGGTGTATAATGATATGGTTTAGGTATGCATGAGGAAGTTGAGAAATATGGCTTAAACCAAGCCTAATTTCGTGCCACACGATTGAACACACGGGCGTGTCTCTCGACCGTGTCTCTTATGATTGTAGTTCAAAACAAGTCAGACTTGCACACGAGCCAGACATAAGCGCGTGTTACAGGCCGTTTGAATTAATTCAGTGTTGCCTACGGGTCAAGCACACAGGCGTGTCTTGTGGCCGTGTGGACAAGTCACTATGTATGCTCTGTTTTGCCACAGCCTAGATACATGGGTGTGTCTAATGCCATGTGAGGCACACGGCCTACCTACACGGGCATGTGACCTCTGTAACTCTGAAAAATGTTAAGTTTAGGAAAAATTTTGTATGTGCTTAGTTTAGTCCCGACCCTTTTCCACTGCATGTTTAAGGTCTCGTAGACCTTTTAAAGGGACACTATGTATATGATTTGATATGATATGATGATGTTATATCTTATGTTTGTGAAATGATCGTAAAAGTTCTGAAATGTTCGGTAACACTTCTTAACCCTATTCTGGCGACGGTTACGGGTTAGGGGTGTTACATCGAATTAGTCTAACCTTATTTTCAGTCTCAAAAACTACCTCAGGACCCAAAACCCGATACTCACCCAACTTAGTCCAACATAGCAACATACGACACTTATGACCATACAAAACCTCGTAAAGTGCCATTTGGATGCTAGACTGGAAACTGATATTGTATGCAAACTCAGCTAGTGGCAGAAAATCCTCCTAACTACCTCAGAAATCTATCACAGAACTTTGAAGCATATCTTCCACTATCTGAATCACCCTCTCAGATTGACCATCGGTCTGAGAATGGAACGCAGTACTGCAGTCCAATCTCAAACCCAGTGCCTCACGCAATTCTTCCAGAACTGAGAAGTCAATCAAGGAACTTTATCAAAAATTATCGAAACTGGAACCCTATGCAGTCTTACAATCTCGGAGATATAAAGCTTTGCTAACTTCTGCAGAGAGTAGTCCTTCCGAACTGGAATACAGTGACCAGAATTAGTCAATCGACCTACAATGATCCAAATAGAAACCTTCTTAGTGGGCATCAAGGGCAACCCACTAACGAAGCTCATCGTCACTCGTTCCCATTTTCATAAAGGGATCTTAATCGGCTTCAGCAAACCTAAAGGCAACTGATGCTCAGCCTTAACTTGTTGGCATGTCAAACAATGAGCAACAAAATTCGTAACCTTATGTTTCAAACCTAGCCACCAGTACAATTCACGGAGATCCTGATACATCTTATTACCACTGGAATGCAAAGCATAAGGGCTACTATGCGCCTCTCTCAGAATCGACTGAATCAGATCAGAACCATTCGACACACAAATTTGACCTCGAAAGCATAAAACTCCATCCTTATTCAGTCCAAAATCAGAAGTACTGCCACTCTTAATCTGACAAAACCGCAAACCCAGAGACTCATCCCTTAACTGATTATCCCAAATCTGATCAATCCAAGTCGGCTTAACCTACAACTCTGCTAACAGACAAGTGAACATCACTCTCAAATCAGTCATTGCTCTACGACTAAGAGCATCGGCCACTACATTGGTCTTACTAGGATGATACTCTATTGTGCAGCCATAATCTTTGAGCAGCTCAATCCAGCGACGCTGCCTAAGATTCAACTCCTTCTGAGTAAAGAGGTACTTGAAGATCTTGTGATTAGTGTAGATGATATACCTTCCACCGTACAAATAGTGCCTCTAGATCTTTAACGCAAAAACCACAGCAGCCAACTCGAGATCATGCGTCAGATAATTCCCCTCATGTGACTTGAGCTAACGGGATGCATAAGCCACAAACTTACCATCTTGCATTAGTACACATCCCAAACCGATGTGCGATTCATCACTATAGACCATAAATTTTTTACCAGATTTAGGCTGTATCAGAACAGGAGTCTGAGTTAGAATCAACTTAAGCTTCTAGAAGCTCGATTGTTGTGCATCAATCCAGAAAAAAGAAACACCCTTGCGTAGAAGCTTAGTCAAAGTAGCTGCAATCAGAGAGAACCTCTCGACAAACTGTCAATAATACCCCGCAAGACCTAGAAAACTACAGATCTCAGATATATTCTTATGTTGTTTCCAATCCAACACAGCCTCAATCTTCCTAGGGTCAACTCGAATCCCCTCAGCAGAAACCACGTGCCCGAAAAAAGTTACCTCTCGTAACCAGAACTCACACTTGCTTAACTTAACGTAAAGCTGTTTCTCTCAGAGTATATGAAGCACTACTCTAGGATGCTCATTCTCAGTTTTAGATTAAACCAGAATATCATCGATGAAAACTATGACGAACTAATCCAAATATGGCTAAAACACTAGGTTCATCAGATCCATGAATGCAGCCGGAGCATTCGTCAGACCGAAGGCCATAACTAGGAACTAGTAGTGCCCATAACAAGTCTTAAATTCCATCTTATGAACATCCACTTCCTTAACTCTAAGCTGATGATACTCAGAACAGAGATCTATTTTCTAGAACACAGAAGCCCCTCGGAACTGATCAAACAAAACATTGATCCTCGGAAGTGGATACTTATTCTTCACAGTCAGTTTAGTCAACTACTGGTAGTCGATGCACATCCTCATGGTGCCGTCCTTTTCCTTTACAAATAGAATCGGTACCCCCATGGAGACACACTAGGATGGATGAAACAACGATCCAGAAGTTTTGATAGGGAGCAATGGACATTGAAGCTGTAGCCAGTAGAACTCAATCTCGAACTCAACTTCCCGACTTGAGGGTAAACCCTGTAACTCCTCAGAAAAGACATCTAAAAATTCCCTCACTGTTCTGATATCCTCAATAGAAGATTCCCTAGAAACTGAAACACTAACAAAAGCCATAAACGCATCACACCTTTCCAAACCAATTTCTCAACCACAAGAGCGGAGATCATATTGGACAGATAATCTCGACACTCACTGATCACAACCACCTCCTTATCATCCTCGGTCCTTAAAATAACCCTCTTAGTCACGCAATCCAAACTAACTCGATGCTCAACCAACCAGTCTATACCCTGAATTAAGTCAAACTCCCCAAATGGAAGCTCTATCAGATTTTCCAGAAAATACAGCCCCTTAATGCTCTTTGTCGTCGGCCAATGCCAATACCACCCCTAGCTGGTCTACGGCCCCTAGGTGGTTACTGAACTGCCCTCTGAGGCTGTACAGAACCCGGTCCAGAAGCTTGCACCTGATCAGCCCACTGTGGACACTCTCTAATACGGTGCTCCATAGATCCACACCTAAAACAAACCCCTAACCTCCACCAACACTAGCTTGGATGACGCCTACCATAATAACCACATAATTGAATCCCAGTAAGAGTAACAGGAACCCCCACTCTAACAGGCCCATCAGGTCTGACCCATTTCTTTGGCCTCTGAATAGAACTAGAGGACTCTGAATCCCTCTTATTCTTGCCTCTCTCACAGTCCCTATTTTGGCACTCCACACGCTTAACCCCTTCAGCGATCTTCGCCTTCTCCACTAAAACAACAAACTCACGCTCCCTATGCGGAGCTATCAGAACCTTCAAACTGTCCCTCAGATCATCCTCAAAGCGAACACATTTCTCATACTCTAACGCCACCATTCCTCGAGTGTAGCGGCTCAACCTCAGAAAGTCGACCTCATACTCGGCCACAAATCTATCACCTTGCATGAGATTCATGAACTCACGCCTACGAGCATCAATATAGCTCGCCCCCACATACTTCCCCTTTAAAGTAGTCTTAAAATAATCCCACTTCAAATGATCCGGTTGAGTACCCTCCTCAATCGCCAACAACTACTGATACGCCTTGTCGCGAAGCAACGAGACTGCACCCTTTAATTACTGCTCAGGAGTACAGTCGATGTCGATGTCGTTCATAATCCATTCGATGGCCTCCAACCAATACTTGGCCACGATAGGGGCAACTCCAGTGACACCCTTAAACAAATTAGCATCATTTGACCGAAGTTGTTTCAGTTATCGACTGATAAACCGTAAAAGTAACATATTTTAATCCCACATTTAATATGCTTTTGGATGATTTATTCCTTGTTTTATATAAAAAAGGTACTTTTAATCCTTTCTTTTCATGTCTTATACCCAGGAAAGCACCCAAGGATGAAAAGAACACAAAACGGGCCGAAAACGGAGTAAATGGGCCTTAGCACGAAATTGACACGGCCTGGCCCAAAGCACACACGGTCGTGCCTCGAGAACACCTAGAGCACGGCCTCAACTCCGTCACACACGGCCGTGCCTCAAGAGAAATCCGAACACGGTCAGGTCTCAACCCACACGGGCGTGTGCCATGGCCGTGCCTCTGTCGCTGAAAAGAGCAATTTCAGTCAAAAAAGGATACTTAGGGAGAAAGAATCGCAATCCAAGAGCCTATAAATATCCCCCAAGTACCACCTTTGAAAGGGAGCTAAAGCTAGGCCAAGGAGCCAAGCCGGGAAGGTCAAAGTTAGGGAATAACGTGAGGATAGCCAGTTGATCCATCCCAAGAAGCTAGAGTTATACTCAAGACGGCGGAATTCTCCTTCAATTCCTTCAGGGGGTTTTAGGGTTTTCTTATGTTTTGTTTTATCTTTTCTCTTGCGATGTTTTGTTTATTCATTATGAACTAAACCCCTCAGATACCTGAAGGGGATGAAACCTAGATGGATTTTGTTATTCGATTTTTTAAGTTATATGATAAATTACTTAGTTTGTTCTTAATTATGTTGCTTAATCCAAATCTAATGTGCTTAGGTGGAGGAGGGATAGACCCTGCCTAAGAGGAGATCTAACATAATTAAGTAGACTTGATCGAACGCCTAGAGATAGGGTTACGAAATTTTGCCGGATTAGGGTGAAACCTAATATGGGAGTCCATTGATCGATTTACTGCAATCCTAGGGGCTTATTATAAGTGAACGATAGTTCCACTAATTAACCTAGGGTTAGACGTTATTCGCCTCGAGAGATAGTTTAATATAGGTTAGGGAGTCTCACGGATCAAGCTAAGTAAAAGAAATCATATAATTTAGGGTTAGATAATAAGTGAAGTCTGGGTGGATTCTTCCCAAAGGTATCGTCGAAATCAACTGAGTTTTCCTTCAAAGTTATTCGCCAATTCGTCTTCTTGTCTTTGTGTCCTTAGTTTAGTTGTCATCAATTTAGTTTAAAAGTAATCTTCCCTCTAACTTTAAGGCTAAATAATAAAAAGAAAGTGAGTATTAATGCTTCTAGTTCTTTTGGGTTCGATAACCGGTCTTGCCTAAGCTATACTACTGTTCGATAGGTACACTTGCCTTAATATCGTTGTCAGAGTTAGTCTCCAGGTTTGATCATTCTTTTATAAATATTTAAACCTCTGATTTGCAGCGATCACCGACCCACGGCCCCCTGATCCAGAATGGGGTCCAACGACCCTCTCTAACACTCTCATCATGGCTTGGGATAGTACGTCGTTCCACGAGTCTAAGTTTGGCATACTGCCCAGAGAGGAAGACTCTGATCGAGTCCCCCTATGGCCTCTACCACACGGCCTAGCCCAAAACCCAAACGCCAGTATGGCATGCCCGTATGGGCCCACAAAACCAACTTGGCCTAGCCCGTGTAGCCCACACGGCCACTCCCACACCATCACACGGTCGTGTCTTGCGCATGGGCATGCCCTCGTCAAACACATGCCTGTGTCTCGCACACGGCCAACCACACGGCCAGGCACACTCATGTGAGGCGTCGATAGAATGGTTTTCTGGCTTTAGCCAACGCTCGATTTTCTGTGTTTTGTGAACACACCTGGTACCGTTTTGATGTGAAAACACTCCCGAGCCACTCAGCACCTAAAATTGACTAGAAAACCACTGAATTAGTCTCTTAAATAGATACTAAAATTGAAACCAATGCTATGTTCATTCCAATAAACAACCTAACCCTTACCTTCTAATGAACAACGGTGATTTCGCACTACAGCACCAATGGAAAGTCCCCAACCCCTTGATCTTCTCTTAAACAAAAAGGTACACATTATAAGAAAACCTAAACATTCAACAATTACACAAAACTTCTAAAGTACTTACCAAACCCAACCTGAGCGGAAAACACAGAACCCAGTGCGAAGATCGACAACAGTTTGAATGGAAAAAAGAGAAAAGGTAACAAAAAGAGGAAAAATTGAAGGTGCGACAAAGAGAAAGAACTGACGCCAGAATTTTTGAGAGGGAAAGAGAACCGAACTTAAAAAAATAAAAATAAAAATTGATAACTACCCACTATCTTCTCAACCACAACTACCCACTAACTCAGACTCTGAATCCCATCCAAACTCTCTCAATCAATCGAGGCAAAAACTAATACCCACGCTTATATATCCGAACATAAGACCTCCAACATAACAATCCCCTTACCACTCGAACCAGGAAGCTCATTCTGATATGGATTTATAGACAATTTTATATAAGCCCATTCGACAAGGATAAGACTTAGATCTAAAATAACAAAATTATCAAATGTGGGACTTGAACCCAAGACCTCATACACACACCTAGAATCTATAACCACTGAAGCAGATACATATTTCTGTCAAATATTTACAGAAATGGAAATAAATTATTCAGGGCATTACACACTCAACCGAAAATTAAAATAAATTCAGTTGTCCATAGTTTTAATCTGAAATTTAACCCATATTTTGGGGCGTGACAAGACTTGTATAGTCGATGCACTGAATTAAGAGAACTTATTATTTTTCATTGAGAAACGTTTATGTTAAGTGCATTGAGTAAAAAATCAAGTGTTGTTACTTGGCTAATGTCCTAAGTTTTCAAGAGGAAAATTTAGAGGAGATTTGTCTAAACCTTAGGTATAAAAGTGAGGAGTCTAATATGGTGAGTGCTAGAAATAGAAATCACTTGTTATAAAAGTTGTTAAGATAGTGGATTATTTTTATGGGCAAGGCCCCACGGACATAAGGAAACCGAACTGTATAAACATAATGCATTTTTTTGTCTTTCTGCCTTGTTCATACTCAATGTCTAAGGCAGTTGGCACTAGTCTACAACATTACTGTTGGCACTACTTGAATATCATTTACAAGTATCATTTAGTTCATTCAGAAACTTATAATATTAATTTATAGATAAATATGAAAAGTACTCATGAAGTTTCAACCAATTTATAATATGATAAATGAACTTTAATTTGGTGTAATTATAAACATGAAAATTTTATATTGATTTAGTTTTCATAAACCACAAATATATTGTTACCGACATGTCACTATTTTACAGTTACTTAATGCATAGATAAGAAAAAAATCTAGCATATAAATAACTGATTTTTTAAATATTTACAATTGAATCAAAATAAAATTTTCATGCAACTATTAAAAATTTCAGATCAATTTATCATATTGTTTTATTAATGTAGATAATTTTACTCATTTTAGTAATAATTGAATTTACGACAGAACAATTTATGAGTTAAAGAAGCTCATTAAAACATCCACGATTGACCAAAGACTAAATTGTAAAGTTTCTAAACTTTCTAGACCATCATTGCAAAGTTGGGGGTTCCACGTCATAGTGCCACTCACTAACTTGGGCTCGTCGCGACATGGTGAACTTGTCATTGCGACATCATCTCCGTCTTCCTACAAGTTCCACGCTTTATTTTTTTTTTTATTTTTTTTATATCATTACCTAAACCGTATTCAGATGCCATAACCACCACTTCATTTTACATATCATCCACTTACATCTATTTCTAATCTCATGTCCTCCTAAAAACATGATACTCAATCAAAGATAATAAAATTTATAAAATTAACACAAATATTAATGTTTTACAAATAAGTCCATTGGAGGACTTGCACTTTCTAAAGTAGTTTACCCATTTTATGTATATATCATATTTATTTCTAAATTGTGCCAATCAATTTAATTCTTCATAAACTTTTAGCCAAGATTCCAATATCACATCAATTAACAATTATTTCACATATTATTTTATCAATTTGTTTAAACATTCTCACATGTATTAATCATTCCATCACTTATAACCATTTCATAACATTTCAAATTCATCTACTATTTTTTTCCTCCTTCTCCTCCCCATTCCGTATTCTTTATGTATATATTTATTAGAATATTTAGCTTTTAGTATAACATGCTTATATGTAACATTACCTATAATTCCACTATATACATATGTATTCATATCAAAGTCGTCTACTTGTGTCATAGTCACTAAATTATGTATATCTTGAGCTACAGAATTTGAAATTATGATTCGCTTGATGTTTTTGAAACTAGGCTCAAATATATTTTTTCCATAAAAATTTAGAAATTTTACTTTAGCCAATCAGTACAGTAAATTCTTCAAAATTTCCATTGTTCTGCTGCTTGACAACTTCGACTTTTCTTTACTAAAAATTAATTATCTCTTAATACAAGGTTTTGATTATGTTTTTTCGTTTGTTTCTCTTGAAAATAGGCTCATTAATAATTTAAACATATAATTTCATTCCATAATCATTTTTTTTACAATTTTTGATAATTTTTCAAAGAGAGAATAGGGGAACTTGAATCCATTCTTACCTTGTTCCATAGAAACTAATATATCTCAAAAACTACAATTTTGTTGCTTGCACCAATTTTTTCATACGAAATTAAACTCAATAAGATTTAATTAAATATTTAATTCAACCTTTAATTAGATTTATACAATTTATGGTGAATTTTCAAAGTTGTGTTACTGCTGCAGTCCGTAAACCGTGTGATGAAATGTTTTGCTTTTCATAATCATATTCTACACCATAGCATACATAGGCATTTAACATCAATCCAAGTTTTTTTTTTTCATATATCATTGTGTTTTTCTCCTTTCATCCTTCATTTTCTCTTCACTTTGCCAAGCTTTTCCTTCAATTTCTTCTTCAACTAATTGATTTCCATGTAGAAAATAATCCCATAACACTTTAAGATATGGAATTAAACTATGGTTTAAGGTAAAACTCAAAGAAAATCCATAGAAAAAATTTTCTTCCTTTTTTTCTCTCTTATTTTTTTCTTTTCCTTCTTTCTTTCTTTATTCCTCTCTTTCTTTCTTTCCTTATCTCTTATTGCTTGTCGCCGTCCTATAATAAAATAATATATATAATTCTACTCTTTTTTTTCCTTTCAATTTCACGCTTATTTTCCTCCAAGCAATCAAAATTCAACAAATTCTATTCTTAATTACAAAATATTTCCACTAAACTGTACACCTCACTAGCTTAGGAATTTTAACCCCATCATGATGTCTCCAAATACCAATTTAAGATGGTTTATCAAAAAAAGATACCAATTTAAGATGGGAAAATTACATTTAGGTCCTTCACCCATAACTTAGAAAATTACACTTTAGTCTTTATAATTTTACATTTTATTCAATTTAGTCTCTCTTTCAATTTTTCAAATTCCCATATCAATATGTCTCCATTTCAAATTCATAAAAGATATTTATTAAAATTTCACCCATTTCTTAAAATGATAAATTGCACTTTTGGCCCCTTAACTTTCTCATATTTATATTTTTGTCCTTATAATTTTTAAATACTTATATTAGGGTCACAACACTTTTTTATATTTTTATGACCAAGGGGTTTTGGGGATGTTATAAGTGCACCCTATTGAACCCTTTGAGTCATGATTTATACCCAATTAAGCCCTTTGAATTCATTTTTTCATTGAGGCCCCTGAAAGTTGTTCACTACTAACGTGGAAAAAAATGTTGATATGGGAAAAAAAAGTATGACATGGAGGGCTTAATTGATTTTTTTATTTTTATAAAACTTAATTGATTTTTAATTTTTGATTTCGTATATGTGTAACACACAATGTCTATCTACTTCAGTGGTTATGTGTTCTAGGTGTGTGTGTGAGGTCCCAAGTTCAAGCCTTACTTGGGAAAATGTTGGTATTTTTATAAATAAAGCCTTAACCTTGTGCAAAGGGATTAAGTTTAAATGTTGGGTAAATTACATAAGAATGGGCTTGTTGGTTTGGTGGTTAAGTTGTGTGTTATTATGGAGGAGGTCTTGTGTTAGAATCCCTGTGTAGGCAAAGGTATTTTTTTTTTTGCTCAGATTTCGAGAAAGAGTTGTGTAATAGGGGGATTTTGAGTAGTGGATGTGAAGTGGGAATTAGGGAGAATATTAAGGGATTTTGGAGGTTATCAGGATTTTATTTTATTTTTTCCCATAACAAAATTTTGGCTCCGTTTTCTAAAAAAAAAAAAAAATATGCCGTCTATTCTTCTCCCTCTCCTCTTGCCGAAATTCTCTGAGTTTTTCCATCTTTCTCTTCTTTTTCTTCTTCTTCATTTTCCCCTAATCCATTTATTTTCCTTCGTTTCACTCGCTGTTAGTGCTCAGTTAGTTTCAATAAGTGTTTCCCTTCATTTCTGTTATGAATCTCGTAGCGACTGAAGTGGTAATGTTTTTTCTCTACGATTTGGGCATAGGGGGAGGCTCGGACTGGTGAATTCAGTGTTCTAGTTTTAACAATAGTTAAATGGAGGGTTATCTTTGGCGGTAAGTTGGGTTTCTGGTCGTTCTTGGTTGTCAATTCTCTTGTAAATCTGTTAAATTGATGTTGAGTATCTTGATTTTAGGCCTTGAAGTGCTCGAGAGTGATTGGTCATCAAAACGATACCAAGTGTGTATTCAAAACGTAGAAAACGGGGTTCGAAAAAAAGCTTAAATTGCTTGATGTCAAGAAATAAGAGAAAATGATGAGAAAAATTGTAGAGAAAGGAAATAAGGGTGTTAAAAACTAGGAAATCAACATTTTGCACTAACACAGTTTTGGACAGCAGCAGTAGTCTAACTTTGAAAAATCATCAAAAATAGTGTAAATTGAGTTAGAGGTTGAATAAAATATGAAATTATATTTTATTGAGTCTAGTCTTTCATGGAAGAAACAGTGTAAGGAATGAAATTGTAAATCATGAGTTATAATAAATTTTGTGAGACAAGGTTAGAATGATTTCGGGTTCCCCTGTTCTGACATTGGAAAATCATCAAAAATTGTAAAACAATAACTAGGGGCATAAATTTATATGTTTAAATACTTAATGAGTCTATTTTCAAGATAAAAAAATGTAAACATCATCTAAATTCTGTACTAAGAGATAAATAATTTTTAGCAAGGAAAGGTCGAAGCTGTCAAACAGCAGAATAGGGATAACTTTAAAGATTTTACTGTACTAATTTGATAAACTATAAATTATAAAAATTTTATGGTAGAAAAGTATTTGAATCTAGTTTCAAAAACATCAAGAGGATCTTAATTTTGAATTCTTTAGCTCAAGATATAAATAATTTACTGATAATCACTCAAGTAGACAGCTTTGAAAGAACATATAAGTAAATAGTGAAAACATATACGAGTATTGAGCTAGCATGGGTTACTTTAAATTGGATCACACGGGCATGTGGGCCCACACAAGCAGATCACATGGGCATGTGGGCCCATTTTTACCGAAATATTTTTATGGTTGCATGGGTCGCCCAAATCGACTGTGAACCTACTGTAGGGTCAGTAAGCGCTACTTAGACCCCTAAATGTGTGAAATTGACTGAATGATATATGTACTGGACATGTTAATATTTGAACCAAATATATGTACTGAAATTGCATAATACCATATCATCCATTGTGTGTTGCATTACATTGGGTTGGGGGTTGTTATTCGGAGGAAGTGTACTAAAAGGCTTTAAGCCTAATTTACTGGCAGCTCAGCGATAAACTACTGTATTGTGCCACATTCGGTACTACTTGTAACACCTCAAACCCGACCCAAACGCCACGACCAAATCTGGTATGTTACAGGTTAAATGTTAAAAACTTTGGTTTGAAGGGATTTGAAATCTCGGTTTGTTTATGTAGGTATTCGTTAAATAAGTGTTATTTGCAGAAAACCTTTGTGGGTTTTTTGTTTTTATTTAGATCTTGTTTGAAAATCCCATTTTATTCCTTCTTATAAATAAGTCTTTGAACATAAATTTATAAATGTAACCATTAACAAAAATAAATTGATAACCTAAGCTATGGAGGCCTTATTACATGAATAGTCCCAAAATTAAAACTTAAAGGAAAACCCAGAAATAGTTTATGAAAATAAAAGACTTGATGGCCCCTCGAGTCCGCCTCGGCTCCCATGTCCACGATTTACTGCTCATCTGAAAAGTCAGGGAAATAAAAGGGGTGAGTCACCAAGACTCAATGTGCAAATCCCGAAAACACATAAAAGGCTTGAGGCCCACAAACACATTATGGGCCTTGGCCCATACACAATGGCAACAGAATATTTACATGCAACATGGCCCAACCCAACCTAAAAGTCCATCCTCTACACACTAGCCCGTACCAGCCAACACACCTCGGGGATTTCTACAATCAACCCACCAACCGCTACACACCATATCGACAGTCATGCTGCCTATTCCTAACAATCAGGAATAAATTTAACGTGGCTTAGCCACCGATCACTATTGTGACTTAACTTTACAATTCATGGTTTAACCACCGATCACCAGGTGACCTAATAACATGCTCTTCCCTTCATCATATTAACCCCATCCCATGCATACATACATGCAGAATCAACACAATATACTACCTAAAAGATCACAGACTATCATATACATCGATACACATAGAGAAGTTTCTATGATTGCATACCTGGCATCCCTTGACTACCCTTTTCGGGTAATGCGACTGTCCATACAACCTCTTTCCGGCTTTTAGCCCATAACATATATAATACAGATTAATTAGTGTGGTAGAGATCTGTACACCGGATCACAGTAAGGACGATACTTTCTATGTCGACACTGTCAGTAGCCGATACGACTGCTAACTGCCTAAGGTTTTGCTCTGAAGCCGGTCCACAACCCGGCGGCCAATCCCGAACTACTGACACCGCTCGTTTCTTAAACTTAGGGATTGGGTTTATAGATCCAATCCCCTCCTTCGCCTGATCGACATTTGATTCCATCAAAAGACCTTATCAGTTGCTACCATCACAACATATGGTTGTTAATCCATAACATAAGGTTACAATCACAATTACGATAAACGAACCTAGAGAAAATCTAACGAGAACCCCTTTACCTTGAAATCCCAAAAGAGATGGAGTTTAGAGACTAGCGATTTCTGGCTTTTAGATCTAGACGATCTACTTCGATTCCCGATGTGCCACCCTAAAATAAGAACACGAGAACAATTAAAACAATACTCCAAGGATAATCTTACCACGCCAACTAGCCTTTCGGCTTTGGCCTCCAAAAACTGGAAGAGAAGAAAAAAGGAAAAGAAGAAATCGGCACTTACCTTAACACAGAGAATTCGACAACCCCTAGGGAATTTCAGCTTTTGAGAAGATTAGAAAGAAAAGATGATCTCAAGTGATCTATGAAGATTCGGCTTTGATGTAGAAATCGGCAAAGAGAAGGGAATAGACAAGGGTATTCGGCTATGGAGATGAAAGCAGAGAAAACAATGGAATTTCGACTTTTGTATAAAAGTGGAGATGAGAGAATAGGATTAGGGGTTTCGGTTTTTGAATAATGAGAGAAAAGAATGGGAAATAAAACCCTAATGCCGAAAATAAAAAGATATTCCCCTGACTTAAACACAAAATTTCGGCACCTACTACCTGAAACCCGAAAATGCCCCTTTTTAAAACTAAAACTAAGCTACTAATCAAGGGAAATTTCGGCACCCCTTGATTATACCAAAACTGATTCCTCCTCCCCCTCAGTGTTGGAATTTCGGCCACCACTATGACTAGCATAACATAACATCACATCACAACACATCAAATGCAAAGCCCCACAAATTCAAGATGTTACAGTTCTACCCCCTTAAAGAAATTTCGGCCTCGAAATTACCTGATCAGAATAGATGTGGGTACTGCTGCTGCATCGTCTCCTCTAGTTCCCAAGTAGCCTCCTCAAAACCGTGATTCCGCCATAGAACCTTAACTAACGGAACCGTCTTCCTTCGCAACACTTTAACATCACGATCCAAGATTTCCACTGGTTCCTCTTTAAAAGATAGGTCAGGTCTTACCTCGATTTCCTCCACAGGCACCATGTGAGATGGATCCGAACTGTAACAGACCAATTTTGACCCTAATCGGAACGGTGGTTTCGGGACCACGAATCCGAGCTTGAGAGATATTATAATATTATGTTTTGTGTTTGTTATGTGTGTTTTAGTGAGTGTGAAAATTTCGTGGAAAATTTTAGCTATCTGAGTGTTTAATTTGCTAAAAAGGTCTAAATTGCAAGAAGGACCAATGTAGTGGGCATTAATAAAAAGGGAGCTAATTGAATTGTCCATAAAACATGGGAATTTGCATGTCAAATTCCCCATATTTGAACAAAGTGGACGGCAAGCATGCAAGAATATTATGCTACCTATGTATATTAATTTTTTTAAAGTATTATTATATCATAAGCATGCTAAAATGGGTGGAAAATTGAATTAAACAAAAAGAAAATTTCTTTTCTCTTCCCTCATTCATCTTCTACCCGAAAACATCATCAAGAAGAGAAGGAAATTCATCCTCTCAATTCGGCCATTGCATGTGTGAATCAAGGTAAGAGTTGAATTCTAGCTTAATAACCTACCCTTAGATTGTGTTGATTTCTTTGATCATTAAGGAAAACAAGTAGAAAATAGTTGATCTTAAACATGAGGAAATTCGGCCATGGATGAGAAATTATACCTTGTTGTATAAATAAATTTAGACAAAATGAGAAGAAGTATCTTGAGCATGTTTAAGAAGATTGTTTTGATTTAGGCGTGGGGATGCTCTTGTTTTTGGCCGAATGTGAGACAAGCATTCAAGAAACCTTTTCTCTTGTTTTGATGCTCGGTTATACACATATAGTGTAATTGGCCATGGATGAATGATTATACTTAGATATAGTTAATGGGTGAATTAAGTATGATGACAAAGTTGCTCAAATTAAATAATGAAAGGGTTTTAGCAAGCTAATATTCGGCTGGAAAATGAAATTAAGTTGTGAGTAATTAGCTTGTTACTTGGTCTCATGTTTAAGAAGAAGTAGGAGTGCACTAAATTGACATTTTCGGCCATAAGAGAGAATGAATTTGAACTATTGTATTCGGTTATATATGTATAATTATATAAAGTTAATGAATGGCTATAGATAAGAAGGTAAGTTATAAGTTAAAGCACATCAATGAGATTATTACCAAAGTGTTCCCAAATATTTTTGAATGCACTTGAACAAAGTACTGGATGAATGCCGAATGCAAATGCTTATGTCTTGAAATTATTTATTTTATGATTTTGCTTTCGAATTGAATGGAAGTATGGTTTAATTGGTTTAAATTGAACCAAATTAGATCGGGAACAAAAAGAGAAGGATCAAGATCGAGGAAAAACAAAGATTATCGAGTAGCCGATTTGCACGGCTTATCGACAACCGAGGTAAGTCCTTTAGCTAAACTATGTCAATAAATAAATTATGAATTTAGTAAATGAGGAATTGTGGAAATTTAGAGTATAAATTCATGATACAGCCGAAAGTGAATGTATAGTATTGAAGTGAATTTATTTTGGCTCAAGCAAGGTGAATAAGTAAGTTTTTGAGCCAACTTGTGTTTAAAGGTTATTTACAAATCTAATGAATGATAGAATTTGTATAAGTTTGTTGTAAAATCATGAGTTGGCCGAATGTGATGATGATGGATTGGATTGATTTTAAATATATTTAATGCAATGTGAATAAATGCATATGGTTTGATATGTGACAGTGAAATGTGCAAAGCATGAAAAACTATTCTGACATTCGGGCTTTATGCCTAGCAGGCCTCGTGCCGGTGTTATTTATCGGGCTTTATGCCTAGCAGGCCTCGTGCCGGTGTTATTTATCGGGCTTTTACGCCTAGCAGGCCTTGTGCCGGTGTTACTTTTCAGGCTCTTACGCCTAGCAGGCATGATGCCGGTGATGTATTTTACAAAAGAGAAATTGAATTGTTGTTCAAGACAACTTAATGCTAATTTATCTAGTATATGGTTCAGGTATGGAGGTAAGGTATGCTATGCTTAATATCACTTGGGTTGAATGAATATTATGAGAATTGAGTTGTATATGTTTGAAGTTAATATTGATGGGTGTAATATGATGGAATTCGAGTTTAGAATGTGTATTATGGAACAATTGGTTTCCAAGTATAATATTAAGAAAGGAGATTTTCGTGAGAGATGTTTATTTGAACTTCAAGAAATGCAGGTTGAAGGAATGATTCCTAATTTACTTGGGCTAATGAATCACTAGTATATGGCTTTGTATAAATAAATTATTTAATTGCCTATGTAAAATGCTATAAGTTGATTGTTTTCATTTCGTAAATAATTAAATGTTACATTATCATGAGTTAGGACTTACTAAGCTAGCAAGCTTATCGTGCGAATTGTTTCCTCTGTTTTATAGATTGGGTGCAAGCTACCAGTTCTTCGGGATCGTTCGGAAAGTCACTCACACTATCAATCTACATTTTGGGTACTCTTTCATTTGGGTTTTTAAATGAAGGCATGTATAGGAAAGACGTATTCTTTGTTGGGTTGACTCTTAAGATATATGTGTATAATAGCCATGCGAATATGGCTAAATTTTTAGTAAGTATGATGTTGTGTCTAAAAATGTATGTTGTTCATGATGGTGATGTTTATGAAATTTTTAATCCGGGTTTAATTGTTTTTGTTAAGTAATGCTTGTATACAAAATGAATCCTTGAATTTGTGATATAGGTAATTTCGGTTAGAGGCTAGTCTTTCATAAAATGCAATAAACCGTTTTTAGTAACAGCAGTGATGTGGGTTAGAAAAATCACCAAAAATAGGGTATATTGAATTTGAAGGTGAATGAGATATGAAATTAAACCTTATTGCATCTATTTTTACATGAAAGAAACAGAGTAGGCAAAAGAAGTATATATTATGTGATACTTAAATTTTAGCGAGACCTGTTCTGAATGAATTCGTGAGTCACTATTCTGTTTTGGAAAAATTATCATAAATTGTACAAAAATAATTAGGAATCATGGTTTATATGTGTAGAACCCTTAATGAGTCTACTTTTCATTGGTATAAACAAGAACAGTATATGAAAATTTTGAAATGAGATAACTGCATTTTTGTAGAAACAGGTCAGATTTGTCCAGCTGTGTAATAAGGGTAACTTTGATGAATAAACTGTACTAATTGGCCACATGAAAAATTCTGGAAAAATCATGGTAAATCCATATATGAGTCTAGTTTCAAGGAAAATTTACGGATCTAAATTTTGAGTTTTGTAACTCAAGTTATGGTCAATTTAGTCAGTATGATGCAGTTTGACAGCTTTTAAATTTTATGTCCTGAACTTGTAGTCAAGTCTAGTAATGCCTCTTACTCGACTTTGGCGATGGTCTCGGGTAAGGGGTGTTACACGAACGATATCGTCTCAGCATAGAGACATGGAACACATTGTGAATCTGGCTTAACTCTGAAGGTAACTCAAGCTGATAAGCTACCGGTCCTACTCGTTTCAACACTCGGTATGGTCCGATGAATCTGGGACTTAACTTACCCTTCCGTCCAAACCTTAATACTTTCTTCCACGACGACACCTTCAAGAAATCCTTGTCACCCACTGCAAATTCTATGTCCTTACGCTTCAGGTCAGCATAGGACTTCTGTCTGTCCGGTGCTTCCTTTAGTCGAGCCCGAATTAACTCAACCTTCTTTTCTGTCTCGGGAACCAATTCTGGACCCAAAATCCGACAGTCCCCTAATTCCGTCCAACAGGTAGGAGTACGACACCTCCGTCCGTACAATGCTTCGTAGGGCGCCATCTGAATACTAGACTGGTAACTGTTGTTGTACGTAAACTCTCGCCAATGGCAAGAACTCTTCCCAATTACCCCTGAAATCAATGACACAACCCCTTAACATGTCCTCTAAGACCTGGATTACCCGCTCAAACTGACCACCGGTTTGAGGATGGAACGCTGTACTGAAATCTAACTTCGTACCCAACGCTTGATGCAACGCCTTCCAAAATTGTGATGTGAACCTAGGGTCCCTGTCCGATATGATTGATACTGGTACTCCATGTAGTCTCACCACCTCTGCTATATATAGCTTAGCTAAGTTCTGTAGAGAGTAATCGACACGTACTGGTATGAAATGAGTAGATTTCGTCAAGTGGTCAACAATCACCCAAACCAAATCTTTCTTATTAGATGTGAGAGGTAGCCCACTAACAAAGTCCATGGTGATCCTTTCCCATTTCCACTGTGGAATCTTCACCGGCTGCAACAACCCTGATGGTAACTGATGTTCCGCTTTAACCTGCTGACAGGTCAAACACTTCCCCATAAATTCGGTCACCTCTCGTTTTAGGCCCGACCACCAAAACTGTTCTCGCAAATCCCAATACATCTTACTCCCTCCAGGGTGCATAGCGTATGGGCTACCATGCGCTTCTAACAAAATCTTACGCCTCAACTCAGGATCTTTCGGCATGCACACTCTCCCTTGAAAACATAATAGCCCTTCCTCATTCACACTAAATTCTGTTGATCCATCACCTGATCCTACCTGAAACTTCCCCTTTAGCAACTCATCAGTCTGCTGCTTCTCCTTTACCTGACTAACCCAAGAGGGTTTCACTTGAAGTTCAGCTAATAAACACCCATCATCATATAGACTGAGGTGAGCAAACATTGCTCTTAAATCAGAGATTACTTTACGACTCAGGGCATCCGCCACCACGTTAGCTTTACCTGGATAGAACTCGATCGAGCAGTCATAATCCTTTAACAACTCGATCCACCTCCTTTGCCTTAGATTCAACTCCTTCTAGGTCAAAAGGTATTTTAAGCTCTTATGATCGGTATAAATGACAGATTTCTCCCCGAACAGGTAATGTCTCCAGATCTTCAAAGCGAAAACCACTGCCGCCAATTCCAAATCATGCGTAGGATAGTTTGATTCAGGCGGTCTTAATTGCCAAGAAGTGTACGCAACAACCTTTCCACCTTGCATCAACACGCATCCTAGTCTCGTGTGTGAAGCATCATAATAAATCACGAACTCCTTTCCAGCCTCTGGCTGAATCAACACCGGAGCCTCCGTCAAAATCCTTTTTAACCTCTCGAAACTCTCTTGCTGCCTATCAGACCAAAAAAATGGAACCCCTTTCCTTAACAACTTAGTCAACGATGCCACAATCAATGAAAATCCTTCAACAAACCTTTGGTAGTACCCGGCCAGACCAAGAAAACTCTGAATTTCTGCTACTGATTTAGGCGACTTCCAATCCAACACCGCTTCAATTTTTTGAGGGTCAACCCTAATCCCCTCTACCGACACACCGTGACCTAGAAAAGTAACTTCCTTAAGCCAAAATTCGCACTTACTAAATTTGGCATATAGTTGCTTCTCCCTCAGAATCTGCAAAACCGCCCGAAGATGCGAGTCATGCTCATTCCCTGATTTTGAATAAACCAGGATGTCATCTATAAATACCAGGACAAATCGATCCAAGTAGGGTTGGAACACTCAGTTCATCATGTCCATAAACGCTGCTGGCGCGTTGGTCAATCCAAATGGCATCACCATGAATCCGTAGTGACCATAGCGAGTCCTAAAAGCCGTCTTATGAATATCTGCCTCCTTGACCTTAAGCTGATGGTACCCTGACCTCATATCTATCTTCGAGAAGACTGAAGCCCTCTTCAACTGATCGAACAAGTCGTCGATCCTCGACAACGATATTTATTCTTGATGGTCAACTTATTCAGCTGACGATAGTCAACGCACATACGCATTAATCCATCCTTCTTCTTAACGAACAACACCGGTGCTCCCCAAGGCGACACACTTGGTCGAATAAACCCTCTATCCAGAAACTCCTGAATCTGTGCTTTCAACTCCACCAACTCTTTCGGCGCCATTCTGTACAGAGCGATAGATACTGGCGCTGTTCCCGGAAGAAGATCAATACCAAACTCCACTTCAAGGTCCGAAGGTAAACCTGGAAGCTCTTCTGGGAAAACATCAAGAAATTCCTTCACCGTCCTGACATCCCCGACAGTTAGTTCCTTGGCTTCCGGAGCCCGAACGAACATTAGAATTGCCTCACATCCTTTTCGCACTATCCTTTCTGCTCTTAGGGCAGACACCACATTTGACAAACAGTTCCCCCTTTCACCTATCACCAACACTTCTCCACCCTCAGGAGCTTTTAACACCAAACGCTTGGCTACACAATCTACACTAGCTTGATACCTCACCAGCCAATCCATGCCTAAGATTAAATCAAACTCCCCGAACGGTAATTCCATCAGATCAGTTAGGAAAACTATCCCCTAAACTTCTAAAGGTACCTCCCTATACAGCTTATTTACTACCACCGAGTGTCCTAATGGGCTAATTACAGTCATCTCCCTAGAGGAAATCTCAGAGTCTACACTTAAAGTTTCAGACACCCTACTAGCAACATATGAATACGTCGACCCAATGTCAATCAATGCAGTGTAAGGCAAGCCAAAAATTAAAAACATACCGGTTATGACATCTGGTGTGTCAGCCTCCTCTCGACGTCTGACAGCATAGACTAACCCCGGCTGTCTAGCCTCAGTGTTTTCTGCCCCTTGGCCTGGTGCTCCACGACCCCGACCGAAACTGTTACCACCTCTGGCTGGACCACGACCTCTCTGTGGCTGCTGACCTCCTCTTTCTGGCTGTGCATTCCCTTGACCTGTGGGCCCTTCACTGCCCCGTTGCTGCGGACAGTTTCTAACTTGTTGGTCCGTAGAACCACACCTAAAGCACTTCCCACTGCCCGCCCAGCACTCACCTACATGGAATTTACCACGTCGAGCACACTTTTGTGTCTGACTAGCAGCAGCAGGTCTCTCAACCCGTCTCGACCCGTCTGACCTAGGTCTTTTCTGAATACGCCCACTATCCCCGTTGATCCAAAATTTCTCTTACTTCCACTCCTATCACTATCCCGGTTCAGTCTTTCTATCCGCTTAACCTCCTCAGCTATCTTAGCTTTTTCCACAAGCACAGCTAATTCCCTCTCCCGCTATGGTGCTATCAGTACACGCAGATCGTCCCTCAGACCATCTTCGAACCAAACACAATGCTCATGGTCTGTGGCCACCATCCCTCGAGCACAACGACTGAGGCGTAAGAATTTCGCTTCATACGCAACCACTGACCTACTTTCCTGAACCAGATTCAGAAACGCTCTACGCTATGCATCCACATAACTCGACCCAATGTATTTACTCTGGAACACCATTTTGAAGAGATCCCAGGTGATACGGTCAGCCACCGTACCATCCTTAACCGTAAGCCACCATTGATAAGCTTCGTCCCGCAAGAGAGACACAACCCCTTTTAGTTTTTCCTCTTCCGTGAAATCCAGATCATCCATTATATGCTCAACCGCCTCCAATCAGTACTCAGCTGTACTCGGGGCTATACCAGAAATTCCCCTAAACACTTCTACCCCATTAGCTTTAAGTCGTTCCGACACAGATTTCCGGGCTCCTGTGTCCATGCCTGCCCCAGCAACCCTCTCTAAAACCCTTAACATCGCCTGAGATACCGCATCATATCCGGCCGTCTGATCCTGAAATTCTGCCTCCGCAGCTGGTGGAACTGGCATCTCGTTTCCTGGCCCATGGCCAGATCCTACTGGTTCTGACACGGCCATCCTACCCCTACCACGGCCACGCGGCGGACATCCTTGACCCCTTGTACTCATACTACCGATTCACTTTTATCTGATTAGAAATTTTATGAATTATTAATTTCTTTCACTAATTCACCACGAACAATCTTATGAATAGTAGTTTCAAGAGTAGTTCTTTCGAATTCGAAATTATATCTACGGGTTTCAGTCTCAAGTTTGTCTCCTAGTTCTAGGAACCACATACATTCAACCATTATACATCAACATACAAGTAGCATCCACGATTTCACATTCATCACATAAGGGTATTTTCGTCATTTCACTACCCAAGGGTATTTTTGTAATTTTTTCCTATAGGGTATTTTCGTAATTTCCCCAAATAGGGTATCTTGGTGGTTTTTTCGAAATAGAGGTATTTTGGTTTTTTTTAAAACAGGGGTATTTTGGAAAAAAATTGAGGGTATTTTGGTAATTTCATAAATTTTGGGTATTCTGGGAAATTTTCACAAATCAAGGGTATTTTGGAAATTTTAAAAAACTAAGGGGTATTTTAGTAATTTTACAAAATAGGGTTGCTGGTCCCTTTCGGGTTTTAATTATAAATTTTGGCCCGTCAACAAGTCCTCGTGGCTAAGGTGAACAGTCACTACGCACCAGGTAGGATTCCAACGAAGAGGAGGTGAGTCACTAGGAGCGCTTAAGTACCAAGCTCTCCCTGAATCCAATCCTAGACATGTGTATGCTTGATGCCACACCCTAACCCAGCGATTTGTTCACGGGTATGTTTAGCTGGATTAAGTCTTATGAATTAAAGAGTTGTTTAAACTAAGCCTAAAGTCCATTAATGCCAAACGTACTAGTCTACGTCCATCAAGCCCATCAACCCCAACATGCATATCACATCAAGAGTTAGAATACTTACCTGCGTGGACCGGGTGCCGGTAGACTCGAAGGCCATATCTCAACCTAAAGCACTTTTCTCAAATTCACTTCAATTTTACAAAACACTACTAGACCCATTTCACAGCCAGAGTTTTACAACTGGCTCTGATACCAAAATGTAACACCCCAAACCCTGTCCAAATGCCACGACTAGATCTGGCATGTTACGGGTTAAATGTTAAAAACTTTGCTTTGAAGGGATTTGAAATCTCGGTTTGTTTATGTAGGTATTCGTTAAATAAGTGTTATTTGCAGAAAACCTTTGTAGGTTTTTTTATTTAGATCTTGTTTGAAAATCCCATTTTATTCCTTCTTATAAATAAGTCTTTGAACATAAATTTATAAATGTAACCATTAACAAATATAAATTGATAACCTAAGCTATGGAGGCCTTATTACATGAATAGTCCCAAAATTAAAACTTAAAGGAAAACTCAAAAATAGTTTAGGAAAATAAAAGACTTGATGGCCCCTCGAGTCCGTCTCGGCTCCCATGTCCACGATTTACTGCTCATCTAAAAAGTCAGGGAAATAAAAGGGGTGAGTCACCAAGACTCAGTGGGCAAATCCCGAAAACACATAAAAGGCTTGAAGCCCACAAACACATTATGGGCCTTGGCCCATACACAATGGCAACAGAATATTTACATGCAACATGGCCCAACCCAATCTAAAAGTCCATCCTCTACACACCAGCCCGTACCAACCAACACACCTCGGGGATTTCTACAATCAACCCACCAACCGCTACACACCATATCGACAGTCATGCTGCCTATTCCTAACAATCAGGAACAAAACGTGGCTTAGCCACTGGTCACTATTGTGACCTAACTTTACAATTCGTGGTTTAACCACCGATCACCAGGTGACCTATTAACATGCTCTTCCCTTCATCATATTAACCCCATCCCATGCATACATACATGCAGAATCAACACAATATACTACCTAAAAGATCACAGCCTAACATATACATCGATACACATAGAGAAGTTTCTATGATTACGTACCTGGCATCCCTTGCCTACCCTTTTTGGGTAATACGACTGTCCATACAGCCTCTTTCCGGCTTTTAGCCCATAACTTATATAATACAAATTAATTAGTGTGATAGAGATCAACACATCTGATCACAGTCAGGACAATACTTTCTATGTCGACACTGTCAGTAGCCGATACGACTGCTAACTGCCTAAGGTTTTGCTCCGAAGCCGGTCCACAACCCGGCGGCCAATCCCGAACTACTGACACCGCTCGTTCCTTAAACTTAGGGATTGGGATTACAAATCCAATCCCCTCTTTCGCCTGATCGACATTTGATTCCATCAAAAGACCTTATCAGTTGCTACCATCACAACATATGGTTGTTAATCCATATCATAAGGTTACAATCACAATTAGGATAAACGAACCTAGCGAAAATCGAATGACAACCCCTTTACCTTGAAATCCCGAAAGAGATGGAGTTTAGAGACTAACGATTTCCAGCTTTTAGATCTAGACGATCTACTTCGATTCCCTATGTGCCAGCCCAAAATAAGAACACGAGAACAATTAAAACATTACTCAAAGGGTAATCTTACCACGCCAACTAGCCTTTCGGCTTTGGCCTCCAAAAACTGGAAGAGAAGAAAAAAAGAATAGAAGAAATCGGCACTTACCTTAACACAGAGAATTCGGCAACTCCTAAGGAATTTCGGCTTTTGAGAAGACCAGAAAAAAAAAGAAGATCTCAAGAGATCTATGAAGATTCGGCTTTGATGAAGAAATCGACAAAGAGAAGGGAATAACAAGGGTATTCGGCTATGGATATGAAAGTAGAGAAAACAATGGAATTTTGGCTTTTGCATAAAAGTGGAGATGAGAGAATAGGATTAGGGGTTTCGGCTTTTGAATAATGAGAGAAAAGAATGGGAAATAAAACCCTAATGCCGAAAATAAAAAGATATTCCCCTCACTTAAACACAAAATTTCGGCACCTACTACCTGAAACCCGAAAATGCCCTTTTTTAAAACTAAAACTAAGCTACTAATCAAGGGAAATTTCGGCACCCCTTGATTATACCAAAACCGATTCCTCCTCCCCCTCAGTGTTGGAATTTCGGCCACCACTGTGACCAGCAGATAATTCCTAAATTTTCTCCCTTATCTTCATCTGATCACTCATCCACAAGTGGCCTAGATAACACCACCTCTTCTTCCCTTTATCTGCCACATTATCAACCATATTATCTATATTATCTAAATAAATAAATCATCCTATTTCCAAGCCTTATTGCCGTCCCACTCTACCCACTTAAATGCCGAAAATTAACTGATTTAATTAAAATAATTGGGCTTCATGCGACTCGAACTTGGGCCTCCTCAGTTGACGCCACCTTATAGCTCCCTTATGTAGCGCCACTACCCATTGGTTACAAGCCCATTTTGTGTCTTAATTCACAAATAATACCTTTTAAGCCCTATCCTACCTGGCTCTCCACTATAATGCCCAAACAGAAAATTTGACTAAGGCCTCGGCCCAACCCTGAGCCCAATCTGAACCTCTTAAGCACCCTTAATTAACACATTAAGCATAACATCACATCACAACACATCAAATGCAAAGCCCCACAAATTCAGGATGTTACACTACTTGGAGTGTAGGGATGGGTGGGTTGATTATATCCCTACATAGAGTGTAGGGTTGGACGGAGATGGTGTGTAGAGGCTGGTTGGGTAGGATTTTGCTACTGTATAACTGTTACTGCTACTGATACTGTGATGGGATAAGGCCCTATTGCATTTCAACACTGTACTGAGATGGGCTAAGGCCCAAACTGTCACTGATACTGAAAAGGGCTTAGGCCAAAACTGTTCAACTATGCACTATGAATACTAATTGTTTGTTTGTTTTTGTGGGATTACATACTTTGTTTACGTAAACTCACCCTTTTTGTTTAATGTGCATAGGTAATCCCCAGGCTTGACGGATTGCTGTAGCGGAGGATTCGACGGTGGCCACACGTATTTTAAACTGTTTTAATTTTAGTTTTGGTATTTATTTCTTAATTATTTTTTGGGTTATTTTTTATGTAAATTAAACTTTTTGGACTGTTTGCTTTTACTTCGGATTTTAGATTGTTTTCGTGGATTTAAAAATTGCACAAACTCAATGAATAAACGGTTTTCTCTAAAACAAAAGGGTTTTTTTAAGATGGACGGATTTACCTAATTAACTCGATTTTTCATAGAATAAATGATTTCTAAAGCTTCCCATGAATTTTGTTTTAAAATAATCGATTAAATAAGTAAACGATTTTGGAGTCAACAAGAGTAAATAAATGAAAATAGTTTTATCGTAACAACTTAGTTTCAACACGCTATTATGTGACATCACCAGATTCGGCCATAACGTCTAGGTCGAGTTTGGGGTGTTACATTTAGTGGTATCAGAACCAGGTTACAAAACTCGACTGTGGATTATGGGTTTTATAAAAAAATGGGCTTTAAAAAAATTGATTGAGTTCCAAATGTTTTGAAATGTTTTTACTGAGTAAGTGGTACACCGAGTCTCCGGTGCCGATCTTGTAAGTATTCAAAACTGTGATTTATTTTAAACTGAAATTGTTATGGATAGTATATTCTGAAACTACTATAGGTAGCAAAATGTACTGAAAACACTCTAGTTAGTGTATACTGAAAATTGTAGAGAAATTGAAAACTGTCGTGAAACTGCGATTTACAAAAATGAACTCTGATGGAGCTCGAAACTAACTATAATTTTGAAAAAGGCAACTGCACCTATCGAACAGTAGTATAGTTGTGCTGAGTCTGGAATATCGTATCCTCAAGGACCAAGAGTACTAGTAATTGCTATCTTTTTATTATCTAGCCTAATAATTAAGGGGATTTATTTTTAATCTAAAATTAATTAACTATTTTAACTAACTATGAATGCGACAGGGAGTACATTGGGAAAATACTTTTAGAAAACTTTTATATGAGATAGGCAATAGCTAAGGAAGAATCCACCTAGACTTCACTTATTACCTTTGATTCATGCGATTTATTCACTTGGCTTAATCCGTAGAAATCCCTAAATTATTATAATACCTCTCTCGAGGCTACTAAAACTGACTCTAGGTTGATTAATTGAAATCTAATTAAAACCCTTATTGTCGTATTAACTCGATCTATGGATTCCCTTATTAGGTTTGACCCTAATCCGGCAGATTTTTGTTGCCCTATATCTAGGGTTGCAATCAACTCCTCTTAATTATGTTGATCTACTCTTAAGCAGTGACTTTTTCTCCACTGAATAAGCACATTTGACTTGAATCAATAACCTAAATTATCAAACATGAATAAGAACTCACAATTAAGAATAAGCACAAGTATTTATCTCATAAATCAAATAATAATAAGATTTGTCTTAGGTTTCATCCCCTCAGGTATTTGAGGGATTTAGTTCATACCAAAAGCGGGAAACATCATAAAAGAGGAAAAACAACAAAGCATAAGAAAACCCAAAAACTCTTAAAGAACTTGATCGGAGATCTTCATTATTGATGGAGATCCTTCTCCTAAGCTATTCTCGACGGCTGTCTTAGAGTATTTTCTCCTTCTACTCTGTGTCTATTCGACGTCCTGTCAAACTCTCCTTTTAGGTTGCCCTCTAGGGTGTTTATATAGGCATTGAGATGCTTTCCTTGGCCCACAAGTAACCTTTTTTGAATAGAATTAAACCTTGGGATGGCAGGGACACGCCCGAGTGACACGCCCATGGTGGACTCCTTCGGCCGTGGTCGATTCTGCTCGCCACCCACGGCCATGTGATCTGCCTGTGGTCTATGGTCCAGGCCGTGTGATTTCCTAAGTAGGCTCATTTTTCCCCTTTTTGGCCTGTTTCTCGTTCTTTTCGACTTCTTAAGCTTTCCTGAGTATAAAACATGAAATTAAGTGATTAGGAGTATCGAATTCAACAAATCCAATGGAAAATCATCCAAAATTAAGCCAAGCATAGGGTTAAAATATATGTAAATTATGGTTTCTCAAATATCCCCACACTTAAGACTTTGCTTGTCCTCAAGTAAAATCCTCAACTCACAGTTAAAATTAACTTCCTTAATTCATAATTCTTATCAATAATGTTTAATCATAATTCATAGATAATTCATACATTGATAATTTGAACTAAGAGAGTCATAAAGATTTAAACAATCTAAGTCATAAATTTATATAGCACGAAAACATAGGTGTTTCCCTTTACCTAAATAATTACCCTTGATTCAAAATCGACAAAAATTGACATCCTCACTAAAGATTCACTCAAATCACTCAAGGTGTTTTAAGGTTCAAGTTAAGCACTCAAAAAGTCAAACATGAAAAGTTAATCCCATAAGCTTGCATGAAAATCAAATCTCCACTATTATAAAATGATATGATACACAAATCAAAAAGGTCTTAAAAGGGCTGTAATGGGGCTTGGGTTAAAGGTGTGGGTATAGGCTGAATTAGAAGGTTAGAATCGAGATTGAATTGACAAATTACCTAACTAGAAACAATGAACTAATGATGAATAATTACATTAATAACAAGAGTTTCTTCTAAAGATGTGAATTTAACTGTTTATGCTCATAAAACATGGAACTAATAATGACTATACTTTCAACTTCTTTTTCTTTTTAGGAATAAGCACATACAATTAATAAGAAAGAACTTAACAATGAAAATAGAGAATATTGTTAGGCAATTGCTCAAATCAAGTCTCGACAAAAGGGACGTCAAAAGATTAGGGGAAGTAAAAATTTGGTTTTGGGTTAATACTAATGGGTGAGTCAAGAAACGGTTTATTAGGCTGAAAAGGGGTTCACTAGGGGTTAATTATGGAGGTAGGCTTTTTATAGAGTAAGTAGGTTAATTCCTAGGTGCCTTTATCATCTCAATATATCAAATAAAAAATGTGGTCTCGACATGTATAATCGAAGCAAGTTCTAGAATAACAAATCAATGTTGACACACTCATAATCAATAAAGTGAGCAAGAAAAGATATATGCTCTAAAAGGCTGGAAATCTCACAGAAATTCCAGTTTTTGATGTCAACCTTGTAAATTTCAAACTTCAAAGTAATATTTAAATTTAGGGAAACAACCTAAAAAAACTTTAATTCTGAAAATAGGCTTATCATGCTTGATTCTCTAATATTTTAAAGTTTAAACCATTAATGCACAATTATCTATGACTTAATCCAAAACATATAAATTGTAACACCCCAAACTCGGCCTAGACGTAATGACCGGATCTAGCATGTCACATCAAAAGGATGTTTAAAAGCTATGCGTTTGTTAAAAACTTTGTTTTTATTTTTGAAACTCCGAACTTTGCTGCTTGTGAAAACAGGGTTTGCTTAAAATATTTTCTTGTGAAGATGTTATTAACATTTTTAGAAACTTTGTTTATTGCTAAAATCTGATTCAAAGATTTGCGGAAACTTGTTATTTTGAAAACGGTTGTTATTGTTTAAAATCCGTGACTAACCGATTAATAATTATTAGCTAGCAAAATTATCAAACGAAAATTTAGAAGAAAAATCTAATGGCCTTATTACATAAAATATAAACCTGAATAATATAATAAAATAAATTAAAAACTGAGTTTACTAAGTTTCGTAAGATGCAAATCCGAAGTATGGCCACCTCCGAGTCCTCCGCAGCTCCAAATCCTCTAACGCTGGGGATTACCTGCATGGTTAAAAAAGGGGGTGAGTCAAGAGGACTCAGTGTGTCATTCCCTATAACGGTCACTATCTGGGCCCGAGCCCTTACGGAATCGGTTTGGGACTAAGCCCTATAAACATGATAATGCAAACTAAAAAAAATGCAGCCCAACCCAATCCAACCAATCGCACCACCCGTACCAACCAATCACACCATGTGGGGATCATGTTAACCCACCCTTCCAAACGCACCAATATTGCAGTCAAGATGCTAATCACAATATATGTGGCTGAGCCACTAAAACTGTATGTGGCATAGCCACTGAAACAGGATGTGGCAGAGCCACTAGAACTGCACTTCCTCCAATCATCAACCCAACCCATGCAACACAATATGAATGCAATGTATTCCAAGTGTAAATAGTATAAATAAAATCATATACACAATATTTAACCACAATTGAGGGTATAACGGTTACTTTCTCACATAAGGGTACAACGGTAATTTTTACCCCTTTGGGGGTATTTCGGTAATTTGCCCATCGAGGGTATTTCAGTAATTTACCCACTAAGGGTATTTCAGTAATTTACCCACTAAGGGTATTTCGGTAACTTTACCCATAGAGGGTATTTCGGTAACTTTACCCATAGAGGGTATTTCAGTAATTTCACAAACGGGGGTATTTCGATAATTTTGCAAACTAAGGGTATTTTGGTAATTTCACAAACCAAGGGTATTTTGGTAATTTTACAAATCGAGGGTATTTTGGTAATTTCACAAACTGGGTTATTTCGATAATTTCACAAATCGAGGGTATTTTGGTAATTTTGCAAATTGACGGTATTTCGGCAATTTTGCAATTCGGGGTATTTCGATAATTTTGCAAACCTGGGATATTTTGGCAATTATGCAAATCGGGGGTATTTTGGTGATTTTACAAATCTAGGGTATTTCGGTAATTTTGCAAGTCGATGGTATTTCAGTAATTTTGCAAATTAGGATATTCTAAATAGAGATAACGATACGAATGGGCCTAGGGCCCATTCTCAGGCCAAATGGGCCCACATGCTCATGTGGCCCATTTAGCCCAAATCTAGCCACATATATGAGATTCACATAGACTAGTTCACTATCTACTAGACAATCATACAATTTATTCATATGGGCCCACTTGGCCCAAGGCAGCCTAGACTCATGAGAACACTCATGAGGGCCTCAACTACACGTCGAAGCTCCCACACGTGCGCTGGCTACCACTACCGTGTGACCGACATTTCGGCATTTGTCGCTCTACAGCTAGAGTAGGGCGAAATACACACCTGATAGGAATCTGGAGTTCATCCGCGCTCCGAACACTCTTATGCCCAAACGCCAACCTAGGTATGCTTACTCTCCTCATAGATTGCTCTATTTAAAGCCAGCTTCTCACCTTCCCTCTTGCTAGCTTCCCAGTGTGGGATCCCTTCTTCAGCAGAGTTTAATTCCAACACAAACTCTGGCTGTCCCAACTTAGCAAAATAAATATCCCTTTTTGCTTGTGATGGGATTCGAACTCAGGCTCCTCTGTAACTTAATCCATGCCGCTAGCCACTAGGCCACAAGCTCCTCTTGTGTCTAAAATCATGTGCAACTAAATATAAGTCGATGGGCCAAAGTCTAAGTTCACTTAAAAATAAATCAAAATGAAATGCAAGCGCCAAGACTTGAACCTCTTCCTTGTGTGACGTCACCTTCTTGTCTCCCATGTGACGCCATTTGCCACCGGACCACAACTCCTTTTGTGTCATTGTTCTCCACATTTTATTCTTAAAGCCTACATACTAACTCCTAGGGTTTTACTCACCTAAAACCAAAATTTTCCTAAAGCCCAAGTTTGATCCCGGGACTTCATAGAAGCCCCCTAACCTTCCAAAATCACTCACCTAATAGGTCCAACTTGCATTAGTGTCGTTCTCTTGTTCTCAAAAAATTTAAATGCTCCCGTGCCCAAGGCCCGATAGGCCCAATTCTACTAGGCCCAAATTCGGGTCGTTACATAAATGAAAATCATAAATCAATAGAAGTTTCATTCTAATTTTAAATATGAGAAAGTTACTTAAGAATAAGACATAATTTAGTGATTTTCTGATTATCAAATAAATAACCTCCCCACACTTAAGATGTACATTGTCCTCAATGTACAAAGAGAGATATATACAATATAAACAATCATAAGATAGGGGGAGAAGTGAAACTTCCTGAATTTTAGATGAACTCAAGGAAAAGGAATGGTAAGTTGGGCGTAGATGAAGGCGGAAGTGGATACTAGGGTCGTGGTGTGGTGATTCCCTAACAGCCTTTTGAACCTAAATTAAAGAAATCAAAATATAATAAAATAAATTAAAGACAAGAAAGATAAAGTGAAGGAAAATAAAGGAGAAGAGAAGAGAAAAAGAAAAAATGAGTGGATTTAAAGGTCCTTGTTTTGTTGAGTAAATGAAGCGGCCGGCATGAACTTATATAGATCGGTCTCACATGGGGAGACTATGCTAGGGTCCTTTCGCTTCTTCGACATGGGATGGTGGTGTAAAGAAAGAATTGGGGCATGGGGGAAAGGAAAATGAAAGGAGAAAGACAATGAAAAAGAAAGGGGGTATGGGGTTAGGGTTTGGGAGAAGAAAAATTGTGGAAGAAAGTGAGAGGAAGGAGGTTTTAAATAGGAATCAGGGACCTGGTTGCTTCCCACGCCCGTGTGCTATGGGTGTGTTAGGTCACACGACCATGTCGCCCGGCCATGTTGTGTTTCGTTCGTTTCTCCCACGCCTATGTAGAGATTACCACGCCTAGGTGGATTACTCAGTGTCGGCCACGGCCTAGAGGCACGGGCATGTCTCACACCCGTGTTGTTTTATCAGTGTCGACCACGGCTGTATCGTACGGCCGTGGCATTTTATTGCCTCTTGTGGTTTTAAGGATTTTTCGTCCTTGGTTCGTACAATTTCTGCCATGCCGGTGTGCAAATTCGTGGTATCCACACGGCCACAGCCACGCCCGTGTGCAATACCATGTGGTAAGGAAACCTGCACTTCATGAATTTGGTTAGTTTTGAGTTAGGTGCTAAAAATTCAAAATATGACATTAGTGAAGTTAGTGCTTGGGTTGCCTCCTGAGAAGCACTAGTTTAAAGTCTTAAGCTATACTTACCTCTCATTCACATAATCATGGTGGTTTGAGGAGTTGAAACTCCTCTCCCCTGCTATCAGTTCTATGATCACTATATAGTTCGAGTCGAGTGGCGTTTACCTTAAAAGTGCCTAATATAGGATTAGTTACCTCGACTGTTCCGTATGGGAAGACATTGAGTACCGTGAAAGGGATCTCTTTGTTTGTATTAAGGTCTGAAGTAGCGATTCAATGGTCTATCTTATCCAACAATACCTGGTTCCCGATCTAAAATTAGTTTGTTCCATCTTTAAGTTTGTCATGGAGGTGCCTCAGTTTTGCTTCGTGCGTTCCTAGTTTCTCCTTGAAATGTGTCTTCCACTCTTCTAGTTCATTAATCTGAAGCCGTCGTTCCTCATGAGTTATTTTTTTGTTGGCACGAGGTCTAGGATGTGGCTCAACTGTGTAATTTCATGGTGTTTTCTGTAAAGAAGGTTGAACCAAATGGTCATTAGTAGAGTTTATGGTTTTACCTTGATTACTCGATGTCTTAGCCGAGTCAAAAGCCTGAAGAGTGGTTGTTTCGTCACCTACACGAAGTATGAGTTCTCCTGTGCCAACATCAATTTTAGTTCTAGCAGTTGCTAAAAAGGGTCTTCCTAAAATTAAAGGAATATTATCGTCCTCATCCATGTCTAAAACAACGAAGTCTATTGGAAAAATGAATTTATCAATTTTTACTAGTACATCTTCGATTACCCCTAGGGCTTCTAATAGTTTTATGAGCTAACTGAATGCTCATCCTAGTTTGTTTAGGATTCCCTAGACCTAGCTATTTAAACATTTATAAGGCATAACATTTATGCTTGCCCCTAAATCAGCTAAAGCATTATCAACAAATAAACTACCAATTAAGCACGAAATCATAAAACTCCCTGGATCTTTTAACTTTCGTGGTAGTTTATTTTGTAGAATTGCTAAGCACATTGCATTCAGCTCCACATGCGACGTATCGTCTAACCTCCGTTTGTTTGTCAGAAGATCTTTTAAAAATTTCCTTGAATCTGGCATCTGCGAAAGAGCTTCAAGAAAAGGTAAGTTAATATGTAATTTCTTTAGAAGTTGAAGAAATTTACTGAATTGTTCATATGTGTGGTCTTTCTTCATCGCATTGGGGTATGGCACACGAGGTTGGTACTCTGCAATTATCGGTGTTGGTTTATCATGGCTTACCTCAACCTTACCTTCCTCTACCACATTCTCTTGCCTCAATTTTGGTTCATCTAACCCTTCACTATCGTGAGTAGTTATGGCTTGAAGTTGCTCTTTTGGGTTAGTTTCAGTATTGCTTGACAAGCTACCTTGTGGTCATTTTGAGATCAGCTTAGCAAGCTGTCCTAATTGGTTCTCGAGCCAATGAATTGATGCATGTTGATTTTTAAGTGCTGTTTCGGTGTTCTGGAAATGAGTTTCTGACACCGCGATGAATTTTGTTAGCATCTCTTCAAGGTTCGGCTTCTTTTCTTGTGGGTAGGGTTACTGTTGAAAGCCTGGGAGGGGTTGTTGTCTCTGATTTCCTTGGCCACCCCATGAGAAATTCGGGTGGTTCCTCCAACCTAGATTATAAGTGTTACTATAAGTGTTATTTTGAGGTCTAGAATTAGTACCCATATAGTTCATCTGTTCGCTTTCTATGCCAGAATTGTAGGATGGATATTCTGTGTTGTTGGTCCGTCCTCCATTCATATCACACTGTATCACTAGATGTACCTGCGAAGAACCATACAAACCATCAATTTTCTTACTTAAAAGTTCTACCTGATTTGATAGCATGGTTACTGCGTCGAGGTTGAAAACACTAGCGGCTTTTGTTGGCTTTGTCCTTGTAACTTGCCACTGATAATTATTCAGTGACATCTCTTCTATAAACGCATAAGCCGCTTCAGGGGTTTTGTTATTTAGGGTTCCACCGGCTGCTAAATTAATCAACTGCCTAGTTGAGGGGTTCACACCATTATAAAAGGTTTGAACCTATAGCAACAAAGGTAACCCATGGTGAGGGCATCTCCTTAGTAAATCCTTATATCTCTCCCATGCATCGTAGAGTGTTTCTAGATCCATCTGCACAAAAGAAGAAATATCATCCCTCAACTTAGCCATTTTAGCCGGCGGAAAATATTTAAGTAAAAATTTTTTGGTCATTTTGTCCCATGTAGTGATTGATCCTCGTGGTAACGAGTTCCGGCACTGTTTAGCTTTGTTTCTCAACAAGAAAGGAAACAACCGAAGACGAATGGCATCATCAGAAACGCCATTGATTTTGAAGGTATTGCATAATTCTAGGAAATTCGCTAAGTGATTGTTTGGATCCTCATCCTGCAAACCATCAAACTAAACAAATTGTTGAATTATTTGTATAGTGTTAGGTTTCAGTTCAAAATTATTTGCAGCAATAGAAGGTCTAGCAATACTTGATTCAGCTCATGTTAAATTAGGTTTAGCATAATCATACATAGTACGAGGAGCAGGATTTTGATTCACCGGATTTGCGGCAATCGCAGGAGGTAGCAGATTATTATCAGCCATCTCTTCAGTAGTATTGGTTTTGTCTTCTTGCTCTTCTTATATGTATTGTAAGCTTCACCTTACTTCTCTACGATTTCTGCGAACGATACCTTCTATATCACTATCAAAAATTAAGGGTCCTGACGGGTTCCTTCTAGTGATAAACTATAATTACCTGCCAGAAGCAAATAAAGAAAAATTAGGAAAGTTAATAATAAAATAAGAATAAATTGCAAATAAAAGAAAGAATGGCTAAAGTAATAAAAATTTAGTTTTCTTAATATCTCGATCACAGGCAACGGTGCCAAAAACTTGATGGAGCTTGAAACTAACTATAATTTCGACAAAGGCAAGCGCACCTATCGAATAGTAGTATATTTGTGGTGAGTCAGAATATCATATCCTCAAGGACCAAGAGTACTAGTAATTGCTATCTTTTTATTATCTAGCCTAATAATTAATGGGATTTATTTTTATTCTAAAATTAACTAGCTAATTTAACTAACTATGAACGCGACAGAGAGTAAATTGGGAAAATACTTTTAGACAACTTTTATATGAGATAGGTAATACCTAAGGAAAAATCCACCTAGACTTTACTTATTACCTTTGATTCATGCAATTTATTCACTTGGCCTAATTTGTAGAAATCCCTAAATTATATTAATACCTCTTTCGAGGCTACTAACATCTGACTCTAGGTTGATTAATTGAAATCTTTTTCTAATTAAAACCCCTATTGTCACATTAACTCGATCTATGGGTTCCCTTAATAGGTTTGACCCAAATCCGGTAGATTTTCGTCGCCCTATATCTAGGGTTGCAATCAACTCCGCCTAATTGTGTTGATCTACTCTTAAACAGGGACTTTTGCTCCACTGAATAAGCATATTCGACTTGAATCAATAACCTGAATTATCAAACAAGAATAACAACTCACAATTAAGAATAAGCACAAGTATTTATCTTATAAATCAAATAATAATAAGATTCGTCTTAGGTTTCATCCCCTCAGGTATTTGAGGGATTTAGTTCATACTAAAAGAGGAAAACATCATAAAAGAGGAAAAACAACAAAACATAAGAAAACCCAAAAACTCATAAAGAACTTGATGAGAGATCTTCAGTCTTGATGGAGATCCTTCTCTTAAGCTGTTCCCGACGGCTGTCTTGGAGTATTTTCTCCTTCTACCCGACGTCTATTCGACGTCCTATCAAACTCTCCTTTTAGGTTGCCCCTAGGGTGTTTATATAGGCTAGATGCCTTTCTTGGCCCACAAGTAACCTTTTCCGAATAGAATTAAACCTAGGAACGACAGGGACACGCCTGTGTGACACGACCGTGCTAGACTCCTTCGGCCGTGGTCGATTCTGCTCGCCACCCACGGCCATGTGATCTTCCCGTGGTCGATGGTCCAGGCCATGTGATTTCTTATGTAGGCCCATTTTGCCCCTTTTTGGCTCGTTTCTCAATTTTTTTCGACTTCCTAAGCCCTCCTGAGTATAAAACATGAAATTAAGGGATTAGAAGTATCAAATTCAACAAATGCAATGGAAAATCATCTAAAATTAAGCCAAGCATGGGGTTAAAATATGTGTAAATTAAGCCAAGTATTGGGTCGCTGGGCCCAATACTGGACCATTTGGATGAGGGTCGGTTACGAAACGAATCTGGTCCAATGGAGCAGAGCTTTTCAGGGGTGTCACTGGGGTCGGCCCTAATGTGGCCAAGTACTAGATTGAGGCCACAGAGAGGATCATGGATGATCTAAACTGCACCCCCAAGTAGAAATTAAAGGGTGCAGTGTCGCTGCTGCGTAATGAGGCTTATCAGTGGTGGCTCACTGTTAAGGAGGGCACTTAGCCCGAACGACTAACCTGGGAGTATTTTAAGACCGCCTTCCAGAGGAAATATGTGGGGACCAGTTACGTGGATGCCCGTAGGAGAGAGTTTCTGAATCTGACCCAGGGAGATAGATTAGTGGCTGAGTGTGAGGCCGAATTTCTGTGACTAAGCCGCTATGCGCGAGGTAGGGTGGCAACTGAATATGAGCGATGTATCTGCTTCAAGGATGGTCTCAGGGATAATCTAAGGGTTCTGATAGCTCCGCAGAGGGAGCGAGATTTTACTGCACTAGTGGAGAAGGCGAAGATCGCCGAGGAGGATACTGAGGTAGTCATGATTGGAGAATGCCGGAATTACTTATCTAATGTGATCTCTGCACTGGTGGCAGAGAAGATGGTTCGTAAGGAATGTGAGGCATTATTGGCCTACGCAAGTGTTTCAGAATCTAGGGATTCTACAGTTAAGTATATCAGAACGGTAAAGGATTTACCGGACGTCTTTCCTGAGGAGGGATTACCTCCGAATCGCGGCTTGAAGTTTGGTATTGAGCACCTACCTGGTACAGCTTCGGTTTCCATCACTCCATATCGAATGGAACCAAATGAGCTTGTGGAGCTAAATGATCAGATTGATGAAAGCCAACCCGGAGCAACCAACGAATCGTATTTCGACGCCCTTGCGATGCCCAAAGGACCTATGACTCGAGCTCGGGTCAAAAGGATGCAAGATGCCGTGGCTGGCCTTGTTAGCCAATTATGGGCAGAAACTCCATCAACAGGCAAAGAACTAACTCGGGTCCAAGCTATGAGCTCTCCATGCACATTGGTGCAAGTTCAATTTAGCTCGGATTAGCTCATTCGAGCTCATTCCAACTTATTGAACTATTTAATTAAATTTGCACAATTTTTAATACTTGAATAAATTGAAATATTTATTTTAGTCATTTTATTACAGCAAGTAAATGTGTCCTAAGTATTTAGTTAGGGGCGAGTTTATGATGTCTTCGGTTTAAATTAATTTGTTCAAGTCTATTACAAGTTTTTAATGTGTCCTAAAATTGTCTCCATTTAATTTGTGCAAGTGTTAATTAAAGTGTCCAGCTTGTGTTTTTAATTTATTCCAGCTAATTTTTGCTTAATTAATTTCGGTTCATGTGTTATTTAGGTGCAACCGAATATACAAGGTATGCTAAAGAAGGTTCATGCTGTAACACCCCAAACCCGGTCAACACACCACGACCGAATCTGGCATGTCACAGAGGAAAAGCGTTTTGAAGAAAATTAGGACACCGATTAAATTTTAGTGAAAACTCTTTGTTGTTCTATGTTTGTAGAAATCAGGTGCATGACTAGTTAAAAACCGATAGTTTACTTTGAAATCCCAGGAATGAATCTTTAAAACTTAATTGTCAACCTATAGGTTTGGAAACGTGTGTATCATTTTTAAAAAAAAACCCGAATTATTCTTTCTTAGTTATTTCGAAATCAGTTGAATTAAATATGGAAATCTTAAGTTTGAAATCCATTTGAGTTGTTGTTGTTATCCATTGATTTGTATTACCCGATGGTAAAGTTTTGAAAACCATTGCGTCTTGTAGTTTAGAAAACCTTGGCTTATATTGTTAAATCCATCAAGTAATTTATTTAACTATGTTTAAAACAAACCCAAAACATATAAATAAATCGAAAACATAACTTAAATGGCCGTATTACAAACCTAAGTAAAATGAACTCAAATTTAAAGAAATAATGTACCCAAACCATAGTCCTGGTGAAACCGAATTTATTTAATGCATGGCCACCTCGAGTCCACCCAGCTCCTTATCCGCGATCTATGAATCACCTGAAAAGATAAGGGAGAAGGTGAGTCACCAAGACTCAGTGCATAATCCCCCTCCCGGTTAATGCCACATACTTACAGAAATCACAACCAAGCAATATATGTAATGCACCCAAACCTAGCCATCCGTAACTCCGTTTCTACCCCGTGTGGTACCAAACCACTGGTGGTGCCAAACCACTGGTGACCCAAAGTCACGATATCCAATAATAGTGTGGTGCCAAACCACTAGTGACCCAAAGTCACGAATAATCCATCTGTGGGGCCAACCCACGTTGTGATACCAAATCACTGGCGACAATCCCGTAATATCAAATGTGGGGCCAACCCACTGTGGTGCTAAGACACTGGGACGAGTCGCTATGAGGTGCCAAACCTCTGGTGACCCAAAGTCACAAAATAAACTGTGGTACCAAACCACTGGAGGTGCCAAACCTCTGCTGTCCCAAAGACACGGATATCAAATCTTCCCCCTCCTCTCATATCACCCATATCAATGCATCACATGTACAAATCATGCCATCATGCCTTAATATGAACATATAGCAAATATATCATAGTTCATGGTATTAAGCATCATATAGCAAAATCATATTGAAACGGACTTACCCATATCCTTGCTCATACCCATAAGGTATCATATCATGATCTTCACAGTTTTCGGCTTTTCACATATTTAGGTTATTAATATATATTTACTAAGTTATAAAGTGTGTAAGTTACACACCTGTTACTAGCGAAATCACTAAATCTCGAAGACCCGATCTACCGCACTAGATCTCCTTGTCCTACATTCGGCCAAACCACAAAACCATTAACAAGGCCATTCAGCCATACCAACAAATCCCGAAGGGTTAACGCATGGATCCCCAAACCTTACCTTAATGCTCCTCGAATACTAGACCCCACCCAAAGTATGCGAGATCGAACCTTTCCCTACAATCGGCCAATGTTAACACACAATCTCAAAAGCCTTCGGCTTTTCAAATATCTAATGGAAAAACTGAGCTAACATAAATTCTTACCACTTGACTTACCAACTTCGATCGCTAAAGAATAGGGGCTTAAATCGACTGCTTCCACAATCCTGAAGAACCTAGGAGAAATCGGTTCCCATTAATGATTAACAACACTATCAATAAATGCCGGATTAGGCTTTCACCTAAGTGTGTCGACAGAGAATAAGAGAAAGTAAGAAGGGAGTTTCGGCCATGGACACTTACCTTCTTAAAACCGATTGAAGAACAACCAAAAGAGATCAAGGCTTGATTGAGATTTGGCCAAAATAAACTAGAAGAAAGAAAGAAGATTCGGCTATGGTGGATAGAAGACAAACAAATGAGATTCAGCTAGAGTGGAAAAAGAGAAAGGAAAAGAAAAATGCAATGGAAGAGGGAGGATTCGGCAATAGAGTATGGTTGATAGAAGAGAAAAGCAGTTAAGATTCGGCTTAACTAAAAAGGAGAGAAAGGAAGAAATATGAATGGTATTCGGCTTTGATCAAGAATGAGAGAAAGAAAAAGAGAGAGATGGGGAGAAAGAGATTCGGCCAAGGAAGAAAAAGAATAGGATGAAAGAAAAATGCCTCCCTTCAATGGTAGAATATTTTCGGCACAAAGAGAAAAAGAGCTTGAGAGGAAAAGAAAACAATACCAATTTGGTCAAGAATAAAAGCCAAAACCAAAACAAAAGCTTACGTATTGCTCAAATTCGGTTTAGGAGAAAGAGTTTTGAGAGAAAAGAAAATGATGCACAAAATGCTAAGGAATTTGACCAACTAGCTACCAACCTACCAAAACCTTCAACAAAAATTCGGTCACCCCCTAGACCATAATGCCGTCCACATACATGGACAAGTTGGCCATTAAAAAGTTTCCAAAAACCTTATCCTTAATCCAAGCCTTATGTCCCCTTATCATTCCTTAATCAAAATGATTCCTTTCCCCAAGTTCAAGCTTACCTAAACTATTTGTCATCTTGCCATAAAAATTTAAAGTCCAACTTACTAAAAATACCTCTTGACCGATACTTAAGGAAAGCATGCAAAAATAATCTCAATTTGCACACAAAGTGATTCGAACTCCTTCCCTCAAGGTACTACAAGTAACACCATAACCACTTTACTAATAGCTCATTTATGCTAGCTATTTACTCATAAATTTCTATATGTCTTGAAGCTACTTACCATCTCTCCTTAAAGTGCTAAAATACCAAAATTTTCCTAAAGTCCAATTAAACTCGAGACTTCATAGAAACCTTGTAACCTTCCAAATCCACTTAACTAATAAGTCAAATCTGCAATAACACCATTCTCATATTCTTGAAGATTTTAAACACTCCTAAGCCCAAGGCCCAATCGGCCCAATCCTACTAGGCCCAATTTTGGGATCGAAATTATTTTTAAGGAGGGTAGAACTGTAATATCCTAGATTTAGGGGTTATGCGTTTATGCATAATTCAAGTGATAGTGGGCTTAGCGTGTGCTTGGATATGTTTTAAGGGTTTTTAGAATTTTAGAATGTAAGGGAATGCTTTAGAAAAATATTAGATTTTTAGTCTTAGAAGGGGAGCTAAGCAAAATTGGCCTTAAGAAAATTAGTTTGAGGTTTTAATCACAAGAATTGGCTTGGTAAAGTGGCAAGGAGGCACCACTTAGAGCCTTGAAGGTGACGCCACAAGTAGCATGAGGGAAGAGGTTCGAATCTCATGGATGGCAATAAGGTGACTTTTATTTTTGCATGTGTATGGCATGTGTTGGTCAAACTCTAATTAAGGTAAGGTTAGACTATTTTCTTTTATGGATAGTAGACTAAGGGAAAAAGGCAAGTGATTAACTTAAGGTATGGAATCAAGAAAATATGGTATGATAAGGGGACAAAAGGCATGGAGTAAGGGATGAGGTTTTTGGAAACTTTTTAATGGCCAACTTGTCCATGTATGTGGACGGTTTCATGGGCTAGGGGGGTTGGCTTAATTTTGAAAGTGATTAGGAGGAATTAAAGAGGAAAATAGGGGATTTGTGATGAGTATGTGAGTTGGCCGGCCAAGGAAATATCTTTGTAGATCATTTCGGTTTTTGTGGGTAGAGGGGAGTAGCCGAATTTCTCTTAAGGAGTTTAGGTGTTTATTTTCGGGTTTTCTTTTCCTTCTCTAGTGTGGTGCCGAAATCCTAATGCCATCAAAGTGCCATTTTGGCCATTTTCTTTTGACAAAATTTGTTCCATTCTCTCTTAAACCTCACCCTTTTCTTTCACAAGTTGGAACCATTTGTGCATGTATTTTCTTCCTTCTTTCACATCTCTTTCTTTTCTTTTATTTTGCTTAAACCAAAATCTCCCTTAAGGTTGCCATTGTCGAATATTACATCTTCATTTGAAAACACCATAGCTGAATTCTCTAAGCATTAAACCCTCTCCATTGTTACGTTTTCTCTTTCACCATTAAGTGCCGAAACTCTTTCTCTTTGGGACCTAGAAGCCGTTCTCTGAGGGTGCTTGAGTAGTGGTAAGTATTTTCTATCCTAGTAATCGGTTTGGGTTCTATTTCTGTTGGTGTGCCGAATCAAGTGTTAAGGCCTTGGTTTTGGGTTAGCCGAATATTCGTAAGCCATGTTATGTGTGCCTTTTGTTTGTAGCCGACATTAAGGAGCTTTAAAGGAGATCTCTCTGGTTTTGATCATCAAGAATTTCGACAGTCTCAAGGAGCAAGCAAGTATTTCGGGATTTGGTAGGAGACCAAATCGGCATTAAGGGAGGAGGAAAAACCACGTTTTGAGATCGTGTTAAATTCAAGTAGCTAGGGATTTCGCTAATAGTAAGGTGTGTGATTAACCCACTGTTTTCCGGGTTTATGTTATGTTGTATGTATTGTGTAAATGCTAATATGTGCAGTGGCGATTATGAATGGATACCCTTAAGGGGTATATCGAAAATCAGGTCAGTGTTAATTATTAAGAATGTGAATATGCCAATGAGAATATGATTGTGTGCCGAATAGCATATGCATGCATTATTTTATTATGTTATGACATTATCATATGTTGCATGTGCATTGGATGGGATGTGAATGTGACTATCGAAGGACGGGGTGTACAATTATGTACGTGGTCTGATGTTAGCCTTGTGCTGCATTGGCGCTTGATGTTAGCTATGTGCTTCATCAAGGGAGGTATTGGCTAGGTGCCACATCTCGGCGGTTGATAGCTGTGTGCATCACCGTGGATTGAGGATGACCTCGAGTCACCTCGTGGAATCAGAAATGTGGGATCACTTAGTTGATCGGTGGCTTAGCCATGGCCTTGGGTAGTAGGTCTGCCAAGGTAAGATATGTGGGATCACTTAGTTGATCGGTGGATTAGCCACTGCCTTGGGCAGCAGGTCTGCCGAGGTAGGTGTAACGGATGGACTCTAGGCTGGGTTGGGTGCATTTACTTTGCATAATCATGTGTGAAATGTGGATTGATGTGGAAATGGGCCAAGCCCAATATGTGAAAAAGTGATTATATGGGCCAAGGCCCAATTGTGGAAATGATGTGAATAAGTTGCCTTACTATCTGAATTGTGACATGATAGGTGGCTGTGGGCTAAGCCCACATGTGGGTGGGATTCAGTGGACTAATTACACACTAAGTCTGTATGACTCACCCAAATTTTTACCAACATCGTAGGTGATGCATAAAGCTTGGACCGGGTTGGAGTGGATACGAGGCGGCCCATACAGAAGATATTTTATTTGTTTTACACATTTTATTTATGAAAGGTTATTTATTGTAATAAGGGCCACTTTAAGTATTTAAGGATTTTTATTATGTTTTAAGTTGGATTGTCGATTATATTATTATTTGAAAATGTTTTATTTTAGCAACTTATATTTTAAAATATATGTTAGAGTTTTTAAATCGAAGAATTTGTAACATCAAAGTTTTACTTGAAGTTTTAAATACGAAATGATTTGTCAACAACAAGAAACTTTCATGATTTAGTTTATGAGTCAAAATATTTTTCAAACATTTTCCGCAGTGACATACCAGATCCGGTCAAGGCTCGTAGGTCGGGTTTGGGGATGTTACACATGCACTTAAGGTGCACTGTATGTGGGAGTGCATGGATCGGCTGGAGCAATGTATGGAGGCTGCCATCTTTTGGTTATTCAAAGCAACTATTCAGCCACCAAGGATCAGCAACTAATTTCTTGTTGCTTGGCCGATTGGCTTCTCAAGGCACCATCAATGTTGTTCACACTTCCTGCCCATGCCATGGACTATTCAGCTGGTCTTGTTCATACAACAAAGACTCTTCCAGCTCCATTTTTACACCTACATGGCTATTCAAATCCACATTTTAATGCTGGTAATTTTTCAGCAACAGTTGCATATTGATTGAGCTTAATTAACCTATTGGCCGAACCTAGCTTGAACAATACACCTCTTGAAGTGTTCAAATGCATGCTAGCTGATCAGCCTTCTAGAAAGTCGTCCTTTAAATTTCCATTCAGCCGATTCTGCTATGGCATTCTTGTAACATTCCTATTTAGGGCCTAGTCAGAATAGTGGTATGAGACCACAAATTCGAGGTCTATGTATGAGTTTTTAAGGTCTATGCTATGTTTCCATGTTAATGTGAAAGTTTCATAAGGCAATTTTGTGAAATTCGGTTGAATTGTCCAAAAAGGACTAAATTGAAAAAGTTGCAAAATGTGAGATTCTAGAAGCTATTTGTGTGAAATAGCTTTAGAATATTAATTAGAGGTCTTTATATAGCAATTTTTCCAATTTTTAATTTTTTGGATAAAATTGGGTATGAATGGGTTAAAATAGAAAGTTTATCAATAAGGGCATTTTGGTCATTTAACAATTAAATGATTAAAAAGGAGGAAAAGATGACAAAATTCATTCATCTTCTTCTCCAAGTTGCTGAAATTTGAAGGAAGCCATTGTTAGGGCTCTTCAACTTTTCAAGCTAGCTAGTAAGTGTATTCTAACCCTGTTTTTGATATTCTTCGTATTTTTGAAGTCCTAGTAGCATGAGTAAGCTATTTTTAGCCATTTGATGAGCTATGATGGATGTTCAAAAATGTGCCTATGTATGACATGCATGTATTTTGATGTTTTATGGAAGAATATGAAAGCTTGATATAGTAGAAACATCTTTTGCTAAGTGATTTTCCATGAAAATACATGTAGGGACTAATTTGTAAAAGTCTTAAGTTTAGTCATACATGTGTGATGTAGTGAGAATTAATGCTTGCTTTAGTTGAGTATGTGATTCGACTAAGCATGAAAGACTAGAACGTTGAATAAAAGTCACTTTCCGAGCCTTGGGCCAAAAGTGTAAATATGAGAAAGATTAGGGGCAAAATAGGGATTTTGCTAAATTATGAGATAAGAGTCAATTTAGTTAATGTGTATAGATCGAAACCAAGGCAAGAGCAAGGTGGTGGACTAAATTGCACGTTCTATACTTTTGAGTATCGAGGTAAGTCTATGCATAAACAATGCATCCATACTTACAATCTCTTATAGTTAGGTATTGTATAACATGATTGAGAACCTATGTGGTTCAAGTAGAATGAATGTGGTAGATGTCATGAACGAATGAGTAAATAGTTATGTGTATGAGTAGTGATAATGCTAGATGGTGGGCTAAGTGCGATACCACCTTAATGCTTAACAACGATGAGCTAGGCTGTGTGCGATGCTATCGTTAAGTATATTGTTTAGTGGGCTAAGTGCAAGACCACTATGATTACCTTTGTGGTAGGCTAAGTGCGATACTACCTTATTAATTGATTGTGGTGGGCTAAGTGCGAAACCACCGAGACATTAGCTGTGTGGATTAGCTATGTGGTTGCATTATTGAGTAAGGTGCATGTGTGGATGCATTATCGAGAATTAAGGATATGTTGTATATTGTGTAAATGTGATATTGAATGCAGGGGGTGCATTTCAATGATTATGAGTATGTGACTCATGATGTGTTGGAAATATGGTAACGGATAGAAAGAGTAAGCATAGTTGTACATTATATGTTAGTACAATGCTAATTGTTGTTTAGCTTATACTATGACGCTTAATTGTTTATGTGTAAACTTACTAAGCTCAAAGTTTACTCCTTTTCTTTTCCCTTGTCTTATAGAGTAAAAGTGTTGAATCAAGATACGAAGACCAATTAGAAGATCGCCCACACTGTCAGCACTCTCTGGTTCATGAGACTCAATGTTTTGTATATGGCATGTATATGGGCTAGACTAGTTAGTGAGTTTTGTTGTAAAGGGTTAAGATGAAATGTGTTGGTCTTTAGATGGATGATACATTTTGTATAATGCCATAGTTGTTGGCTATTCTACATTATATGAAAAGATGTAGTTATCTATGTGAGATGGTTTTTTTAATTGGATTGATTATGGATTTGTTGAATGAGTACATGATGTGTATGTTATAGGGGAGATAAGAGCTTAGCAACTAGATTTGTTCTTGTCCATATGGATAGACACACGGGCGTGTGTCTAGGCCATGTGTGACACACGGTCAGCCCATGGGTGTGTGTCTTGGCCGTGTGTCCCCTGCATGTTGAAATGTTAAGTTAGATTTGACCATGAGCTAGCCACATGGGCGTGTGTCTAGACTCTAGGCCGTGTGAGTGAAGTCAGTGTTCACCACGGTTGGAGAGCACGGGCGTGTACCCTACCCGTGGGGTTTTGGCAGAATGCTTGGGTTTTTATACACGGGTTGAAGGCATAGGCGTGTGTGACTACACACGGGCGTGTCTCTTATTACACGAGCGTGTGAGCCCTATATAAAAGAGAAAATTTTTAAGATTTGAAAATGTTCTGATATAGTCTCGAGAGCCTTCGTGTGTATGAATGAGGCTTCGTAAGTCGAGAATGAGGTTACTGAGATTTTATTATGGTAACGCCTCGAGCCCAGTTCTGGTGTAGAACACGGGTAAGGGGTGTTACATTTAGTGGTATCAGAGCTATGATTTAGTCGGTTCTAAGACTACTGTAGCGGGTGAAAGAGTCTAACTATACATGCCATAAGTGTACTATGATAGTGTGGTGGTTTCTGAAGATTTTAAATCTTGTTTTTTCATAGTATATGGATCCCGATCAATCTACTGCTGATGAAGCAGCTAGTAATGCGCCGGCTCCTGCGCAAGGAACTGTGCCTGTTCAAAGTGGACCCGAGGCTAGGGGTCAAGGAGAAGAGGCACGGGAAGCCTTTCTCCAGATGATGAGTAATTGGTACTCGGACTATGTTCGAGCGAACCCTAATGCTCAACCTCCTCCACCCCCTCCTATACCTCAGCCAAATCTAGTGGCTCCTCAAGGTATTGATGTTGTGAGGATATCGAAACCCCCGGTGGATAAGATTAGGAAGCACGAGGTTGAGGAGTTTAGAGCTAAGGTGGATGATGACCCTGAGAGGGCGGAGTTCTGGTTAGAGAACTCGATGAGAGTATTTGATGAACTGTCATGTACGTCCGAAGAGAGCTTGAAGTGTGCTGTATCCTTGCTAAAGGATTCGGCATACCATTGGTGGAAGACATTGACGTTAGTGGTCCCAAAAACAGCGGGTGACGTGGGACTTCTTTCTGGAAGAGTTCCAAAAGAAGTTTATAAGCCAACGGTTTACTGATCGAAAGAGGAAAGAATTCCTTGAGTTGAAGCAAGAAAGAATGACAGTACCGGAATATGAGCGCGAGTTTGTTAGGTTTAGCAAATACGCTCAACAATGTGTGTCGACGGAGACCATCTTGTGTAAGAGGTTCGAAGATGGACTGAATGAGGACATCAAACTCCTAGTGGGTATTCTGGAGTTGAAAGAGTTTGTTGTGTTGGTAGAAAGGGCAAGTAAGGCCAAAGAGTTGAGTAAGGAAAAGAGAAGGGCTGTGAATGATGCCCGAGATGCTAGAAAGAGGCCGATGGGCAAGTCGTATCAAGCCCAGTTGAAAATATCAAAGGAAGTGAATCTTCGGAAAACAGCCTCAGTAGGATATTCGCATCAAGACTTGGGCAATATTCGTTCGGGTTCAAGAGTCCAAGCTACCTCGATGGAAAGTGTGGGCAATACAAAGAGGTAAGGTGGAGTGTCCAAATTGTAGTAGATATCACACCGGAGAGTGTTAGGGTAACAGTCGAAACTATTATAAATGTGGTTCCCCTAATCACTTTATCCGAAACTGCCCTGAGAGGGATGATAATGAAGAGAAGCAAGAGTTGAGATCAAGCGATGTGCCTTCAAGGGGTAGGCCACCTAGGAACCCGAGAGGCGGGAATAGTGGTAGAGCTGCGTCCCGAGACTCTGCTGTGACATCGGAGGGTCGGGCACCTGTAAGGACGTATACTATTCGCGCTCGCGAAGAGGCATCCTCCCCAGATGTGATAACAGGTACTTTTTCTTTCTATGACACCATTATTATTGCTTTAACATATCTAGGGTCTACTCACTCTTATATTTGTATGAGATTAGCATCTAGTTTGAGTATGGCCGTTGAATCTACAGATATTGTAGTCAATGTGTCAAACCCGTTAGGAAAACATGTATTAGTGGACAAAGTGTGTAAAAATTGTCCCTTGTTGATTGAGAGCCATTGTTTTTCGGCAAACCTTATGTTGTTTCCGTTTGATGAGTTTGATTTAATCCTTGGCATGGATTGGTTAACTACCCATAATGTCTTAGTGAACTGTGGTAGTAAGTTTATTGAATTGAAATGTGAGAGTGGAGATGTGGTTCGGGTTGAATCAGGTGGATTGGATAGTCTACCAGTGATGATTTCTTCCGCAGTAGCTGAGAAATGTTTGAGAAAAGGGTGTGAGTCCCTCCTTGCCTTCGTGTTGAATACTCAAGAGGTTGGAGTTAGGCTTGAACAGTGCCAGTGGTATGCGAGTATCCGGATGTATTCCCGGAAGTGTTACCCGGATTACCTCCAGTGCGAGAGGTCGAGTTTGGGATTGAGTTGATTCCGAGAACGGCACCTATTTCAATTGCTCTATACAGAATGTCACCTTTAGAGCTGAAAGAACTGAAGGTACAGTTGCAAGAGTTGATAGATAAGGGTTTTGTAAGACCAAGGTACTCACCGTAGGGTGCTCCGGTATTATTTGTGAAGAAGAAAGATGGGTCATTGAGATTATGTATAGACTATAGACAGCTCAACAAGGTGACGGTGAAGAATAAGTATCCTTTACCAAGGATTGATGATCTTTTTGATCAACTGAAAGGAGCTACAGTGTTCTCCAAGATAGACCTAAGGTCTAGTTACTATCAGTTGAGAGTGAAAGAGCAAGATGTGTTGAAAACTGCATTTCGAACTAGGTATGGCCATTATGAGTTTTTTATGCCGTTTGGTTTAACGAATGCACCTGTGATATTTAGGACCTGATGAACCGTGTTTTCAGACCATACGTAGACAAGTTTGTGGTTGTCTTCATTGACGACATATTGATCTATTCGCGGGATGAGAACGATTATGGAGAGCATTTGAGAATTATCTTGCAAACTTTAAGAGATAAGCAGTTGTATGCTAAGTTTAGCAAGAGTGAGTTTTGGCTCCGAGAGGTCAGATTTCTAGGACATATTGTGTCGGGTGATGGTGTCAGAGTTGACCCGAGTAAGATTTCGGCTATTGTGGATTGGAAACCGCCGAGGAACGTGTCAGAAATCAAAAGTTTCTTGGGATTAGCAGGTATTACAGACGTTTCATAAAAGGGTTCTCTTTGATTGCTACCCCGATAACGAAACTATTGTGCAAAGACGTTAAGTTTGATTGGACTAAAACTTGTTAACAGAGTTTCGAGAAACTGAAAACAATGTTGACCGAGGCACCGGTTTTGGTTCAACTAGAATCAGGAAAAGAGTTCGTGGTCTACAGTGATGCGTCATTTAATGGTCTCGATTGCATGTTGATGCAAGAGGGTAAGGTAGTCGCTTACGCCTCGAGACAGCTAAAACTGAACGAGAAGAATTATCCAACTTATGATTTGGAATTGGTTGCGATTGTTTTCGCGTTAAAGATTTGGCGACATTACTTGTATGGTGAGAAGTGCTGAATCTTTACGGATCACAAGAGTTTGAGGTATTTGATGGATCAGAAAGATCTGAATTTGAGACAGAGACGGTGGCTTGAGTTGTTAAAAGAGTTTGAGTTAGTCATTGATTACCACCCGAGAAAAGGGAATGTGGTTGCGGATGCCCTGAGTAGAAAATCTTTATATGCTCTAAGAGTTATGAACATGAGTTTAGCATTAGTTGATGATGGTGCTATTTTGGCAGAGTTGAGAACTAAGCCACTATTTGTCCAACAGATATGTGAGGCTCAGAGGAATGACAGTGAGATGCAAGCTAAGAGAGCTAAGTGCAAATTAGAAAGTTATTCTGATTTTCGAGTGGGCTCAAATGATTGTTTGATGTACCATGACAGAATTTGTGTACCCAAAGATGAAGAGTTGATCCGACAGGTTTTGCATGAGGCACATAGTGGTTATTTGTCAGTACACCCGGGCAGTACGAAAATGTACAACGACTTAAGGAAGTTTTATTGGTGGCCGAGTATGAAAAGAGACATTCTAGAGTTTGTGGAAAAGTGTCTCATTTGTCAACAAGTGAAAGCTGAACACCAAGTGCCTTCGGGGTTGCTTCAGCCAGTGATGGTTCTAGAATGGAAGTGGGATCGGGTTACCATGGATTTTGTGACGGGGTTGCCGATGACTCCGAAAAAGAAAGATGATGTATGGGTTGTCGTGGATAGACTAACGAAGTTGGCTCACTTTATTCCGGTACATGTTGATTATTCACTGGATAAGTTAGTTGAGTTGTATGTTGCAGAGATAGTGAGATTGCATGGTGTGCCTATGTCTATTATATCGGGTAGAGATCCGAGGTTTACTTCGAGATTTTGGAAGAAGTTGCAAGAGGCCATGGGTACGAGGTTGAATTTCAGTACTACTTTCCATCTACAAACTGATGGTCAGTCTGAAAGAGTAATTCAGATTCTCGAAGATATGCTTCGATGTTGTGTGTTAGATTTCGTAGGTAGTTGGGAGAGATATCTGCCTTTGGTCGAATTTCCTTACAACAACAGTTATCAGTCGAGTATACTGATGGCTCCGTATGAGGCCTTATATGGTCGTAAGTGTCGGACCCCATTGTATTGGACCGAGCTTAGTGAAAAGCGGATCCATGGAGTTGATCTGGTAAAAGAGACCGAAGAGAAAGTGAGAGTAATTTGTAATAGTCTAAAAGCTGCCTCGGACCGACAGAACTCGTATGCGGATTTGAAAAGAAAAAAGATTGAGTTTGAGGTGGGTGACAAAGTGGTTTTGAAAGTGTCCCTGTGGAAGAAGATTATGAGATTTGGACAAAACGGGAAGTTGAGTCCAAGATTTATAGGACTGTATGAGATTACAGACAGAGTTGGGCCAGTAGCTTACCGGTTGGCGATCATGAGAGTATTCAAGATGAGCCTAAGTGGCGATCATGAGTTTTTATTACAGTAATGCCTCGGGCCCGGTTCCGGCGTAGAACACGGGTAAGGGGTGTTACACTTCTAATGGCTCAATTCTGGAAGTTTCTGGCACAATCTAGCTTTGTTTTTACTTAGTTATTAAGCTTCCAACTAGGCCATTCGGCTACCTTAGCTAAGTAGTATAAATAACTAGTCATTTTTAGTTGTAAAAAAACTTTTGGCAAATTTTATGAACTTTGTTCAAAGAGTAAGATTACTCCTCTCTAAAATTCGTACGAGTTTTCAGTTTGACTTATCAAGCGAGCTTGTGGCGTCAATTGAATTCTTTTGAACTTATCACCGAATCAGTGTGGCGTTCAACCCTCGACTATTTTCGCAATCCACCTTTAACTGAATAGAAACCGGGCTGACACTCTTTAGTGTTGAATTGTTTCTAGTATTTAAGTTCATCTATCCATTTCCATCGACTATCCTTTCTTTACCTATCTTTATTCGATCCTATTAAACCGAACAATTCACTATCCATCTTCTTATTCTATCTTAGCTGAACCTATCCATTCCACCTTCTAACTCAATTCCACCATCATCCAACCTCCATTCCTAACTTAAGCCATTTCTAGAAGAAAATCAACTAAAAGCTTCCTCAAACTTATTTCCAAAACTTTTATTTTCCATAGATCCATTACTCCTTGTAGACGATTGGGCAAACCCGTGAACGACTCGATTACCTCGGGCCGTCTCACATCACAAATTCAGGAGTTATTGGATCGTGGGTTCATCCGCCCTAGTGTGTCTCCGTGGGGAGCACAGGTACTATTTGTGAAGAAGAAGGATGGATCCATGCGGAGGTGTATCGACTAACGGCAACTGAACAAGTTGACCATTAAGAGTAAGTACCCCTACCAAAGATAGATGATCTGTTTGACCAGTTTCGAAGAGCTTCGGTATTCCCCAAGATTGACCTCCGATCTGGGTATCATCAGTTGAGGGTTAAGGAGGCTGGTGTATTTAAGACGGCATTTAGGACTCGTTATGGATATTGCGAGTTCCTAGTAATGCCTTTTGGACTGACGAATGCACTGACAGCTTTCATAGACCAGATGAACCGAGTATTCCAGCCCTATTTGGACCGGTTTGTTATGGTGTTCATCAACAACATACTGGTTTATTCGAAGACTGAGGATGAGCATGATGAGCACCTTAGAGTTGTCCTTCAGACTTTGAGGGAAAGGCAGCTCTATGCTAAGTTTAGCAAGTGCGAGTTTTGATTTTCGTGGTAGTTGGGAGGAGTATTTGTCGTTAGCGGAGTTTGCCAATAATAAGAGTTTCTAGTCTAGCATCCAGATGGCACCTTACGAGGCACTGTATGGTCGTAAGTGTCGCACTCCTTCATGTTGGACTGAGTTGGGTGAGCGACGTGTTCTGGGTCCTAAGTTGGTTTCTGAAACAGAGGATAAGGTTAGACTGATTCGGGATCGACTGAAAGTGGCTTCTGACAGATATAAATCCTATGCGGACCTGAAGCGACGTGAGATTGAGTATTCAATGGGGGACTTTGTATTCCTTAAGGTCTCGCCATGAAAGAAAGTACTGAGGTTTGGTCGTGAGGGCAAGTTGAGCCCTAGGTTTATTGGACCTTACCGTCTTTTGAAGCCAGTAGGACCAATCGCTTATTAGTTGGAGCTACCTCCAGAGTTGGATCGCATCCATGACGTGTTCCACATTTTAATGTCAAGGCGCTACCGCTCTGATCCTACTCACATCGTTTTCGTTAAAGAGATTGAGATTAGGCCAGACTTGACCTTTGAGGAGGAGCCATTTCAGATTCTGGATCGAGATGGAAAAGTATTGAGGAGGAAATCTATTCCACTAGTTAAGGTTCTTTGGCGTTATCATAGCACTGAGGAGGCTACATGGGAGCCTGAGGATACAATGCGTCAGCAATATCCTCATCTGTTCTAATCGGGTAAATTTCGAGGAAGAAATTCTTTTAGGCGGTAGAATTGTAACGCCCCAAAATTTTAATTTTTGATTTCGTATATGTGTGACACACAATGTCTATCTGCTTCAGTGGTTATGTGTTCTAGGTGTGTGTGAGAGGTCCCAAGTTCAAGCCTTGCTTTGGCAAATTTTGGTATTTTTATAAATAAAGCCATAACCTTGTGTAAAGGGCTTAAGTTTAAATGTTGGGTAAATTACATTAGAATGGGCTTGCCGGTCTGGTGGTTAAGTGGTGTGTTATTATGGTGGAGATCTTGTGTTCGAATCCCTGCGCAGGCAAAGGTATTATTTTTTTTGCTTTGATTTCGGGATAAAGTTGTGTAATAGGGGGATTTTGAGTACTGGATGTGAAGTAGGAATTAGGGGAGAAGATTAATGGATTTTGGGGGTTATCGAGATTTTATTTTATTTTTTTCCCATAAACAATTTTGGCTGCCTTTTCCAAAAAAAAAAACAATTTTGCCGTCTATTCTTCTCACTCTCCTCTTGCGGAAATTCTCTAAGTTTTTCCATCTTTCTCTTCTTTTTCTTCTTCTTGATTTTTCCCTAATCCATTTATTTTCCTTCATTTTCACTTGTGTTTAGTGCTCGCTTAGTTTCGGTAAGTGTTTCTCTTCGTTTCTGTCATGAATCTCTTAGTGACAAAAGTGGTAATGTTTTTTCTCTGCGATTTGGGCGTAGGGGGAGGCTCGGACTGGTGAATTTAGTGTTCTCGTTTTAACAATAGTTAAATGGAGGGTTATCGTTGGTGGTAAGTTGGGCTTTTGTTCATTCTTGGTTGTCAATTCGCTTGTATATCCGTTAAATTGATGTTAAGTATCTTGATTTTAGGCCTTTAAGTGCTCGAGAAAATGATACCAGGTGTGTACCCGAAACACATAAAATGGGGTTCTGCAAAAAGCTAAAATTTCTTGCTATCGAGAAATAAGAGAAATAAGAGAAAATGATGCGAAAAATTGTAGAGAAATGAAATAAGTGTGTTAAAAACTAGGAAATCAACATTTTGCACTAAAACAGTTTTGGACAGCAGCAGTGGACTAACTTTGAATAATCATCAAAAATAGTTTAAACTAAGTTAGAGGTTGAATAAAATATTTGAGTATAGTCTTTCATGGAAGAAACAGTGTAAGCAATGGAATTTTAAATCATGAGTTATAATAAAATTTGTGAGACAAGGTCAGAATGATTTCGGGTTCCCCTGTTTTGACTTTGGAAAATCATCAAAAATTGTAAAACAATAATTAGGGGCTTAAATTTATATGTTTAAATTCTTAATGAGTCTATTTTCAAGAGAAACAAACAGAAACATCATCTAAATTCTGTAATAAGAGATAAATAATTTTTAGCAAGGAAAGGTCGAAGCTATCAACTAGCAAAATAGGGATAACTTTAAAGATTTTACTGTACTTATTTGATAAACTATAAATTCTGAAAATTTTATGTAGAAAGGTTTAATTTCAAAAACATTAAGTGGATATTAATTTGGAATACTGTAGCTCAAGATATAAATAATTTAGTAGTAATGACTCAAGTAGACAGCTTTGAATGAACATATAAGTAAATAGTGAAAATATATATGAGTATTGAGCTAGCATGGTTTACTTTAAAAATGGATCACACGGCCAAGGCAAATTTGGGTCGAGTGGGCCACATAGACGTGTGTGTCCACACGGGCGTGTGGGTCCACACAGGCAGATCACATGGGCATGTGGGACCATTTTTACCAAAATGTTTTTAAGGTTGCACGGGTCACCCAAATCGACTGTGAACCTACTGTAGGTCGGTAAGCGCTACTTAGACCCCTAAATGTGTGAAATTGACTGAATGATACCAGTACTTGGCATGTTAATATCTGAACTAAATATATGTATTGAAATTGCATAATAGCATGTCATCCATTGTGTCTTGCATTGCATTGGGTTATGGGTTGTTATTCGAAGGAAGTGTACTGAAAGGCTTTAAACCTAATTTCCTGGCAGCTCAGCTGCAAACTACTGTATTCTGCCGCATTCAATACTACTTGGAGTGTTGGGACTGGTGGGATGAATATATCCCCATGTGGAGTGTAGGGTTGGACGGAGATGGTGTGTAGAGGCTGGTTGGGTAGGATTTTGCTACTGTATAACTGTTACTGCTACCGGTACTGTGATGGGCTAAGGCCTAAACTGTCACTGATACTAAAAAGGGCTTAGGCCCAAGACTGTTCAACTGTGTTTGTTTCTGCGGGATTACACATTGAGTTTATGTAAACTCACCCTTTTTGTTTAATGTGCACAGGTAATCCCCAGACTTGACATATCGGTGCAGTGGAGGACTCGACGGTGGCCACCCGTATTTTAAACTATTTTAATATCAATTGGTATTTATTTCTTAATTATTTTCTGGGTTATTTTTTATGAAAATTGAACTTTTTGGACTATTTGCTTTTATTTCAGATTTTAGACTATTTTTGTGGATTTAAAAACTGCACATACTCAACGAACAAACGGTTTTCTCTAAAACCATGGGGTTTTTCTAAGATGGACGAATTTACCTAATTAACTCGGTTTTTCATTGAATAAATGATTTCTAAAGCTTCCGCAACGAATTGTGTTTTAAAACAATCGATTAAGTAAGTAAGCGATTTTAGAGCCAACAAGAGTAAATAAATGAAAATTGTTTTATCGTAACAACTTAGTTTCAACACGCTATTATGTGACATCGTCAGATTCGGCCATAACGTCTAGGCCGGGTTTGGGGTGTGACAAAAACGTTTATTTATTTTAGAAGAAAATTTAGTCTATTTTCAGAAAAGTTGGCGAGTTATAAAAAGAAGTTTTGGTTTAACCTTCCTAAGTAGCGATGACTTCTTTAAGAAAAACTTAGTTAATTTTAAATTATTAATTTTACATGGTTTTAATAAAGACTATATTAATTTCATGTCTTAATTAAATAAAAACCATATTTTAAATTTAAGTTAAACATTATGCATAATAAATAAACCCTAAATATGAGTCTCCGGCCACAAAATAAATAAAACAGTACAGTTCAAAAATAATAAAAATTATAAAAATAAGCCTAATAATACTTTTATAAAAATAAAATGTTTTTGAGCCCTCTGTATGTTGTGTCTGCGTCCTAACCTGGTGGGTTATTTGTAAAGATGGAAATAAAAGGAAAGTGAGCTATAAAGCTCAGTGTGAGTTCAATCACAAGAAAACCAGTACAAACAGTAGATTCATCAAGCAGAATAATCAACTCATAGAATGAATCACAATTAATTAGCAATACAAAATATCAATAATTCAGATCAACTAATCAACATAACAACTCAGTGTTCATAGCCATGTGTACGTCTCATGAATGCAATGCAAATTCAATTTATCAGAAAAAGTTTCTACCCCAACATTACACTCCACAATAGGAGTTCCCCAGAACTCCTCTTCCTTTACACCACGATGTCAATGAACTACTAAACTTTGCAGATGAAATACTAATACGGTGTAAATAAACCACTAATAATAAAAAGGGTGGATGTACCACTGGGTTTTTTTTCATAAAAATTCTTCATAGACAAGCTGTCAGTATGTTGTGGATGCATAACACATTTGCAAATTAAAGCTGCTAATACGGTGTGGGTAAACCACTAATTAGTGCAGATAAAAGTTGTTAATACGGTGTGTATGAACCACTAATTGGTATAGATAAAAGTTGCTAATACAGTGCAGATAAAAGTTGCTAAGACAAGCTCAAGCAGATCAATATGGTAGCATTTAACAGAACAATACGGTAGCAATCAATATTCTTAAAACAATTCAATACAATAGCAATTAATATGCTTATAACAGTTCAACTTAGTAGCAAAAGTCATGTTTATCAATTGTTCAGTTTAACGATGCCATAAAGCATACTATACGTACAATCGCAAACACCAAAGCAATAGTTGTAATATCCTGTAAATCAGGTGTAACACCCCAAACCCGGTCAATACGTTACGACCGAATCTGGACTATTACAGGACGGAAGATTTGGAAAAATTGGCAAAGCATTGTGATTTGGGAAAATTGTTTAGCTTCAGTGATTCCATGTCAAGGGCTATTCATGATTTGATTAATTTAGAGTTTCCCAAACTTTTATTAAAGGTGACTAGATGGTAAAAACCGATTGATTTATTTTTATTACTTTTAAAAGAAACCAAGTTTTAAAGATTTCGTAAAATGTCATTTTGAAAACAACGTTGAGGTATGTGATCTTTTGAAAATAGCATTAGTAGTGTTTGCTAAAAATACCAAGTTAGATATTTATGACTTATTATGCATTCATGGAATTTTGGGAAAAACCTTCATTTACGTTTTGAAAAAATCCCGTTTTTCTTATGATTCTTAACATGTATAAAATCAGCATATAAATAACCCCAAAGTAAAAATAAAAATTAAAGAGGCCTTATTACAACTTGAAATCCCAAAACTGAAATAAATTAAAGATAAAGGTGAGTTTACTAAGAAAATGCAACACATGGCCACCTCAAGTCTGTCTCGGCCCAAAACCCGCCATCTACTGATTACCTACAAAATTCGCAAAGGGGTGAGTCATCGAGACTCAGTGTGTAAATCCCCATATAACACAAACTGGGCTTTAGCCCATTCAATACAGCACATGTCACATGTATGCAATGCAACCCATCCCCGTTTAGCTCTCTATCCAAAACACTCGTGGCATTATGCCACTGTGGTTCGTGACCACCGTGGTCCTAGACCACTCGTGACTGTAGTCACTCGTGACTGTAGTCACTCGTGACAAAGTCACTATAATGTACTCATGGGGCCAACCTACTGTGGTCTTAGACCATCATGACGATCTCTGATAAATGTTGCATACGTGGGGCCGACCCACTGTGGTGCTTGACCACCGTGGTACTTAGACCACTCGTGACAGAAATCACTCATGATTGTAGTCACTGATTCTCCCTCCTCCTTCATTCAATCCCGAGCCCATGCTCTTTTCATTGTGCGCAATATGTATGCAATCAAAATCATAGTGTATAACAGGTCATATACCATACATGCATAACATCATAATATACATACATGCTTATTAATAGCAATATCATTAACGAAGAACTTACCCGGCGTCTCCAACCTTACTCATAATGGTATTTTGCCTAACACATCAGTTATTTCAGCTTTCAGCCTTTACAGTTAATAACACAATTAACACAGAAGGCATGTGAGTAATACACACCTGATAACACGTAACACGAAGCTATCTACGTCGACACCCTCGTTTGTAGGGACGACGACTATTTGCCTATCCCAAGCAGAAGTCAGTTCTCTACCACAGCCCGGCAAAAAATCCCAAACCGCCGACACAGCATGCTTCTTAAACTTAGGAGCCGAAACTATGGGTTCGCTCCCTTCCTTAGATTGACTAGCAGTTGGATCCATGAAGAGACTTGATCAGTACTTAAAGAAGAGGACATGTGGTTAAGGTAACGAAAAGGAAAATAAGAAGTAGATAACTTAAAATCAGGAAAGTCTCTTACCTCAGGAACCCGGATGAAAGGTAATGTTCGGCAACTGATAGGCCTTCAGGATTCGACTACTACTGTTCGACAACTTCAACAACAAAACCTGATTGCACAGGCTCTCAGTAACCTAAGATTTTCCTGCACTCTCCTTCTTGATATCTGGCCCCAATAGAGAAATCGATTGGCACTCAAAAGATTCGGCACAGGAGAAGTAATAGATGAGAATGATCGATCGACTGAGCAAGGAGAATGAAGATTGAATTTCGGCTACTAGCAGAAAATGATGGCAAGAGGGTTTCGATGATAAAGGGAAATATGCGGCTTGAGGAGAAAACACCAAAGGAAGAGTGAGGAGGAGAGAATATTTTGGCTAGCACTCATAAGAACCGAAAGAAAGATGAAGCAACGAAATGGGGTGATAGTTTGGGTTGAAGAGAAAAGATGAAGAGAATTAGTAATGAGAGAAAGAGGGTTACGGTCTTGGTGAAGAAGAAATGTACCCAAGTTGCCGAATATGCAAAAAGAATGGGAATGATTTTTGGCTTAGGAGAAAAAGATAGGATGACCAAAGAAAAGAAGGAAGAAAACACAAGAAAAGCTTAAGAAATCTTGCCAAAAGTCGGCACTCCACACACTAAGGCTCTCGGTTTTGCTATCACTCCCACAATGCCGAAATTTCTCACCCCATCAACCACATAGCCGTAATTCTCCCCCCTCCTTCTCCAACTTTCGGCCAACACTCAAACACCCACTCACCTTCTTGATTTCCTCCACCGAATGCTCCCCATCACCCATTCAAATAATTTGACCAGTTCAAACTCCCCAAATCCCTCATGGCCATTCATTCAAATGGTTTGACTCATTCAACACCCATCCATGAAGAGCCCTTGCCAAATCCACCTCTCAAGCTCCCTAGGCGTAAAAATAAAACTTCCCATTGCTGACGACGTGACTCGAACCGCTTCTCCCTACAACTCCCATGTGACCCACTTCCATGCACTCTAGGTGGTGTCACCTTGCCACTTTACCACCTCTTGTCTTGTGCTAACTAAACACAATTAAATACTATTAAGGCCTACCTCTGCTAGCACTCCCCTAAAGTGCCTTAAAAATGAAATTTTCACCAAGGCTCAAACTTAACCCCAAGCCTTCTCGAGACCCCCAAACGCATCAAAACAACAAACAAGACATGCCAACACACAGCCACATACAATAATGCCAAGCCCCTAATTCTAGGATGTTACATCAGGGGTGTCGGGAAATATGCTTCCGGGACCCTGCCTTCATGAATCGGGTAAAAATATTATTATTATATTATTGGGAGTTACTTTAAGAGTGAATTAAATGTTAGTTAGATAATTTTTATAAAAAGGGACTAAATTAAATAAGAGATAAAAATAGGAATTACTATTAAATATTAATATAGAACTAGTTAAAGGGACTTATTAAGTAAATAAGCCATATTATATTTATGTGCAAGATAGTGGATGAGTTTAATCTATTTTATTATTATATAAATATAATATATTAGAAAAGAAATAAAGTAAAGAATAAAATGATAATAATAAGAGATAAAAGATAGAGTAGGTGAAAAGAAGATAGAAAGGTAGAGTGAAAATCTTTTTTTTTCTTGCTGTTGAAAACTAAAAGAAGAAAGGGGGAAGGGTATTCAACTTGGGGGTTTAATGCATGCTTAAATTGGTAAGTAATACTTGATTGTTTTGACATAAAAATTATATTTTTTGTGTTTTAATGTTATGAATTAGTTTGCCCATCTTGAAATTTTGTGAAAGAATAAAAGTGATGATGAGAAATTCAAAGTTTTGGTGATACTTGTTGAATATTAAAGGTTTTTAGAGTGATAATTAGGGTATAAAGTTTTGTAGACAAATGTGGGCAAATTGCGTGGTGATTTGTTGGTAGTAACTTCTAGGAACTTAATGTTTACCCTTGCTTCTACTTGGAAACCCGGCGGAAGTAGCCGATCGGGTGGAAAAATCTCTTGACTTCTTAGACGAGGACTCGTATGACTTACTCCACTGTCTCTTCCTTGAGTCACGAGACTCCATTTCAACTTTTCTTTTCACTTTTACTAATTCCTCAGCTTTACAAGCCCGATCCACCAACACAGCAAATTCTTCCAACTCTAGGACAGCAACAAACAATTTAATGTCCTCATTTAGTCCATCCTCAAATCTCTTGCACATGATGGCTTCAGTGGATACACACTCTCGAGCGTATTTGCTAAGACTTACACACTCACGCTCATACTCTAGAAATTCCTTTCTTTTATGATCGATAAACCTTTGACTGATGTATTTATTCCTGAATTCTTCTTGGAAAAACTCCCATGTGATCCTTTCCCTTGGAACAACCGACACAAGGGTATTCCACCACTGATAAGCAGAGTCTCTTAAGAGAGAGACTAAACATTTCATGCACTCTTCAGGTGTGGACAACAACTCATTAAATACCCTGATGGTATTTTCAAGCCAAAACTCTGCCTTTTCCGGATCGTCATCTTTACTAGCCCAAAATTCCTCTACTCCATGTTTCCGGATCCAATCAACCGAAGGCTTTCCTCTTCTTACCACTTCTACCACTTGAGGGGTAGCAGGAGCAGGCTGAGGAACAGGTGGGGGTGGAGGGGGTTGTGCATTCGGGTTCGTACGAACGAACTTCGTGTACCATGTTTTCATCATGTGGAGGAAGGCTTCTCTAGCCTCTTCTCCTCCTGTCTGACTCACCGTAGTGAGTCTATTTTCATTCTCATTCAGCATCATCCCTTCAGCAGGAGCTAGCGCATTGCTTTCTACATCATCCACAACATCTCTTTCGAGATCCATTTACTATATGAAAACACAATTTGTATTGTCAGGAGTCATCACACTATCATTATGTAAGTACACTTATGTATGGCATGTATAGCTAAACCACACTTACGCTATGTTAGTCTAAGAATCGACTAAACCATAGCTCTAATACCACTAAATATAACACCCTATACCTGTGTCCGACGCCGGGACTGGGTACGAGACATTACCATGCTTGACCTTGCTTGAACATGTAATAACGGGCTATCAAAATTCATTCCAATTTAAAACATTTCTTTCTTAGGCATAATATGCATATCATGAGCCTATAAGACCTTAAACATACATCCGAAAGGTTTCGAAGTTCAATCGAAAACTTTTACACTCTTTGAAAATTTTTGCCTAGACAGGGGTCACATGCCCGTGTGACTTAGGACATGCCCGTTTGGGCAGGCCATGTCATCACACACGCCCATGTCCCTGGCCCGTGTAGAATTTATTTTTAATTCAAACCTACAGGGGATTTCACACGGCTGGTCACTCGCCCGTGTCGATGGCTCATGTCCTTCATATGGCCTAGACACGCCCGTGTGAAAAACTAGGGGTATTCTGTTTATGACGTCAGCAATCCCTTAAGGAGCATACGGCCTGAGCACAAGCCCGTGTGTTGGCCCGTGTGACGATTCAAATTCTCGTAGCTAGATGCAGGGGACACACGGCCTATCAACACATCCATGGGGTTGACCGTGTATCATACACGGCCTAGACACACGTCCGTGTGTCTACTCGTGTGGACACTTAAAGGCTATTTTCCAAGCCAATTGCCACCTTGAAACATTTCCACACTTATACAAACTCAGGCCATACAATAATTCCATCCATTACAAATACCTTAATTCATAACTCATCATCATTAAGGATAGGAAACTTGACAACTATTGACCAATCTCGGTAGTCATATAGAAAAAGAATGGTAACCTTAATAGCCAACACATTGTCTCCTAATTTGATATATCTCAAAATGACATAATCCCTATACATGCCATACTTAAAATAAAACTACTTGGCTATACCAAAATATTGATAGATAGTGTGATCTGAGCTCCAACATCTATGATCCCCGAGCTAGCTTGGAGAAACTACAGGGAAGGAAGAAAAGAGTGAAGTAAGCATATAGCTTAGTACGTTTGTATGAAATTAATATAGAAACTTATTTGCTTATAATAACCCATCCATTATGAAACAAAAACAACATAAGTCTCAAGTGCTTGGGCTTACTTACTCATACTTATTCTTACTTATCACATACTACGTAATAATTACATGTATTATAAACATGGTACCTGTATCACTTAATCACATAGATTAGTACATTTTGCTAATTCAAACATAAACTCAAATCTTCCTCTTTCTTGACTTAAATAATGCTCTTTATCAACCTTGATTAATTTAACTTTTAACATCCCGAAATAGGGCCTAAACGGAATAGTGGTTGTGAAACCACGAATCCAAGATAGAAAAGTTTATTTTGATTAATTTTTATGATTTACCGATTGATTGGATGCATGTGTTAGTGTAACACCCTTAACCCGTATCCGTCGCCGGATTAGGGTTAAAGGGCATTACTAAGCATAATATAAGTCATATTAAATATTTACAACTCAAACAGACATAATCGAATACATAAAGTGTACTTTGATTTCATGAAATACTTGACATTTATAAATACATAATATAAGCCATTTAGATATTTACTAAGTAGCATATTTCAACAAAAATCCTTAACACTTAGCCGAAAATACATTTTACCATATAAAGAAATTCTCCAAGTTAATTTGTTTACTAATTCTTGTATTTCACTAGTAACATCCCTCAATACATGACTCAAACATCATCAATTACCATAAGTGTCAACTTTTTACATTACAACTTCAAAGGATATTTTATGCCAAAACATATAATTAAACTTGTGCATATAATGAACTCACATGGCAACCGTACTATAATCCAAGCATGACATGGAAGACACGAAAATCAAATATACTACCAACACATGCATACATATATTACCGATTGGAATTTTATAATGTTCAAGCATCATGGCCGAATACAATCAAGACCATATTACCATCATTTGGCTATTTCATTATTAATTCACATAAAATAAATTAGATACACATGCACCTATGACTTTCATAACCGAATATGCTATTCAAGTACATGTCCATTAGTTTTCCATATTGCCGAATACAAAGTTCACAAAGTTAGTTCATGCTTCCCAATTTACATATCAAAATAATGTATACCGAATCTTAATCCAAACTTATTAAACTACCACACTTATTTACATTCCAAAGAACTATCAAAGACTCATATATGTGTTTATATATCAAACATACATATTCAAACATTTTGCTTAGCATGATTTAAAACACATCCATAATCATCATCCAAGTAAACATGCACTTTTACCATGATCAAGATTTGCATAACCTTAGATTAATTAATAAAAGACAAGCCATTTTTCGCATGGCTATAAACTTTAGCAAAGTATCATTCAAAAATATTAAGCTAGCCTATACATGCCTTATGCTTAAAAGTTCAACTTCTAAGAGTACCAAAATAAGTCGATAGTGTGGATGACTTCAACGATGATCCTCGAGCTCGTAGCTTGATCAAAATCTATAAAACAGAGTGAAAACATACAGAGTAAGCTAACTAGCTTAGTAAGCCTTAAGCAACTTAACAATTCAACTAGGTATTCAATTAAATTAAACTGAATAAATTCTTAACATTTATGATATAACATAACACATATGTACTATCATGGCTGAATATCAATGTTCATACATAGCGAAATATTATTCACCATATACCTAAAATGTAAGACTTATTGAAAGTACCTCGATCGATAAACAAAGATATATGTATTTCCACATACAACTGAATAACATCTTCCATGTACATATAGGTGATTTCACATAATTGAAAGTATACAAATATCTATATATATAACGTATGGCCGAATCTATATATGTATAATTTATCATATCAATTTAATACCCTCATATATGCAAGTAAACCATACTAACTCAATGTCATTCTTAATCACGTATCTTACGTACTGAATACACGAACACATTTTTATCAGCTTACTTATTCAATAAGCATCTCCTATCTCATGAACTTGATTCAATACGTACCTTTCAGCCGATCACTCAAATTCATAGTAATAAACTTTGGCTTGTTCGAATGCCACCATAACTTAATCATTTCATTCATAAACGTAAGCTCATATTAACAATCACCGGTATAACACGTGCTAGACATAAGCCTGAATCACACACCGGAACCAAGCCTGGTAGACCAGAGGTCTGATATTCATTCACCGGCTATAAGCCTGCTAGGCAATAAGCCCGATATAGTTCACCGGCACAAGGCCTGCTAGGCAATAAGCCTGAATATTCATATTACCGAACCAACTCATTCACATTACACATTAACAATATCACAAATACCACATATAATTCACATCAATTTCACATAGTGAACTCAATTAATTCAATTACATATCATTGCTAAATTACTTTAACACATTCGGGTTTGACATATTTCAATCCACAAATTCATAATTCAGCATGTATACTTGGTTATAATCGATACTTACGATATTAATTTGCTTAAAGACTTACCTCGGATATCGTCGGACCTCGAGAATCGGCTATTCGTTAACTTTCGCCTTTCCCCGATCCAAGTCTGTTTGTCTTTGTTCTTGATCTAAACACATTCAATTTGAGCTAATTCAAACACATTTCATTTCAATTTAATCCAAAAACACCTAAATGGGCAAATTACCATTTTGCCCCTAATATTTCACACCTTTACAATTTAGTTCTATTTACACAAAACACAAAACACACTAAATTTGATTTCACAACCTAAGGGCCGAATATTCATAGGGGTTATACAAGTCCATTCATTTCATTTATTTTGCATTTTAACCCCTCAAAAATTTATTTCCACAATTTAGCCTAAAATACTCAAATTCACCAAAATTTCCAATTCAAAACATGTTAATTTCAAACATACTTATAATATTTTTCTATTAAACATTACCAAGCATAAACATTCATAAATGGTCAAATATCAAACATGCTCAAATTCAAAAATTCTAACATGGGACGACTTGTATTCGAAGCAACGATCTCAAAAACGTAAAAATTAACATAAACCGAACTAACCACATACCTTAATTTGGCTTAAAGATGGCCGAACTAAGATTGGCTATCTTTCTCTCTTCTTTTGCATGAATTCAGCCAAGGATGAATGAATAAAAAATGGTTCATTTTGTGTTTTAATTAACATATATATTAACTAATTATTTAATTACTACTATAACCTTATAATATAAAATTTTATAACATATAACTTAAGGTCATTTTAGACCATTGCCGCCCACTATCCTTGAAAATGGGCTAATTTCCCTTTTAGTACCTCATATAAAAAAGCCACTATCACATTAGCACCTTTCACTATAGTTTGTAACTTTTGCACTTTACGCGATTAAGTCCTTTTGTTAAATTACACACACAAACAATCAAATTTTCATACGAAACTTTCACACATAATAATTCGCATATAATAAACACAGAAAATAATATTTTAAAAAAATTTTGGACTCGGATCCGTGGTCCCGAAACCACTGTTCCGATTAGGGTCAAATTCGGACTGTTACAGTTAGAGTATCGATAGAAAATTTTATGAATTTCATGTCTAATTTGCTTATTAGGGCTTAATTGTAAAATTTGATAAATGAGAGTTCTAGATGCTAAAGGATTAAATTGAAGTGAATATCTAAAGTAAGAGTCCTTAAATGGTAATTAGAACATTATATTTTCATGGCCAAAAACAGACATGCATGGGTAGAAATAACTAAAATTTTAATGAAGGGTATTTTAGAAAAATATCAAATAAAAGAAATTAAATGGGAAAAAGATGGAAAAAGGTTGTCATCTTCTTCCTTAGGCCGAATATTCAAGGTGGGACTCCATAGCTAGGGTTTCCAGGCTTCCAAGCTCCATAGTAAGTCAATCCACGCCCCGTTTTTCATGTTCTTTACGTTTTTGGAATCCCGGTAACTCGGTTTAGCTTATTCTAGCAATATTTTAACCTAGGGTTCATATTTGGAAAAACACCCATGGGTCAAATGTGTTTATTTTGATGTTTTATGATGTAATATGAAGGCTGAAATTATGTTAAACAACTTTTGCTAAGCGATTTTAAGTAAAAACGAGTAAAACGACATAATCGGTAAAAATACCTAATGTTCATAAGTACATGTTAGAGTGAGAATTTGATGTTGCCTTAGAAGGAAAAATGTTCAGCATGTCCAAAAATGTAGGAAAATAGGATCAAGTTTAATTTTTGAGCCTAGGGGCAAAATCATAATTTTGTGAAAGTTAGGGGGCAAAAACATAATTTTTCCATAATGTGATTTTTGGATTGAATTAAATAATTTAAATATTAAATAAGCTAAATGTGTTATTATAGATCGAGAAGAACATGGAATCGATCTTGAACGAGGGAAAGGAAAAGTTAAGGACGAAATTGCAAATTTCGCCATATTTTGCACTGAGGTAAGTTGTAACACCCCAAATCCGGACAGGACACCACGCCCGAATCTGGTATGTTACGGGGAAAAATGTCTTTGAGAGGTAAAATTTTTCGTTTAAAAGCTGAGTGAAAACACAATGTATTTGAAGTAAATTTGAGCAGACTTGTTTGAACTCCGATGGTGTACTTGAAACCCGGAGATTTTGAAAACTTAACCAAAATGTGTAGTTAAAACGAGTGTAAACCATTTAAAACCTCAACAGTTTCTTAGTGTTACTTAAAACATTTTTAGACTTAGGAGAAATACAAGTTTGAATTGAAAACCATTTGTTTTTGTTTATCATAAAGACTTAGTGTGATACCCGATGGTATAGTTTAAAAACACATTGCGTTATGATTTTGAAATCATTATCTTTCCAAGTTTTAGTAAAATTTATACCAACTTATTTTGTTAAGGCATATTAGAATTTAATTAAAACATAAACATCACAAAACATAAATTAAAGGCCTTTTACATATCCAGATTAAAACCCAAATAAAAGTAAATAAGCTAAAGTACCCAAATTCAATAGTCTGAGCAAAACTTTTATTAAAGCATGGCATGTGCACCCCGAGTCCATCCCGGCTCCATGTCCGCGCCTACGAGTCACCTGAAATGTCAAAGGAGAGGGTGAGTCGAGTGACTCAGTGTGTAAATCCCGCTCCCGAGAAAACAACATGCTAACACACATCATACATAGCAACATAATTAATGCAACCCGGTCCTAACCATCCGTATCGCCTTTCCTACCCCGTGTGGTACCAAACCACTGGTGGTGCCAAACCACTGGTGACATATAGTCACAATGTGTTACCAAAACACTAGTGTCCCAAAGACACAATATCCGTCAATGTGGTACCAAACCACTGGTGTCCCAAAGACACAATTGTGCTACCAAAGCACTGGTGACCGAAGTCACAAATCCAATGATGATGGGGCCAACCCATCGTGTGATACCAAATCACTAGCAGACGATCCCATATCTCAAGTGGGGCCAACCCACGGTGGTCAAACCATAGGGACAAGTCGCAATGAGGTGCCAAACCTCTGGTGTCCCAAAGACACAATGTGCTACCAAAGCACTGGTGACCGTAGTCACAAATCTGGTGATGGGGCCAACCCATCGTGTGATACCAAATCACTGGCGTCAATCCCGTATCTCACAAGTGGGGCCAACCCACGGTGGTGTTAACCACAGGGACGAGACGCTGAGGTACCAAACCTCTGGAGGTGCCAAACCTCTGGTGACCCAAAGTCACAAAGTGTGTTACCAAAACACTGGTGCTCGTCAGCACAAAATATCACTGCTCCCTCCACTCGTATCACCCATCAACATACCATACTCATGTAATCATGCATATCATCCAATCATGCATATCATACTAATATGTCTAATTTCATATCCCATGTCACATATATCCACAGCCATGGTATCATATAGATCATCATTAAACTCATAATAATAATACTGACTTACCCGAGTCCAGAATCATACCCATTAGGGTATCATAACAGTCACCACTGTTTCATTAATCATCACACAGGTTATCAATCATATTACTAAACAGAAGTGTGTTAGTTTACACACCTGATAACTACGAGTCTAGAATCCCAACGAAAACGATCTAAGTCCCTCGAGTACTGACTCCTACAATCGGGCAAACATTAGGGGTTAGGCATCTATGACATTCGGCCATCAACAATTAACCAAAGGGGTTAATATCGAACCCTTACCTTTTAAGATGATTTGGTTTCCTACCAAATCCGAATCACCCAATGATTCTCCTTAGCAATCGGCTACACCATAAAAGATGAACAGTTAATCTTTTGTTACCTTTGTCTTAATCGAACCTAAAAAGATTGAAATAATAACAATACCATGCACTTACCCCTACTTACCAATCGATTAACAAAAGAATAACGATTCCCTTGCTTGCTTCACACTCCAAAGACCCTAAAACAAAGAGATTAGAATCCTTCCAGCATGACCATATTCGGCCCTTAATCAACCAACCTTGACAAAGTATAAGGAGAGAAAGGAGATGACCATTCGGCCAAGGACTTACCAATTCCAACCGATGGAAGGAAGGCCTCCAAACACCACTGATACTCGGCCAAGACAACCACTAGAAGAGGGGATAGATTCGGCCAACACCTTGATCAAAAGAAGGAAAGAATTCGGCCAACCAAAACACTAAGAGTAGGGAGGTATTCCGCTTAAAACTCAGAAGTACAACAGAGGAAAATGGTTTAAGAGATGAGAAGGAATCGGCCAACAGATGAGAAGGGTTCGGCTTGAGTGCTTAACACCCCTACTTTCGGCTTTGTACAATTAAAGAAAGAGGAAGAAAATGTGAGAAGAAGGGATATAGGTTTCGGCTTACACAATTGAAAAAGAAAAAAGTGATGAATGAGCACATTCGGTTATCAAGGAGTTTGAAGAAAAATAAAACAAATTCGGCAACTAGGCTTTGACTTCACGAAGGAAAGATGGAGGAATTTACTTGAAAAGTTTCGGCTTGCTTTTGAGAGAAGAAGAATTTCGGTTTACAAAAGAAGAAATGGGAAAAGGAAATGTTTTTTTTAGAGGCTAAAGTTTCGGTTCCAATAGGTGAGAAAAAGAACAACAATGAGAGAATTTCTATAAAGGAAATTGGTTTTTTTTTTTGACAAAAAGAGAGGACTTTAGCTTACCAAAAATGACCGAAAAAATGCACCAAAGATGCAAAGGCATATTCGGCCTTCCCCTCTCCCACACTAAGCCGTCACTTCCCCCCTCCAACTCCCCTAAATTTCGGCCACAATCCCCCCAAAAGCTCCCATTCACTCATTTGAAATGAGTGGACCAAGTCCTCCTCCACACTTTGCTCTCCACCATCCAAGTCACCACTTGACCAAGTCCAAGGTGGAGTTTAAATCACACACAACTCCTCCCTCCTATGCCGTCCAAAATGAAGCCAAAATAGAGGAATCCTGCTGCTCGAACACTGGACCTCCACTCCTTGAAGTTGACGCCAAACCAAGCTCCTCCCTTGCCACTCTGCCAGCTCTTCACTTGTGCAATAAAATACCAAAGAAAACCCTTATACCCTAGCTCCAACAGCTCCCCTGACTCAACACCCAAAAACCAAAATTTTCCCATTCACTCAGGCATACACCTAGGCTACAATTAAGCCCCTAAAACACCGAAATAGCAACACAGCACACCAAACACCTGCAATATCATGCAACAACAAAATAGCCCCTAACCCGGGATATTACATAAGTAGCATGTAAATAATTCATTATTTTTATTGACGTTTTATATTTCAGCATGTTTAATGTATTGTATCTGATTTTTGAATCATAATTGACTATTGAAAGAATGAAATAAAGTCTTAAAAAGTTAGTTATTTCCCGTTTGAACCTTCTGAATCGAAAGATGTAATTGGCATGTAGCTAGGTCACATGAGTGGAACTAAGTGTAGGCCACTATGTGCACAAGAGAGCTACAAGAGATTTTGTATACGTAGCTAGGTCACATGTGTAATACCGACAGTACATGGTGTACAAGAAAGCTATATGTAGCTAGGTCACATGTGTGGTATATGGTGTGAGCCACTATGTGTACAAGAGAGCTACGAGAAGGCTAGGTCATATGAGTGGTGCTAAGTGAAGGCCACCATATGTACAAGAGAGCCAGAATTATGAGTACAATCGAGCTAGGTCACATGAGTGGTACTAGGTGAAGGCCACTATGTGTACAAGAGAGCTTCGATTTCAAATGTTGGTTGTGTGCGAAACCACCGCATATTCGTTATTATTCCGAAGCGTTCAACAGGAAAACTGACTAAATGAAATTATGTGAGATGTTGTAGTGATACGTATATGTATATGTATGTGTAATGTATGAGCAATATGCTCAATAAGTGATTGGAAATTTGAATGATTGTTATTGGTAAGTAATGAATACAACTAAAGTGAGAGAAAGCAAAAATTTACAATAAAACTATTTTGGACAGTAGCAGTAATGTGAATTTGAAATATCACCAAAAATGGTAGAAATTGAATTATTAGTTGTATGAGATATTTATTTGAAGCTTATTGGGTCTATTTTCATATAAAATAAATAGAGAAAGTAAAGGAATTTTATTTTTTGATATATTTAAACTTTTGTGAGACTAGTTCAGAATGGTTACTTGATCCCCTTTTCTATCTTGTAAAAATCATTACAAATTCTACAAACATAATTATGGGGTATAAGTTATATGATTGAAATCCTTAATGCGTCTATTTTAAAATCAAATAAATTTTATCATCATATGAATTCTGTATAATGATAAAATTGGTTCGTAGTGAAAAGTGGTCAGAGAAGTCAAACAGCAAAATAGGGGAATCTTTAATGAATAAATTATACTAATTGGAAAGACCAAAAATTTTGAAACTTTTATTGTGAGAAGGTAATTGAGTCTAGTTTCAGGGAAAATTTACAGATCTTAATTTGAGTTTTGTAGCTTGAGATAAAAATAATTTAGTGACTGTGACTTGAATAGACCGCTTACTCCAAACTTGAATAAATGATGAAATTGATTTTAGATTTGATTTTGTTGTTTTGTAAACTTAATAAATCCATTATTAATTATTTATATACTTACTTATTAAGCTATATGCTTACTCTCTTTTCTTTTCCTTGTTCTATAGTGTCATTAAGCTAGCTCGGGATTCGATGATCGTCGGAGATCCATCCACACTATCAGCCTTCTTTTGGTATTTTGAAAACAATATTTTGGGAATTATGGCATGTATCTTAATTGTTTTGTTATTTGTAATAATGAAAGATTATTTTGCTTATGGGTATTGACGACTATGTATGGAAAAAGTTCTAAATTTATATGGATTTTACATTTTAAATTGTGTACAGTAGTTTGAATCATGTTCAGTAATGCCTCGTACCCTGTTCCGGTGACAGACCTGTGTGAGGGGTGTTATATTTAGTGGTATCAGAGCTATGGTTTAGTCGGTTCTCGGACTAACATAGCGTGTATAAAAGTCTAGCTATACATGCCATAAATATACTGTGATAGTGTGATGACTCCTGACAATTTAAATTTTTTTATATAGTAAATGGATCCCGACCAAGCCACTATTGACGATGCTGAAAGTAACGCGCCGAGAAGCCTTCCTCCAAATGATGAGTAACTGGTATACTGAGTTTATTCAAGCGAATCCGAATGCTCAACCTCCTCCACCCCCTCCCATACCTCAGACGGTTCCCGTAGCTCCCTAAGGCATGGATTTTGTAAGAATGAACAAGCCTCCAGTTGACAAAATTAGGAAGCAAGGAGCAAAAGAGTTTAGAGAAAACATTGATGATGATCCTAAGAAGCGGAGTTCTGGCTCGAAAATTCTATCCGTGTTTGATGAGCTCTCGTGTACGCCGGAAGAGTGTTTAAAATATGCTGTATCACTTCTGAGAGGTTTTGCCTATCATTGGTGGAAGACTTTAGTAGCAGTTGTGCCAAAAGAAAAGATTACTTGGGATTTCTTCCAGGAAGAATTTAGAAAGAAATATATAAGTCAGCGATTTATTGATCAGAAATGGAAGGAGTTCCTTGAATTGAAGCAGGGCAAGATTTCTGTGGTAGAGTACGAGCGTGAATTTGTTAGACTTAGTAAGTATGCCCAGGAGTGTGTTTCCACCCAGGCTGTTATGTGCAAGAGATTTGAAGATGGGCTTAATGAGGACATTAAAATGTTTGTGGGAATTTTGGAGTTGAAAGAATTTGTGGTATTGGTCGGCCGAGCCCTTAAAGCTGAGGAATTAAACAAAGAAAGAATGAAAGCTGCTATAGAGGCCCGAGATACAAGAAAGAGACTAATGAGCAAGTCGTTCCAAACCCAATAAAAAAGGCCCAGAGAGATGAATTCTCAGAGGACAGCTTTAGCTGAGTATTCATATCAAGACCGTGGGAAATAGTATTTGGGCTCAAAAACTCAAGCTACTTCAGTGGCAAGTGTGGGCAACGTGAAGTCTAGTAAACCCGAGTGTCAGCATTATGGAAGGCAACATTTTGGTGAGGGTTGGGGAACTGTTCGAGCTTGCTTCAGGTGTGGTTCTCACGAGCATTTTATTAAAGATTGTCCGGGGGAGCTAATGAAGAGAAATTTCATAGTGCTAGATACACTAACACTGCTAATAGAGGTAGACCTTCGAGAAATACTGGAAGTGGAGCTAGCAGTAAAAGTGTGATGAAAGACCCAGCCACGAGATCAGAAGCTAGAACACCTTTCAGGACATATGCCATCCGAGCTCGTGAAGAGGCATCATCCCCTATGTAATTACGGGTACATTTTCTGTACATGATATTAATGTTGTTGCTTTGATTGATCCGGGTTCGACCCATTCCTATGTTTGCTTGAAATTGATGCCTAGTATAAGTATGCCTATAGAATCTACAGAATTTGTGATTACAGTATCGAATCCATTAGGCAAGCATGTGTTAGTAGATAAAGTATGTAGAAATTGCCCTTTAATGATTAGAGGTCATTGTTTCCCGGCCGACCTCATGTTATTTCCATTTGACGAGTTTGATGTGATTCTTGGTATGGATTGGCTGACTGCACATGATGTCATAGTGAATTGTGGGAAGAAATTCATCGACCTAAAATGTGAAACTGGTGAAATTCTTCGGGTTAACTCAGATTAGTCAGATAGTTCATTTGCTATTATTTCTATTATGTCTGCTCAAAAATGTTTGAGAAAAGGGTATGAAGCTTATCTTGCTTTTGTGTTAAACAATAAAGATTCAGAGCTGAAAATTGAGTCAGTGCCAGTAGTATACGAGTATCCAGATGTGTTTCCAGAAGAATTACCAGGTTTGCCTCCTATTAGAGAAGTGGAGTTTAGTATTGAGTTGATTTCAGGTACCACACCCATCTCTATTGCTCCATATAGAATGTCCCCATTGGAATTGAAAGAATTGAAAGCTCAGCTGCAGAAATCAACTGATAAAGGCTTTGCAAGACCTAGTTATTCACCCTGGGGTGCACCAGTCCTATTTGTGAAAAAGAAAGACGGTTCGATGAGATTGTGCATAGACTATCGGCAACTTAACAATGTAACAATAAAGAACAGGTATCCACTGCCTAGAATTGATGATTTATTTGATCAATTAAAGGGAGCCACTGTGTTCTTTACGATAGATTTGAGATCCGGATACTACCAGTTGCGAGTTAAAGAGTCAGATGTTCTGAAGACTGCTTTCCGGACTAGGTACGGTCATTATGAGTTCCTTGTGATGCCATTTGGCTTGACTAATGCTCCTGCCATTTTCATGGACTTAATGAACCGAATATTCAGACCTTACTTGGATAAGTTTTTAGTCGTGTTTATTGATGATATCTTAATTTATTCTCATGATGAGACTGAGCATGCAGAGCATTTGAGAACTATCTTTGAGAGATAACCAGTTGTACGCCAAATTTAGTAAAAGTGAGTTCTAGCTTCGAGAAGTTGGATTTCTTGGACACATCGTCTCAAGTGAAGGCATTAGAGTTGACCCGAGCAAGATCTCAGCCATTGTTGAGTAGAAGCCTCCGAGGAATGTATCTGAAGTTAGAAGTTTTCTAGGATTAACTGGTTATTATAGACAATTTGTAGAGGGATTTTCCATAATAGCTACCCCATTGACGAGATTGCTACAAAAAGATGTCAAATTTGAATGGACTCAGAAATGTCAGCAGAGTTTTGACAAGTTAAAGGCATTGTTGACTGAAGCTCCTGTATTAGTACAACCAGAACCAGGTAAAGAGTTTATGGTCTATAGTGATGCATCCTTGAATGGATTGGGTTGTGTACTTATGTAGGAAGGTAAAGTAATTGCTTATGCTTCTAGACAGCTAAAACCGCATGAGAAAAACTATCCGACGCATGATTTAAAGCTAGCTGCCATTGTATTTGCTCTGAAAATTTGGAGACATCACTTGTATGGCGAGAAGTACCGAATATTCACTGATCATAAAAGCTTGAAATACTTGATGACTCAGAAAGAATTGAACCTGAGGCAAAGAAGATGGTTAGAGTTAATTAAAGATTATGAGCTAGTGATCGATTATCACCCGGGTAAAGATAATGTTGTTGCTGATGCTTTGAGTAGAAAATTTTTATTCGCATTGAGTGCTTTAAATACTAGCTTAGCTTTATCAGATGACAGTTTCATTATAGCTGAGTTGAGAGCTAAACCGACATTTCTTGAAGAAATCCGTAAAGCTCAGAAAGATGACAATGAGTTGGAAGCTAAAAGAGCTCAGTGCAAGTCAGGTGCAGAGTCTAATTTTTAGATTGTTTTTGATGGTTGTTTGTTGTTCAGAGACAGAGTATGTGTACCAAAGAATGACGAGCTTATTCAGAAGATCTTACAGGAAGCACATAGTAGTTCTTTGTCTATACACCCAGGTAGTACAAAGATGTATAATGATTTGAAGAAAATGTATTGGTGGGTAGGAATGAAAAGAGATATTTCAGAGTTTGTTTCTAGATGCTTGATTTGTCAACAAGTAAAGGCTGAACATCAGGTGCCTTCAGGTTTATTGCAGCCTGTGCTAATCCCTGAGAGGAAATGGGATCGAGTTACTATGGATTTTGTAATAGGATTACCGTTAACACCGAGAAAGAAAGATGCACTATGGGTTGTAATTGATAAGCTAACGAAGTTGGCTTATTTTATCCCAGTTCGTATGGATTATTCGCTTGATAAGTTGGCCGAATTATATATTTCAGAGATAGTCAGACTACATGGGGTACCATTATCTATCATTTCAGATAGAGATCTGAGATTTACTTTACGATTTTGGAAAAAGTTACAGGAAGCTTTGGGCACAAAGTTGAGTTTCAGTACAGCTTTTCATCCTAAGACCGATGGTTAGTCAGAGAGAGTAATTCAGGTGCTTGAAGATATGCTTAGATTCTGTGTATTAGAATTTCAAGGCAGTTGGGAAAAGTATTTACCGTTAGTGGAGTTTGCCTACAATAATAGTTATCAGTCGAGTTTGAAAATGGCACTTTATGAGGGTTTGTATGGACGCAAATGTCGTATACCTTTATATTGGATAGAGCTTAAGGAAAACACATTCATGGGGTCAATTTAGTTAAAGAAACAGAAGAGAAAGTAAAAGCCATCAGAGATTGCTTGAAAGCAGCTTCAGATAGACAGAAGTCATATGCAAATTTAAAGAGAAAAGAGATTGAGTATCAAGTTAGTGACGAAGTGTTTTTAAAAGTATCCCCGTGGAAGAAGGTTCTCAGATTTGGCAAGAAAGGCAAACTAAGCCCACTATTTATTAGACCGTTTGAGGTTATTAAGAGAGTTGGGCCATTAGCATATCGATTAGCCTTGCCAAATTAGTTAGAGAAGATTCATAATGTGTTCCGTGTATCCATGTTACGTCGCTACCGTTCTGATCCGTCACATGTGATTTCTCAGACGGAGGTTGAGATTCAGCTAGATATGACTTACGAAAAGGAACTAGTTAAGATTTTAGCCCGAGAGGTCAAACAACTAAGGAACAAAAATATCGCACTTGTGAAAGTATTATGGAATAGACATGGGGTAGACGAGGCTACATGGGAGCCCGAAGAGGCTATGCAAAAACATTACCCAAACCTCTTCACATGTAAGATTTTTGGGGACGAAAATCCCTAAAAGAGAGAGAAATGTAACATCCTGAAATAGGGCCTAAACGGAATAGTGGTTGTGAAACCACGAATCCAAGATAGAAAAGTTTATTTTGATTAATTTTTAAGATTTATCGATTCATTGGATGCATGTGTTAGAGTATCGATGGAAAATTTTATGAATTTCATGTTTAATTTGCTTATTAGGGCTTAATTGTAAAAGTTGATAAATGAGAGTTCTAGATGCTAAAGGATTAAATTGAAGTGAATATCTAAAGTAAGAGTCCTTAAATGGTAATTAGACCATTATATTTTCATGGACAAAAATGGACATGCATGGGTAGAAATAACTAAAATTTTAATGAAGGGTATTTTAGTAAAATGTCAAATAAAAGAAATTAAATGGGAAAAAGATGGAAAAATGTTGTCATCTTCTTCCTTAGGCCAAATCTTCAAGGGGGGACTCCATAGCTAGGGTTTCCAAGCTTCCAAGCTCCATAGTAAGTTAATCCAAGCCCCGTTTTTCATGTTCTTTACGTTTTTGGAATCCCGATAACTCGGTTTAGCTTATTCTAGCAGTATTTTAACCTAGGGTTCACATTTGGAAAAACACCCATAGGTGAAATGTGTTTATTTTGATGTTTTATGATAGAATATGAAGGCTGAAATTATGTTAAACAACTTTTGCTTAGCGATTTTACGTAAAAACGAGTAAAACGGCATAATCGACGAAAATACCTAATGTTCATAAGTACATGTTAGAGTGAGAATTTGATGTTGCCATAGAAGGGAAAAATGTTCAGCATGTCTTAAAATGTAAGAAAATAGGATGAAGTTTAATTTTCGAGCCTAGGGGCAAAATCATAATTTTGCCATAATGTGATTTTTGGATTGAATTAAATAATGTAAATATTAAATAAGCTAAATGTGTTATTATAGATCGAGAAGAACATGGAATCGATCTTGAACGACGGAAAGGAAAAGTTAAGGACGAAATTGCAAATTTCGCCATATTTTTCACTGAGGTAAGTAGCATGTAAATAATTCATTATTTTTATTGACGTTTTATATTTCAGCATGTTTAATGTATTGTATCTGATTTTTGAATCATAATTGACTATTGAAAGAATGAAATAAAGTCTTAAAAAGTGAGTTATTTCCCGTTTGAACCTTCTGAATCGAAAGATGTAATTGGCATGTAGCTAGGTCACATGAGTGGAACTAAGTGTAGGCCACTATGTGCACAAGAGAGCTACAAGAGATTTCGCATACGTAGCTAGGTCACATGTGTAGTACCGAGAGTACGCCATGTGTACAAGAAATCTATATGTAGCTAGGTCACATGTGTGGTATATGGTGTGAGCCACTATGTGTACAAGAGAGCTACGAGAAGGCTAGGTCATATGAGTGGTGCTAAGTGAAGGCCACCATATGTACAAGAGAGCCAGAATTATGAGTACAATCGATCTAGGTCACATGAGTGGTACTGGGTGAATGCCACTATGTGTACAAGAGAGCTTCGATTTCAAAGGTGGGCTGCGTGCGAAACCACTGCATATTCGTTATTATTCCGAAGCGTTCAACGGGAAAACTGACTAAATGAAATTATGTGAGATGTTGCAGTGATAAGTATATGTATATGTATGTGTAATGTATGAGAAATATTCTCAATATGTGATTGGAAATTTGAATGATTTTTATTGGTAAGTAATGAATACAACTAAAGTGAGAGAAAGCAAAAATTTACAATAAAACTGTTTTGGACAGCAACAATGACTTGAATTTGAAAACTCACCAAAAATGGTAGAAATTAAATTATAAGTTTTATGAGATATTTATTTAAATCGTATTGGGTCTATTTTCATATAAAATAAACACATAAAGTAAAGGAATTGTATATTTTGAGATATTTAAACTTTTGTGAGACTGGTTCAGAATGGTTACTTGATCCCCTATTCTGTCTTGTAAAAATCATTACAAATTCTAAATAAATAATTATGGGTTATAAGTTATATTATTGAAATCCTTAATGAGTCTATTTTTAAATGAAACAAATTTTATCATCATATGAATTCTGTATGATGATAAAATTGGTTCGTAGTGAAAAGTGGTCAGAGCAGTCAAACAACGAAATAGGGGAATCTTTACTGAATAAACTATACTAATTGTAAAGACGAAAAATTCTGAAAATTTTGTGGTGAGCAGATAAATGAGTCTAGTTTCGGGGAAAATTGAAAGATATTAATTTGGAGTTTTTTAGCTTCAGATAAAAATAATTTAGTGACTGTGACTCGAATAGACTGCTTGCTCCAAACTTGAATAAATGATGAAATTGATTTTAGATTTGATTGTGTTGTTTTGTAAACTTAATAAATCCATTATTAATTATTTATATACTTACTAAGCTATATGCTTACTCTCTTTTCTTTTCCTTGTTCTATAGTGTCATCAAGCTTGCTCGGGATTCGGTGATCGTTGGAGATCCATTCACACTATCAGCCTTCTTTTGGTATTTTGAAAACAATATTTTGGGAATTATGGCATGTATAGAAGGCTTAATTATTCTGTTATTTGTAATAACGAATGATTATTTTGCTTATGGGTATTGACGACTATGTATGGAAAAAGTTCTAAATTTATACGGATTTTACTTTTTAAATTTTGTACAGTAGTTTGAATCATGTTCGGTAACTATTTTTCCTTGCTTAGCTACTTGTTACCTCTTTCATAATTGGCTCTTTTGCCCGATGAATTGTCCAGAATAATAGAGGATACTCTCATCATACATGTGTCTCAATGCCAATTCCATATCCCAGATATTGCCTCATGATGCCGATGCCATATCCCAAATATGGTCTTACACAGGATCTCTTATCTTGGTGTCGATGCCATGTCCCAGACATGGTCTTACACGAGACCTTCCTTATAGGTTTCCTTAGAAACTTACCATTGCCATGTCTTGACATGGTCTTACGTGGTATCCTTGCCTTATGAAACTTATCAATGCCATGTCTTGACATGGACTTACATGACATCTTTGCCTTATGAACTCACCAAGGCCATGCCTTGGCATGGACTTACATGGGATCTTTGCCTCATATTAACTTATCAATGCCATGACTTGTCATGGACTTACATGATATCCTTGCCTTAACGCCGATGCCATGTCTTGAAATGGTCTTACACGGGTTTTCCTTGTCTCATGTTGTGACATAGGTATCCTCGTTATTCCAAACTTCAACCGGGACTTTCATTTACTTATTCTCATTAATTCCTATTTACGGCATCATTAATCATCTTCATGGAAATAATGTACATTAAATAACATAGTAAGAAATTTAATGAAAATACATGTGAAGCCTTAAAATTCATACAAACTTACCTCGGTATTCAAAATGTAGGTAAATATGCAATTTAGTCCTCAACTTTGTTCTTTCCTCGATTCTGGTCCGAGCTTCATGTTTCTCAATCTAATAATAATTTAACTCGTTTAATACTTAATTGACTAAATTAACTTATAATTCATACTTTGGCAAAATTGTAAACTTTCTCAAAATTACACTTTTGCCCTTAGGCTCGTAAAATGATTTCCACTCAACTTCCTTACATTTCAAACCTAGCCGAATCATATTCCCAACTATAGCAATATTAAATTTCCACTATTTCACTCATGTATGACCATTTTCATAACTTTTACAATTTAGTCCGTACATATATTTTTCATGAAATTCACTTAGAAAAAGATGTTCATTCTACATCAAACTTTCATAATCTTCCATAAAACATCAAAATACATGCATGTCATACATGGATAGATTTTTGAATATGAACGCTAGCTCAAAATAGAGTTAGAAATATCTAAATCATGTTACGAGGGTTTCAAAAATACGAAAAACATTAAAAACGGGGCTAGGAGACACTTACTACCAAGCTTGAAAGTTGAACAAAACCCTAGCTATGGCTCTTTGAAATTTAGACACTTAGGGAAGAAGATGGACATCATTTTTTACTTCTTTTTCCCTTTTAATATTTTATTAACCAAATGACCAAAATGCCCTTAATGGCCCTTTCTTGAGATTTTTTCCTTCCTATGTCCATTTTTATCCATCTTAATATATATTAGTCTAATTGCTAAATAAGGACTTCTAATAATTTTTATGATTCTATTTCATACTCAAATCTTCTAGAAACTCATATTTTATCATCTTTGCAATTTAGTCCTAATGGACAATTTATTCACTAATTAATAAAATTCCTTCATGAAATTTTCACACAATCATGCAAGCATCTCATAAGCCTCATAAAAATCATAAAAATCATATTTTCACTTCGGATTTGTGGTTTCGCCCCACTATTCCAACTAGGCCCTAAATCGGGTTGTTACAATAATCCAACCTCCATTCTTAACTTAAGCCATTTCTAGAAGAAAATCAACTAAAAGCTTTCGCAAACTTATTTCTAAAACTTCTATTTTCCGATAGATCCATTACTCCTCATAGACGATCGGGCAAACTCGTGAACGACTCGATTACCCCGAGTCGTCTCACATCATTTGGTATTAGAGCTTAAAAACGAGAAGCTCCGACGAAGATCGAAGAAGCCAAAATTAGGTTCGTGAAGATTTAAAAAAAATTTCAAGTGTATTTTATTATTCTTGTATTCAGCATTTCGTGTATTTGAAGTAAAAAAAAAAAAAGAGAATTACGAAAATATAAAAAAAAGATAGTAAAGTTTTGCAAAGTTCTTGATTGCTTTTCATTTTACTTTCCTGTCCAATCTTCAAAGCCATCATTCTACCTTCATCCTTCTACCTCGATCATCAACATCATTCTACCATCATTGGTATCATCCTTTCCACCCCAACGCCACACATACCTCAATTTTTGTTTTCAGCCTACCCTGTACACCCTATGTTATCCTTTGCACCCATCTTGAAGCCGACCCTTAAAGTTGCGATAAGTATGCTAGAAACAAAGTACAAATTTGTGAGAGTGAGACGAGCGGTAAAAGGCACGAGTGAATTCACTAAAGAAAAAGTCGATTTTGAGTGAAATACGAGAGTGAGTGAATTTTTCTTTGCGAGTGAACTTGTGAGATTTGTGGTAAGGTTTCTTTATTTATTTATTTTTTTCAGTCAATATGTCTAGAAGTCCAGAATGACGAGTAGTGAGCAGAGGCACATCTAATGCCGCTGGTGGTAGAGGAGGCCATCAACCACGAAGGAATGTTCCCGGAGGCTAGGTACCCGACTTGTAAGTGCAAGCCATAATATGAGAAATTACCCGATTGTTCCAGCCCCAATTTGATTCCATCCAAGAGCGTATGGACCAAATAGAGGAACGTAGTCAGCGAGCGAACACCCCTCCAATTCCAAGAATGGAACGAGAACAATCTTGGCATCATGACAATGATTTATATGAACCAAGTGACATGGAGAGTGATCAAGCCTCTCGACAAAGTGAAGGGAGAAAAAGCCGACGAGCGCGGGGTCAAAGGGATCGAGAGCGGGCCGATGATGACTTGAAAAATATGAAAAAGGCAATACCTTCTTTCCAAGGGTGGTCAGATCCTAAAGCTTACCTCGTGTGGGAGAAGAAGGTGGACTTAGATTTCGAGTGTCACAACTACTTAGAGATCAAAAAGGTGAAGCTTACTGCCATTGAGTTCTCTGATTACGCCATCATTTGGTTGGATCAGCTAACTATGAGTGAAAGGGAAACGGTGAACGTCCAATATCTACGTGGGCGAAAATGAAGGCAATCATGCGAAAGCGATTCATTCCAACCTACTACCACCGTGAACTACATCAAAAGCTTCAAAGTTTGACTCAAGGACATCGAAGCGTTGAGGACTAAAATAAAGAAATGGAAGTGGTTATGATACGCGCGGATGTGTAAGAAGATCGCGAGGCCACCATGGCGCGATTTTTGGCTGGATTGAATCGAGACATAGCCAATGTTGTCGAATTACAACACTATGTAGAGATCGTCGAAATGGTGAACATGGCGATCAAAGTCGAAAAGCAAATCAAGAAAAAAGGAGCCGTACGTGGTTATTCTACTTTGAGTGCACCCGAATGGAACCAAGGCCCAAGTAAGAATATTCCAACGGGCCAGTCGAAAAAACCTACGATGCCCATGAAATCCAACAAGTTGATGGCCGAATCTAATAAAGGTAAGGCCCCTAAAAATGTTCAATCTCAATCTCGAGACATCAAGTGCTTTAAGTGGCAAGGCCTGGGGCACATAGCGAGCCAATGCCTAAATTGTAGCACGATGATCGTGCTCCCCAATGGTGAAACTGAATCAGAAGGTGAAGTGGAAAAAAGAAAAGATGAAGTCGAATGTCCATCTAAAAATGAAGAAGAAGTGCAGTTTGTTGTTGAGTGCGAGATGCTCGTTGTTAAGCGAAGCCTCAATACACAAAACTCGATAAGTGAGCCTTAACGAGAAAATCTATTTCATGCTCGTTGTCATGTTTTAGGAAAAGTGTGCAGCGTTGTCATCAATGGCGGAAGTTCCACGAATGTTGTGAGAACAGTCATGATCGAAAAGTTGTCATTGCCAACTCTCAAGCACCCGAGCCCTTACAAGTTGAAATGGCTCAATGAAGGAGCCGAACTTAAGGTGACCAAACAAGCAATGATTGCTTTCTCGATTGGAAAGTACCATGATAAGGTCTTGTGCGATGTCATGCCCATGCATGCGGGCCACTTACTGCTTGGAAGGTCGTGGCAGTTTGACCGACGAGTCAAACATGATGGGTTCGCAAATCAATACTCATTCAAGCATAAAGGCAAGAATATCATTTTGGCATCGTTTTCTCCGCAACAAGTGATGGAAGATCAGCAACGCTTAAGGCAATCCATGGAGACTTCGAAAGAAAAGATTAAAAATTCAAAAGAAAAGAAAGAGGAAAAATCGAGTGAAAATAATTAGAGAATTGAAGAAAATGAGAGTGAAGGAAAAAGAAAACAAAATGAAAAGGAGAAGGAAAAAGAAAAGAAAAGCGAGAAAAACAAGAGTGAAAAAGAAAGTGAGAAAAAAAAAAGAGAGAAAAAGAAAGGTGCTTTACTTAACCGATGCTTATTTATTTCTTCTTCTTTTCAGGTTAATAGCCCTAAGGAGCTTCATTTGAAATATCTTTCCGATGAGAGAAGGTTCGTAATGGAGAAAACGATTCTAAAACTCATATGACCAAAGGTGAACACGGTTTGGTTTCTGAAAACTCAATGCTGAATCTTTCTAAATTTGAAGAAATTGGTAAAGATAATGAGTTTGGTGAACAAGAGAATAATTATTGGCCATCAACGAATTTAGAAATGCAAAATTTGAATCAAATTTATGATCCTATTTATTTCGGCCGAACAGTACCTATTTCATATGATTGTTTGAAGAAATGTTTATTAAATTTTGATTGGTTGACGTGTGTGTGTGTGTGTTCAAATATGTATGGTCGAGTGATATTGGAGGCATGCGTTCTGATTGTCTAAAGTCCTTTAAATTAGTACATATGATTCGATCAAAGGAGGACTTGGAAAATCAGCTCGGAGAGGTAAGATTTCCTTTACACTTAGCTATCGTCCCCGATTCTTTCATTTTCAACTCGACAAAGATATATGAAAATGAATCCACCCTGTTCACTCGAATAGAGATAATTGTGAGGAAGTGTTTTCAAATGAACCAGCGACTCGACTTGAGGACTAGTTGCTCTGAAGAGGGGGGATGATGTAAGCCAACCCGAGGCAACCAACGAATCGCATTCCAATGCCCTTGCGATGCCCAAAGGACCATGACTCGAGCTAGGGTCAAAAGGATGCAAGATGCTGTGGTTGGCCTTGTTAGTCAATTATGGGCCGAAACTCTATCCAAGGGAAAAGAACCAGCTCAGGTCCTAGCTATGAGCTCTCCATGCACATTGGTGCAAGTTCAGTTTAGCTCGGATTAGCTCATTCCAGCTTATTGAACTATTTAATTAAATTTACGCAATTTTTAATACTTGAATAAATTGAACTATTTATTTTAGTCATTTTATTATAGCAAGTAAATCTGTCTTAAGTATTTAGTTAGGGTGAATTTATGATGTCTTAGGTTTAAATTAATTTGTCCAAGTCTATTACAAGTTTTTAATGTGTCTAGCCGATTTTTAATGTGTCCTAAAATTGTCTCCATTTAATTTGTTTTTAATTTATTCCAGCTTGTGTTTTTAATTTATTCCAGCTGATTTGTGCTTAATTAATTTCGGTTCATGTGTTATTTAGGTGCAACCGAATCTATAAGGTACATTAAAGAAGGTTCATGCACCTAAGGTGCATTGTATGTGGGAGATACATGGATCGGTTGGAACAATGTATGGAGGTTTCCATCTTTTGGTTATTGAAGGCAACTATTCAACCACCAAGGATCAGCAACTAATTGCTTGTTGCTTGGCCAATTGGCTTCTCAAGGCACCATCAATGTTGTTCACACTTGCTGCCCATGCCATGGACTATTCGGCTGGTCTTGTTCACACAACAAAGACTCTTCCAGCTCCATTTTCACACCTACATTGCTATTCAAATCCACATTTTAATTTAGGTAATTTTTCAGGAGGAGTTGCATAGTGTTGGAGCTTAACTAACCTATTGGCCGAACCTAGCTTGAACAATGCACCTCTTTAAGTGTTCAAATGCATGCTAACTAATCAGCCTTCTAGAAAGCCATCCCTTGAAGTCCCATTCAGACGAATCTGCTATGGCATTCTAATTGTTCAATTCTGAAAGTTTCTAGCACAATCTAGCTTAGTTTTTTCTTAGTTATTAAGCTTCCAACTAGGCCATTCGGCTACCTTAGCTAAGTAGTATAAAAAGCTAGTCATTTTCAGAAATAAAAAACTTCTGGAAAATTTTATGAACTTTGTTAAAAGAGTGAGATTACTCCTCTCTAAATTTCATATGAGTTTTCGATTTGACTTATCAAGAGAGCTTGTGGTGTCAATCGAATTCTTTTGAACTTATCACCAAATTGGTGTGGCGTTCAACCCTCTACTATTTCCGCAATCCACCTTAAACCGAATAGAAACCGAGGTGACACTCTTTAATGTTGAAGCGTTTCTAATGTTTAAGTTCATCTATCCATTTCCATCGACTATCCTTTCTTTACCTATCTTTATTCGATCCTATTAAACCGAACCATTCGATATCCATCTTCCTATTCTATCTTAGCCGAACCTATCCATTCCACCTTCTATCTCAATTCCACCATCATCCAACCTCCTTTCCTAACTTAAGCCATTTCTAGAAGAAAATCAACTAAAAGCTTCCGCAAACTTATTTCTAAAACTTCTATTTTTCGATAGATCCATTACTCCTTGTAGACGATCGATCAAACCCGTGAACAGCTCGATTACCCCGGGCCGTCTCACATCACAGATTCAGGAGTTAATGTATCGTGGGTTCATCCGCCCTAGTGTGTCTCTGTGGGGAGCAGTGGTACTGTTTGTGAAGAAGAAGGATGGATCCATACGGAGGTGTATCAACTAACTAGAACTAAACAAGTTGACCATTAAGAATAAGTATCCCCTACCAAGGATAGATGATCTTTTTGACCAGTTACGGAGAGCTTCGGTATTCTCCAAGATTGACCTCTGATCTAGGTAGAGGGTTAAGGAGGCTGATGTATTTAAGATGGCATTTAGGACTCATTATGGATACTGCGAGTTCCTAGTGATACCTTTTGGACTGACGAATGCACTGATAGCTTTCATGGACCAGATGAACCGAGTATTCCAGCCCTATTTGAATCGGTTTGTGGTGGTGTTCATCAACGACATACTAGTTTATTCGAAGACTGAGGATGAGCATGATGAACACATTAGAGTTGTCCTTCAGACTTTGAGGGAAAGGCAGCTCTATGCTAAGTTTAGCAAGTGCGAGTTTTGATTTCTGTGGTAGCTGGGAGAAGTATCTGCCGTTAGCGGAGTTTTCCAATAATAACAGTTTCTAGTCTAGCATCCAGATGGCACCTTACGAGGCACTGTATGGTCGTAAGTGTCGCACTCCTTCATGTTGGACTGAGTTGGGCGAGCGACGTGTTCTGGGTCCTGAGTTGGTTTTTGAAATAGAGGATAAGGTTAGATTGATTCGGGATCGACTGAAAGCGGCTTCTGATAGACAAAAATCCTATGCGGAGTTGAAGCGACGTGAGATTGAGTATTCGGTGGGGGACTTTGTATTCCTTAAGGTCTCGCCATGGAAGAAGGGGCTGAGGTTTGGTCGTAAGGGCAAGTTGAGCCCTAGGTTTATTGGACCTTACCGTCTTTTGAAGCCAGTAAGACCAGTCGCTTATTAGTTGGAGCCACCTCCAGAGTTGGATCGCATCCATGATGTGTTCCACGTCTCGATGTTGAGGCGCTACTGCTCTGATCCTACTCACATCATTTCCGTTAAGGAGATTGAGGTTAGGCCGGACTTGACCTTTGAGGAGGAGCCGGTTCAGATTTTAAGTAGAGATGTAAAAGTATTGAGGAGGAAATCTATTCCACTAGATAAGGTTCTTTGGTGTAATCATAGCACTGAGGAGACTACGTAGGATCCTGAGGATACGATGCGTCAACAATATCCTCATATGTTCTGACCGGGTAAATTTTGAGGTCGAAATTTTCTTTTAGGCGGTAGAATTGTAACACCCCAAAATTTTAATTTTTGATTTCATATAAGTAGATAAATAAGAGAAATAAGATAAAATGATGCGAAAAATTGTGGAAAGAAAGGAAATAAGGGTGTTAAAAACTAGGAAATCAACATTTTACACTAAAACAGTTTTGGACATCAGCAGTGGTCTAAATTTGAAAAATCATCAAAAATAGTTTAAATTGAATTAGAGGTTGAATAAAATATATAATTAAATTTTATTGAGTATAGTCTTTCATGGAAGAAACAGTGTAAGCAATGGAATCATAAATCATGAGTTATAGTAAATTTTGTGAGACAAGGTCAGAATGATTTCGGGTTCCCCTGTTCTGACTGTGGAAAATCATCAAAAATTGTAAAACAAAAATTGTAAAATCCGTACTAAGAGATAAATAATTTTTAGCAAGGAAAGGTTGAAGCTATCAAACAGCAGAATAGGGATAACTTTAAAGATTTTACTGTAATTATTTGATAAACTATAAATTCTGAAAATTTTATGGTAGAAATTTTTTTGAATCTAGCTTCAAAAACATCAAGTGGATATTAATTTGGAATTCTATAGCTCAATATATAAATAATTTAGTGGTAATGACTCAAGTAGATAGCTTTGAATGAACATATAAGTAAATAGTGAAAACATATATGAGTATGGGCAAGGCCAATTTGGACCGAGTGGGCCATACGGGTGTGTGGGCCCACACAGGCATGTCACATAGGCATGTGGGCCCATTTTTATCGAAATGTTTTTAAGGTTGCACGGGTCGCCCAAGTCGACTATGAACCTACTGTAGGGTCGGTAAGCGCTACTTAGACCCCTAAATGTGTGAAATTGATTGAATGATACCTGTATTGGGCATGTTAATATCTGAACTAAATATATGTACTGAAACTGCATAATAGCATGTCATCCATTGTGTGTTGCATTGCATTGGGTTAGGGGTTGTTATTCGGAGGAAGTGTACTAAAAGGCTTTAAGCCTAATTTCCTGGCAGCTCAGCTGCAAACTACTATATTGTGCCACATTAAGTACTACTTGGAGTGTAGGGATAGGTGGCTTGAATATATCCCCACATGGAGTGTACGGTTGGACGGATATGGTGTGTAGAGGTTGGCTGGGTAGGATTTTGCTTCTGCATAACTGTTACTGCTACTAATACTGTGATGGGCTAAGGCCCTACTACATGTTGACACTGTACTGAGATGAGCTAAGGCCCAAACTGTCACTGATACTGAAAAGGGCTTAGGCCCAAGACTGTTCAACTGTGCATTGTGAATACTGATTATTTGTTTGTTTCTGCAGGATTAAACACTGAGTTTACGTAAACTCACCCTTTTTGTTTAATGTGCACAGGTAAACCCCAGACTTGACTAATCGGTGTAGCGAAAGACTCGACGGTGGCCACACTTATTTTAAATTGTTTAATTTTAGTTTTGGTATTTATTTCTTAATTATTTTTTGGGTTATTTTTTATGTAAATTGAACTTTTTGGACTGTTTGCTTTTATTTCAGATTTTAGACTATTTTCGTGGATTTAAAAACTGCACAAACTCAACGAACAAACAGTTTTCTCTAAAAAAAAAGGGTTTTTCTAAGATGGACGTATTTACCTAATTAACTCATTTTTTTATTGAATAAATGATTTATGACGCTCCCGCAACGAATTGTGTTTTAAAATAATCGATTAAATAAGTAAGCAATTTTGGAGTCAACAAGAGTAAATAAATGAAAACTGTTTTATCGTAACAACTTAGTTTCAACACGCTATTATGTGACATCGCCAGATTCGGCCATAACGTCCAGGCTGGGTTTGGGGTGTGATAAGAACATTTATTTATTTTAGAAGAAAATTTAGTCTATTTTCAGCAAAGTTGGTGAGTTATAAAAAAAAGTTTTGGTTTAACCTTCCTAAGTAGCGGTGACTTCTTTAAGAAAAACTTATTTAATTTTAAATTATTAATTTTACATGGTTTTAATAAAGACTATATTAATTTCATGTCTTAATTAAATAAAAACCATATTTTAAATTTAAGTTAAACATTATGCATACTAAATAAACCCTAAATATGAGTCTTCTACCACAAAATAAATAAAATAGTACAGTTCAAAAATAATAAAAATTATAAAAATAAGCCTAATAATACTTTTATAAAAATAAAATGTTTCTAAGCCCTCCGTATGTTATGTTCGCGTCCTAACCTGGTGAGTTATTTGTAAAGATGGAAATAAAAGGAAAGTGAGCTATAAATCTCAGTGTGAGTTCAATCACAAGAAAACCAGTACAAATAGTAGATTCATCAAGCAGAATAATCAACTCATAGAATGAATCACAATTAATTAGCAATACAAAATATCAATAATTCAGATCAACTAATCAACATAACAACTTAGTGTTCATAGCCATGTGTATGTCTCATGAATGCAATGCAAATTCAATTTATCAGAAAAAATTTCTACCCCAACATTACACACCACATTAAGAGTTCTCCAGAACTCCTCTTTCTTTACACCATGGTGTCAATAAACTACTAAACTTTGTAGATGAAATACTAATACGGTGTAAATAAACGACTAATAATAAAAAGGGTGGATGAACCACCGGGTTTTTTTCATAAAATTCTTTGTAGACAAGCTGTCAGTAGGTCACGGATGCACAACACATTTGCAAATTAAAGCTGCTAATACGGTATGGGTAAACCACTAATTGGTGCAGATAAAAGTTGTTAATACAGTGTGGATAAACCACTAATCGGTACAGATAAAAGTTGCTCATACAGTGTGGATAAATCACTAAATGGTTTAGACAAGCTGCTAAGGCTTCCTCCGTACATATAGTCCCACCACATGCAATGCGATAAGGCAAGCTCAAGCATATCAATATGGTAGCATTTAACAGAATAATACGGTAGCATTTAACAGAATAATACGGTAGCAATCAATATTCTTAAAACAATTCAATACAATAGCAATTAATATGCTTATAACAGTTCAACTTAGTAGCAAAAGTCATGTTTACTAATTGTTCAGTTTAACGATGCCATAAAGTATACTATACGTACAATCGCAAGCACCAAAGCAATAGTTGTAATATCCCGTAAATCAAGGGTGTCGGGAAATATGCTTTCGGGACCCTGCCTTCATGAATTGGGTAAAAATATTATTATTATATTATTGGGAGTTACTTTAAGAGTGAATTAAATGTTAGTTAGATAATTTTTATAAAAAGGGACTAAATTAAATAAGAGATAAAAATAGGAATTACTATTCAATATTAATATAGAACCAGTTAAAGGGACTTATTAAGTAAATAAGCCATATTATATTTATGTACAATATAGTGGATGATTTTAATCTATTTTATTATTATATAAATATAATATATTAGAAAAGAAATAAAGTAAAGAATAAAATGATAATAATAAGAGATAAAAGATAGAGTAGGTGAAAAGAAGATAGAAAGGTAAAGTGAAAATCTTTTTTTTTTTTTCTCTTACTGTCGAAAACTAGAAGAAGAAAGGGGGAAGGGTGTTCAACTTGGGGGTTTAATGCATGCTTAAATTGGTAAGTAATACTTGGTTGTTTTGGCATAAAAATTATATTTTTTGTGTTTTATTGTTATGAATTAGTTTGCCCATCTTGAAATTTTGTGAAAGAATAAAAGTGATGGAAGTTATCATGGATGAGAAATTCAAAGTTTTGGTGATACTTGTTGAATATTAAAGGTTTTTAGAGGGATAATTAGAGTATAAAGTTTTGTAGACTAATGTGGGTAAATTGTGTGGTGATTTGTTGGTAGTAACTTTTAGGAACTTAATGTTGTAAATTCAAAGTGACTTCGTTAAATAGTTAATTTTTGTAAAGATAGTGGACTGTTTTGGGTGGAGTATATTTAATTGGAATTCTTTTAAGTTAAATATAGATGTTAATAATTGAAGGTGGTTAAATTATTTGTTTAGTGTTGGGGATCAAATTGAACAAGTGATTAAATGTTGGGATAATTTTTTTTATAATGAATAGAATGATGTGAATGTATAAATTGTAACAGCCATGTTTTAGGTAAATCAGAACCGTGGTTTTGGAACCACAAATTTGATGTCAAAAAATTATTTTAATATTATTTTATGTGTTTACAGCATGAAAATATGAATGTGTGAAATTTTCGTGAAGTAATTTTATCGTTTAATTGCTCAATTTGAGAAAAAGGACTTAATCGCGTAAAATGCAAAAGTTGCATTCTTTTAGTTAAAGGTTTAAAATTGCTTTGTCTTTTAAATATTATGGCCTTAAATGGTAATTATACCATTTTAAAGGTTAATGGACATCCATTATATGTTTTTATATGGTTATAATAAAGGCTATTTAGTAAATTGATATATTAAGCAAGAATTAATAAAACAAAATCAAAATTTTGCTTCATTGTCATATTCATGCATCGAAATTAGAATAAGAAGAGAAAATAGGGTTCTTCATTCATCTATGAATAATTAAAGCAATTAGGTATGTTTTGAGCTCAATTTTTAATAATTTTTATGTTTCTAAGATCGTTGCTTTATATTCTAGCTAGCCCGTACCTTAGATTTTCATGTAACATGTTTCCATTGTTGAACTTGAGTAATTTGATGATTGATGATGGATTATGAAGGTTTGTTGATAGATTTAATAGTTTTGTAAAGTGATTTTTAACAAAAATGTTAAATAGGGATTAAATTGAGAAATATGCAAATTGAGTGGATAAAATGTGAAATAAATGAAAGTTTTGGGCTGCTAGGGACTTATATGAAATTTGGCCAAGTTTGGGTTTAAAGAAATTTTGTAAATTTTGTGTATTTGTGAAATAGGGTCTAAATTGATTAAATGTGAAAGTTTAGGGGCTAGAGTGCAAATAGGCCTAAGTGTATGTTTTGGACTAATTTGAATGAGTAGTGGATTAACGAAATTAATTTTGAATATATTTAGATCAAGAAAAGAGGAATCCGAAATTAGATCGGGGGAAAGGCAAGATTCTCGAGTAATTGACTCATTTCGCTATTTTTATACTTGAGGTAAGTTCGTATGTGTTAACTTCATTATAAATATATGTTAAATGCTTTGATATCACATAAACTGTGATTATGAGACACGGATAATGTTTGAATTGTGAATACGACTCTACGGATATATTCGACGATGAAATCAACAAGTGTAAATTCCCGGTTGAACCTTAAGAATAGATTTTGGATACTGATGATATGTTAAATTTCCCGGTTGAACCTTAAGAATAGATTTTGGATACTGATGATATGTTAAATGATGATATATTGGTTTGGTTTCAGGCCGTGCATATTGAATGTGTTGGCTTCAGGCCACGATAACAGCACTACGGGTGCGAGTGATACCTTGATTTGGCTACGGGCCATGGTATAGGTATTTCGAAAAGGAGTTACCTTGATTAGCTACGGGCCATGGTATAGGTACTCCAGGATAAGTTACCTTGATTTGGCTTCGGGCCATGGTATAGGTACTTATCGATTGATATCCTTGAGTATTCGACTTCTATTCCGAATGGTTCAACGGGTAAATGAATGATGTGGTTGATAAAGAGGTTAGTATGAGGCGATACAGGTATGTACAAAACCTATTCGAGTATTAAATAGAGAAAGTTGATGAAATGGTATTTGATCATGTTTTGAGACATGAGAAAGGTTTGTACTTAATGTGTATATGGTGATGTTATGTAAATTTGGTTTATTTGTATGAATTAAGTTATTCACATACGAGCTTACTAAGCTATGAAGCTTACTTTGTGTCATTTTTCTATGTTCTATAGTGAATCAAGGCTAGCTCGGATCTAGAAGTCTTCAGGAACATCATCATCGCACTATCGAACATCTATTTGGTACTTTTGAGTTGTGTATATATGGTATATGGCATGTATAGGCTACTTGTGGTATTTTGGTTATGATGATAGCCATGAAATTTGGCTTGTAAATGAATATGTTGTGGATTGTATATATATAGCCATGAGTGATGGCTTATTTTGGTATGATTTGGTATAAATGTGATTGTGGTTTTTAGTTACTCAAAATGGTTATATTTGGAGCTTGGCAATTGACTTATATTGTGTGATGAAAATTGATAATTTGAGAGTTATGTACTAGTGAAATTGTGTTTGATTAATGTAAGTGTGGAATGATTAGTCGATTGAATTGTATATGTGAATTTAGGTATGAAAATTTGATAGCAATCTATAGTATGTTTGTGATTGGTATTGTTGGTATTTGGATGCCTATTAGTGTCTTGAAATGGTGCCATTTGAGTTTGAATAGGTATCTGCAAAATGAGTGGCAAATTGGCCTTGCAAATGGCCTATTTTTATCCACACGGGCAAAGACACGAGCGTGTGTCTCAGCCGTGTGTGACACACGGTTAAGTACACGGCCGTGTGTTCCCTGGTGTTGATATTAAATGAAGTCAGTATGCTTCAAATGGCCTCACACATGAGCGTGTGATTGGCCGTGTGGCACAAGTCAGTATACCCTCTAAATGGCACACGGCTTAGCACATGGGCATGTGACTTGGCCTTGTTGCATAAGTTAGTATACCCTACAGGTTTGGCACAGTCTAGTACATGGCCTGGCACACAGGCATGTGTGGCCACTTCGAAGGGCACACGGGCTAGACACACGGGCGTGTGGTCGGCCGTGTGACCCAAGTCAGTATATATGCCTTGTTTTCACATGGCCTGTGACACGGGCGTGTTTGAAGCCGTGTGAGGCACACGACCTGTTCATACGGGCGTGTGACCCTTGAATGAATGAAAAATTTCTAAGTTTTCCAATAAAAATTTGTATCTTATCGGTTTAGTCTCGAATCACTTCTAAAGCATGTTTAAGACCTCGTAGGCTTTATAAGGGACAATGTGTTTGTGTTGGATGGTATTTGAGTCTAAATGCATAAATGTATGAGTATTGGATGTTAAATGATGTGTATTGATCGATAATACCTCGTAACCCTATTCTGACGATGAATACGGGTGAGGGGTGTTACATAAATGTAATTATTAAATTGATGGAATAGCATTAATTGAATGAAATTATGAAGTTTGGTTAAGGAACGAATCAAACAGACAGGAATCCTGGAAAAACAAAAGTAACGGAGTAGCCATTGGCCTCACTATTACGACTATTTTGTTAAGGTAAGTTCGTGGACTCGAACTTAATTTTATTTCTAATTATTATTTACATTAAGTAATGTCAATTAGCTCTTGATATAAATTCTATACATGTTATTGGATTAAGGTAAGGAAAATAATGAGGAATTTCTAGAAGGAAATAATTGTACAATCTTTGTCAACTTGTCTGACTAGTGTTGGGTACACAACTGTCAGTTTATCCGACTAGTGCTGGGCACAATCATTGTTGGTTCATCCAACTAGAGCTGGGCTCACAATTATTATCGTCGGTATACCCGACTAGCACTAGGTGCAAATATTGTTGGTTTATCCAACTAGAGCTGGGTTCACATTTAATTCTGTCGGTTAATCCGACTAGCATTGGGCGCAACCTCTTCTATGGTTTACCGCTCGGCATCGGGTGCCACATCACTAATAGATACTACGATAAAGTTACTTAAATTATTGAAAGAATTGAAATATTATTTGGTTAAGTTATAATTTCATATTAATACTGATTGTTCTTGTGTTTAGATAATAAATGGAACCTATTAATGGTAAATTGATTTGTATAATGCAGGTTAGATAAATAGTAGAATCGAACTCGGCATCCCGCAAGAATCCCGTACTTCATGTTGATGACGTTTCCTTTTTGTGTTTTTGGCATGTACCTAGGATGCAAATTTAACAATAGCATCCCTTTTGTTAGTGAGTTCTAGGGAATATGATTTTGTAAGTGTAAATAATTGTAAATACATGTCTAAAGTTTTATGCATGATTAAAAGTAATGTTTGCTTAAATGGTTTGGTCATATTGGTGTTTGTTTATCATGTGAGTGTGTGCTAGTTGTGAATTGGCATTTTGGGTATCAATTAGTTTATCTTGATAAGTGGCATATATGTTAAGTTTTGGTAAAATGAATGCATATATGCGTTTGACCATTTAGGTAAGTTTTGTAGACATTGTTGGCATGTATTTAAATGGCCAATTGAGGTGCTTAAGAGTATCATAGTTATATGTGATGTTATAACATGTTATAAGCTTGATGTTGGTTGGTTCTGAATGCCTAATTATGTCATGGTCATATGAAAATTATTGTGTTTAGGTTAGTATCAATTTGGGTGAGAAATATGGCTTGGAAAATGGTCTATTTTTGTCCATACGGACAGAGACACAAGCGTGTGTCTCAGCCGTGTGTAACACACGGCCATGTGACACAGCCATGTGTCCCCTGTAACTTCTAAAGAAATCAAGTCAATAGCCTCACACGGCCTAGCACACGGGCGTGTGGCTTGGTAACGGGCGTGTGGTTTGGCTGTGTGAACCAACTCAGTGAGTTCCACGACTGGGACATGGCTGTGTGTCCTTATTTCGAATGCCCACACGGCCTGGCCAACAGGCATGTGTCCCCTGCACCTTTGAAAATTTTTCATGTTTTTAAAAAAAAATTGAGTACACGGTTTAGCCCCAAACTATTTTTAATATTTATTTTAGGCCTCGAGGGCTCATATTAGGGACTGTTTGATTTATTGTGATTGGGTTTTTTATTTGAGTGTGATATGTAAATGAAATATCTGTTTGTTCTATTGTAAGTTTGGTAATGCTCCGTAACCCTGTTCCGACGTCAGAATCATGTTAGGGGTGTTACATTTAGTGGTGTCATAGCTTACATGTTTAGCCAATTCTCAAACCAAATCGAGCTCAGAAGTGAGCCTAGAGGTACATGTCAAAGTTGAGTCAAGTTTGAGTCAAGATTGGGTGTTGATAATTATGTTTTTATTTATAGAGTAAAGATGTCAGATGATTCTAATAACGTAGTTGATCAAGAAGTACATTTTGCTAATGAATCCACCGGGGAATTTGATGAATTTGAACCGGTAACACCATGTTTTCGCGCTGATGGTATGCGATGACCTAATGCTAATAGTGGCCCAATTGAAAGGAAATCTGCTAATGATGTATTACGAGTTATAGCAGAAGCTCTTCAGAGGGTAGCAGGAGTCGCTTCACTCCCGACGACAACATTTGTGGCTAGACGAGCTCCTATTAAAGAACTAAGGAGGTACAGCACTATCGAGTTTATTGGAATATAAAGAGTTGATCCATCAACGGCAAAATCTTGGTTAGATTCAACGACTCAAATTTTACAACAGTTAGAATGCACTCCCCGAGAGAGCGTTATTTGTGTCGTTTCACTATTACAAAGAGAAGCCTATACATGGTGGAAAATAGTTACGAGGCACGTCCCTACAGAAGTAACTGATTGAGAATTTTTCCAAGTTGAATTTCAGAAGAAATAAGTGGGTGAACTCTATCTTAAAGACAAGAAGCAAGAATTTCTCATGTTAAAATAAGAAGATATGTCGATAGTGGACTATGAACGGGAATACTCGCGACTTAGCAAGTATGGGAAAGAATTGGTTCCTACAGAATAAGAAAATTGCAAACGTTACCTTCGAGCCATGCGTAATGAAATTCGGACCCAGCTAGTAGCATTGAGAATCAAGGAGTTTGCGAATTTATCAGAACGAGAAAAAATGGTTGAACAATCTTTGGGTTTATGCAAGAAAATTGAATCTCCTCGTGCTACAGGTAAATAATCGAGAACTTCAATCCTTCCTCTGCGTCAAAAAGAAGTAGAAAATCATGGGAAATTGGAAAATCAACTGCAAGATCGAATATGCCAATTAAAGTTTGAGATCATCAACCAACGGTATTAGTGGGTAGTGTAAAGGGACCAAATAGAGTTTCGGTGACACAGAATTGTGAGCATTGTGGAAAGAAACATTGGGGAAAATGCTGGAAATTAACAAAGGGCTGTTTCCGCTGTGGGTCATTAGAACATTTTGCTAGGGAATGTCCGAAGCACAAAAATGATCCACCCGGTGATTCTCAGATAGCCACCTCTGTGGTGAGGGGCCGAGGGATGAGTAGAGGTGGATCAGTTTCGAGGGGAGGATCGAGAAAGAGGGATGATATAGTTGCTCATCAGTCTGAGACCAAAGCGTCCACACGTATTTTTCTTCTATTCTCCATACATGTTTATACTTTAATAGATCTTAGCTCTTCTCATTCATATGTCAATTCTGATATGGTTAAATCTGGGAATATGAATTATGAAATGTTGAATGTAGCCATGTATGTGTCAAGTCCCTTGGGTCAAACTGTATTAGTAGATCAAGTTTGTAAATGTTGTCATTTAGAGATTCAAAATCTAGTGTTTCTTGTAGATATAATGATTTTGCCTTTCAGTGTTTTTGATATAATATTGGGTATGGATAGGTTGACCGAACACGGAGTGGTTCTGGATTATCGCAAGAAAAAGTTTTCGATTCAAGATAAAAAGGGAAAAGTCATAGAAGTTTGTAGTGTTAAAACAAATGGGTCAAATAAAATTATTTCTTTGATGCAAGTAGATAAATTTTTAAAGCAAGGTTGTGAAGCTTTCTTAGCATATGTTGTTAACTCGAAAACGGGAAGCGAATACATTAGCAATATCCGGACTGTTTGTGAGTTTTCTGACGTATTCCCTGAAGAATTGTCAAGATTACCACCAGATAAAGATGTTGAATTTGCAATCAAAATGTTTCCTGGTACAGCTCCCGTATCTATAGCTCCGTATTGAATAGTACCAACTAAGTTGAAAGAATTGAAAGTTCAACTACATGATTTGTTTGAACGTGGTTTTATTCGCTCGAGTATATCACCTTGGGGAGCTTCGGTGTTATTTATTAAAAAGAAAGATGGTTCGATATGACTCTACATTGGCTATCGTCAATTGAATAAGTTGACAATTAAGAATAGATATCCCCTTCCGCGTATCAATGACTTGTTTGATCAACTTAAAGGAGCTTTTGTCTTCTCCAAGATCAACTTGAGATCGGGATACTATCAGTTGAAAGTAAATGATAGTGATGTATCGAAAACAGTTTTCCGAACATGTTATGGTCATTATGAATTTTTAGTGATGCCCTTCAGATTAACCAATGCTCCAGTAGCGTTTATAGATCTAATGAACCATATATTTCAACCGTATCTTGATTGGTTTGTGGTTGTTTTCATTGACGATATTCTGGTTTACTCAAAATTAGAAGTTGAACATGAACAACATTTACAAATTGTTTTACAAGTGTTGTGAGAGAAGAAATTGTTTGGGAAACTCAACAAATGTGAATTTTGGTTAACCGAAGTGGTATTCTTAGGACACGTGATGTCAGCGGACGGAATTCGGGTAGATTCGAAAAATTGAAGCATTGTTCAGTGAAACCATCGAAGAATGTGTCAGAAGTACGTAGTTTTATTGGTTTAGTAGGGTATTATCGAAGATTGTTAATGGCTTCTCGAAAGAAATTGTTTGGGAAACTCAACAAATGTGAATTTTGGTTAACCGAAGTGGTATTCTTAGGACACGTGATGTCAGCGGACGGAATTCGGGTAGATTCGAAAAAGATTGAAGCAATTGTTCAGTGAAAACCATCGAAGAATGTGTCAGAAGTACGTAGTTTTATTGGTTTAGTAGGGTATTATCGAAGATTTGTTAATGGCTTCTCGAAAATAGTTTTGATAAGAGAAGTGTCAAGAGAGTTTTGATAAGTTAAAATACTTGTTGACAAAAGCATCGATTTTAACTCTACCTGAGTCAGGAAAGGAATTCGTGTTTATAGCGATGCTTCCCTAAATGGTTTGGGCTGCATTCTGATGCAGGAAGGAAAAGTAATTGCGTAGCTTCTCAACAGCTGAAGACTCATGAACATAATTATTCGACACATGATTTGGAGTTAGCAGCGGTAGTCTTTACTTTAAAAGTGAGAGACGTCATTTATTCACTGATCATAAAAGTCTTATTACCTCCTAACCCAAAAGGAATTGAGTTTAAGACAACGTCGTTGGTCGAGCTACTGAAAGATTATGATTGCATTATAGATTACCATCCTGATAAAGCTAACATTGTTGCATATGCATTGAGCAGAAAAGTGGTAGCTGATTTATGAGCAATGTTCACTCAACTTAGTGTTAGCGGTGATGGCAGTCTATTGGTTGAATTGAGGATTAAACTTGTTTTGTTCGATCAGATTAGAGAAGCACAATTGTCAGACCATAAATTGTCAGAGAAAGGAAAAATGGTTCAAGAGGAATCAATTAAAGATTTCAACATCGATTATCAGGGTTGTTTAAGATTTCGTAATCGAATATGTGTCCCTAATGTTGTGAAATTAAAAGCATTGATTTTGCGTGAAGCTCACGATAGTCTTTTTGTGCTACACCCTGGTGGAACAAAAATGTATTGAGACCTTAGAGAGTTGTATTGGTGGCCAGGCATGAAAAGAGAAATAGTGGAATTCGTTGCCAAATGCCTAACCAGACAAAGGATCATGGCAGAACATCAAGTTCCCAGGGGATTGCTTCAACCTATTTCTATTCCTTAATGGAAATGTGAGTGCATAATAATGGATTTTGTCACCGGGTTACCGCTATCTTCAACCAAGAAAAATGCTATATAGGTAATAGTCGATCGTTTCACAAAGTCGGCTCATTTTATTGCAATTCGAATGGATTGGTCTCTACAAAAGCTAGCTGAAGTCTATATTCAAGAAATTGTCAGATTACATGGCATACCTATGTCAATTATATCTGATCAGGATCCCCGATTAACTTCATAATTTTGGAAGCAATTTCATGAATTACTTGGAACTAGGCTAAATTTTAGCACAACTTTCCACCCTCAGATGGATGGACAATCTGAACGTGTTATTCAGATTTTAGAAGATATGCTTCAAGCCTGTGTGATTGACTTTGAATCTGGTTGGGAACGTTGTTTACCTTTGGCTAAGTTTGTGTATAATAATAGTTTTTAATCAAGCATTCAAATGGCCCCTTACAAAGCGTTGTACGGTCGGAGATGTAGAACACTTGTATGTTGGTCTGATTTATGCGAGAAGAAATGATTGGGGTGGAGTTGGTTCATGAAACAGAAAATACGGTTAAAGTGATTCGAGACAGATTGAAAGCGGCTTCTGACAGACAAAAATCTTACGCAGATTTGAAACGTCGGGACATTGAATTCTCAATGGGTGATAAAGTCTTTTTAAGTGTATCTCCGTGGAAGAAAGTTTTGTATTTCGGGAAAAAGGGGAAATTAAGCCCTCGCTTTATAGGTCCGTATGAAGCCACAGAGAGAGTCGAACCTATTGCATATCGACTAGCACTACCTGTAGAGCTATAGAAAATTCATGATGTTTTCCATGTGTAGATGCTTAGAAGATATTGGTCGGATCCATCTCATATTTTATTGCCAGAAGAAATTGAGTTACAGTCTGATTTAACGTATGAATAAGAACCGGTCAAAATCTTAGCTCCTGAGGTGAAAGAATTATGTAACAAACGAGTTCCATTAATGAAAGTCCTTTGGCGTAGTTATAACATCGAGGAAGCGACGTGGGAGTTAAAAGAAACAATGAAGTCACAATATCCTCACCTCTTTTTAGGTAAATTTCGGGGACGAAATTTCTTAATGGGGGAGATTTGTAAAATCCCACAAATCAGGGGTGTCAGGAAATATGCTTCCAGGACCTTGTCTTCGTGAATTAGGCTCAAAAATATTATTATTATATTATTGGAAGTTACTTTAAGAGTGAATTAAATGTTAATTAGATAATTTTTATAAAAAGGGACTAAATTAAATAAGAGATAAAAATAGGAATTACTATTAAATATTAATATAGATCTAGTTAAAGCGACTTATTAAGTAAATAAGCCATATTATATTTTTGTACAAGATAGTGGATGGTTTTAATCTATTTTATTAGTATTATATAAATATAATATATTAGAAAAGAAATAAAGTAAAGAATAAAATGATAATAAGAGATAAAAGATAGAGTAGGTGAAAAGAAGATAGAAAGGTAGAGTGAAAATCTTTTGTTTTTTCTCTTGCTGCCGAAAACTAGAAGAAGAAAGGGGGAAGGGTGTTCAACTTGGGTATTTAATGCATGCTTAAATTGGTAAGTAATACTTGATTCCTTTGACATAAAAATTATATTTTTTGTGTTTTAATGTTATGAATTAGTTTGCCCTTCTTGAAATTTTGTTAAAGAATAATAGTGATGGAAGTTATCATGGAAGAGAGATTCAAAGTTTTGGTGATACTTTTGAATATTAAAGGTTTTTAGAGTGATAATGTGGGCAAATTGTTTTGTAGACTAATGTGGGCAAATTGTGTGGTGATTTGTTGATAGTAACTTCTAGGGACTTAATGTTGTAAATTCAAAGTGAGTTAGTTAAATGATTAATTTTTGTAAAGATAGCTATTTTGGGTGGAGTATATTTAGTTGGAACTCTTTTAAGTTAAATATAAATGTTAATGATTGAAGGTGGTTAAATTCTATGTTTAGTGTTGGGGATCAAATTGAACAAGTGATTAAATGTTGGGATAATTTTTTAATAATGAATAGTAGAATGATGTGAATGTATAAATGTAATTATTAAATTGCTGGAATAGCATTAATTTAATGAAATTAAGAACTTTGGTTAAGGACCTAATCAACCAGACGTGAATCGTGGAAAAACAAAAGTAACGGAGTAGCCATCGACCTCACTATTAGGACTATTTTGTTAAGGTAAGTTTGTAGACTCGAACTTAATTTTATTTCTAATTATCATTTACATTAAGTAATGTGAATGAGCTCTTGATATAAATTGTATGCATATTATTGGACTAGCGTAAGGAAAATAATGAGGAATTTCTGGAAGGAAATAATTGTACAATCTTTGTGAGCTTGTCTGACTAGTGTTGGGCACACAACCGCCAGTTTATCCGACTAGCGCTGGGCGCAATCATCGTTGGTTCATCCAACTAGAGTCAGTATACCCGACTAGCACTGGGTGCAAATATTGTTGGTTTATCCAACTAGAGCTAGGCTCACATTAAATTCTGTCGGTTAATCCGACTAGCGCTGGGCGCAACCTCTTCTACTGTTTACCGCTAGGCACCGAGTGCCACGTCACTAATAAATATTATGGTAAAGTTACTTGAATTATCGAAAGAATTGAAATCTTATTTGGTTAAGTTATAATTTCATATTAATATTGATTGTTCTTGTGTTTAGCTAACAAATGGGACCTATTAATGGTAAATTGATTTGTATGATGCAGGTTAGATAAATAGTAGAATCGGACTTGGCATCCTGCAAGAATCCCGTACTTAATGTTGGTGACGTTTCCTTTCTGTGTTTTTGGCTTGTACCTAGGATGCAAATTTAACAATTGCATCCCTTTTGTTAGTGAGTTCTAGGGAATATGATTTTGTAAGTGGAAATAATTGTAAATACATGTTTAAAGTTTTATGCATGATTAAAAGTAATGTTTGCTTAAATGATTTGGTCATATTGGTGTATGTTTATCATGTGAGTGTGTGCTAGTTGTGAATTGGTATTTTGGGTATGAATTAGTTTATCTTGATAAGTGGCATATATATATTATGTAACACTCCTTACTCGTGTCCGACGCCGGAACTGGATATGAGGCATTACCATCCTTAACCTTGCTTGAACATGCAATAACGGGCTATAAAATTTTGTTCCAACTAAAAACCTTGCTTTATTAGTCATACTATACATATCATGGGTCTACGAGGCCTTAAACATACATTCGGATGGTTTCGGAGTTCATCCAGAAACTTTTACACTTCCTTGAAAATTTCTGCCTAGACATGGGTCACACGCCCGTGTGACTTGGGACACGCCCATGTGGGCAGGCCGTGTGATCACACATGCCCATGCCCCTGGCCCGTGTAGAATTTATTTTTAATTCGAACCTACAGTGGATTTCACACAACCGGTCACATGTCCGTGTCGATGGCCCGTGTTCTCACCCGTGTGAAAAACTAGGGGTATTCTATTTATGACATCAGCAACCCCTTAAGGAGCACACGGTCTAAGCACACGCCCTTGTGCTGGCCCTTGTGACAAATCTAATTCTCATAGCTAGATGCAAGGGACACCTGACCTATCAACACACCTATGGGGTTGACTGTGTGTCACACACGGCCTAGACACACGCCCGTGTGTCTACCCGTGTGGACACTTAAATGCTATTTTCCAAGCCAATTTGCCACCCTGAAACATAAACTCAATTATACCAACCCAAGCAATACATAACATGGCCTTTATGCACTATAAATAACCCCTTAAAACCTCACTTGCAGAATTCATAAAAACTCATCATCATTGATATACAAAGCTTAGTATCATTGGCCAATCTCTTTGGCCATATACAAAAAGAGTAGTAACCTTAATAGCCAACACTTTGGCTCCCAATATGATATAACTCAAAATGACATATTCCGTTTACATGCCATACTTAACATAAAACAACTTAGCTATACCAAAATATTGATTGATAGTATGATCCAAGCTCCGACGTCTATGATCCCCGAGCTAGCATGGCGAAACTACAAGGAAGGAAGAAAAGAAAGAAGTAAGCATATAGCTTAGTAAGTTTGCATGAAACTCAAATAGCAATATATTTGCTCAATATAACTCATCCTTCATGAAACAGAAACAACATAAATCTTAAGTGCTTAGGTTTACTTACTCATACTTATTCTTACTCATCACATGTTACATAATAATTTTATACTTGCATTATAATCACGGTACCTGTATCACTTGATCACATAGATTAGTACATTTTGCTTATGCAAAAGTAAACTTAATCTTCATCTTTCTTAACATGAATAATGCTTCCTATTAACCTTGAATAACTTAACTTATTACTATCTTTACTTGCTTCACTTTCTTGTTGCCTCTTTCATACTTGGCTCTTTTGCCCGATGAATTTACCAGAATAACTGAGGTTACTCAATCTCATCAAACATGGATTTCGATACCAATGCCATATCCCAGATATGGTCTTACATGGGATCGCCTCATGATGCCAATGTCATATCCTAGATATGGTCTTACAAGGGATCTCTTAACTCGGTGTCGATGCCATGTCCCATACATGGTCTTACACGAGACCTTCCTTATGTGTTTCCTTTGGAAATTTAGCATTGCCATGTCTTGACATGGTCTTACGTGGTATCCTTGCCTTATGAAACTTATCAATGCCATGTCTTGACATGGACTTGCATGACATCTTTACCTTATAAACTTACCAAGGCCATGCCTTAGCATGGACTTACATGGGATCTTTGCCTCATAATAACTTTTCAATGCCATGACTTGTCATGGACTTACATGATATCCTTGCCTTAATGGCGATGCCATGTCTTGGCATGGTCTTACACAGGCCTTCCTTGTCTCATGTTGTGATATTAGTATCCTCATTATTCCGAGTCTTCAACCGGGACTTCCTCTTACATGTTCTCATTTATTTTCTCATCAAGATATCATTAACTTAACTTCATGAACATAGTGGATATTATACAACATAATAAGTAATTTAATGAAAATACATGCGAAGCCTTAAATTCATACAAACTTACCTCGATACTCTAAAATATGTGTTGTAGTGCAATTTAGTCTACAACTTTGCTTTTGACACGATTTCGATCCGAGATTCTTGTTTCTTGATCTATAATAACAATTGAACTTGTTTAATACTCACATTGACTAAATTAACTCATAAATCATACTTTGGCAAAATTACTATTTTGCCCTTAAACTTTCTCATAATTGCACTTTTGCCCCTAGGCTCGTAAAATGATTTTCATTCAATTTTCTCATATTTCAAGCCTAGCCGAGTCATATTCTCAACTATAGAAATATTAAATTCTCACTATTTCACTCATGTATGACCATTTTTATAACTTTTACAATTTAGTCCTTGCATGCATTTTTCATGAAATTCTCTTAGAAAAAGATGTTCATACAACATCAAAATTTCATAATCTTCCATAAAACATCAAAACACATGCATGTCATACATGGGTAAATTTTTGGACATGAACCCTTGCTTAAAATATAGCTAGATATAGCTAAATCAAGTTACGAGGATTTCAAAAATACGAAGAATATTAAAAACGAGGCTAGGGTACACTTACTATCAAGCTTGAAAGATGAACAAACCCTAGATATGTCTTCCTTGAAAATTTCGGCACTAAGGGGAAGAAGATGATCATCATTTTTTACTTATTTTCCCTTTTTATTCATTTATTAACCAAATGACCAAAATACCCTTAATGTCCCTTCCTTAAGATTTTTCCTTCCCATGTCTATTTTTGTCCATCTTAACTATAACGCCCCGAATTTTTGGGCCTAGATGAATTGGGCTTTTGGTTTTGGGTCTAAGAAAATTTTTAAGTGAGCGAGAAAATGACAATTGGCATGTGGGCTTTGAGGGTTAATAATTTGGAGTGTCTAGGGGTGTTGGAAATGTCCTGGGATCAAGTAAGGGTATAGGAAAAATTTTAGTTTTAGCCCCAAGGGAACTGTGACTTTAGTTAGTAGTCCTTTTAAAAAACTGAAGAAGAAAAATGACACAAAAGAGTTTTTGGTGTAGTGGCAAAGTGGTGCCACTTAGGGAGGAGGGAGGTGGCGTCATTAGCAGGTAAGGGAGTTCAAGGTTTGAGTAGTGGCATGGTATTTTATTGGGGTATTTATTTTTCTGTTAGGACGGCTAGAGTTTGTGTTGCAGTGAAAGTCTAATGGATGAAAAGGTTTGAAATGGTCATGGATAGATTGTAGGAGCTTATCTTAGAGAAAATTTAGGATGAGATTGAGGAGTTATCAGGGAGAAAAGTTAGGAGCTGAGAAGTGTGAAGAGTTGGTGCCGTTTTGGGAAGTGGAAAGTGTATAAATTCAGCTTAGGAGGGTAGATGAATGTTGTTTTGAGGTCTTTTAGGGGGTATTGCGAATTTTCATTGTGGCTTTCGGCATTTGGAGAGTTTTACAAATATGTCAGTCTTTCTTTTCTTCTTGTTACCTTTTCCAAACCCTCTAAAGCCGAATAATTCCACCCTTCTTTTGCCGAAATTCTTTCTGTCCGTCGCTATTTCTTCAACCTAGCCAATTCTTGTGTAAGTACTTCACTCTTTCTAAATTGATTTTTTGTAGGGGATTGATATTGAATCTCTGTTCTTCAGATCTCTGCTGAATTACTCTTTATGCGTTTCGGGATTTGGGTAAGTATTCTTCACTTTTGGTTTTGAAGGTTGGTCGAATGGTCGTAAGTAATGTAAGGGTGACTTAAGATGGATATAAGTCATTTATGGTTCAGTTTTTAATAATTAAGATTGATGCAGATTGAAGAAGTACTTGTGATTAGTGATCGAGGGAAAGCTATTAGGGCTTGGTGTTTCAAGTAAGGTTAAGGTGAGACTTTGGCTTTTGGTAAAGTATTTGAAAAGTATATGTGATTATCATTGAGTGACATCGTTTGTAGGATCGTGGCTAAGGAGATCACAGCGCCTTTTGTTATCAGGTGTGTACATACCCTATACACACATAGTGGTTTGGGAAATCCTGAAATCCCAAAAGTTTGGCTTCAGTAGTCTTGCGAGTGTGCGAACACTTGTATGAGGGAAATGGAATCGGTAATAGAGACCCCATGAGCGATCTCATGGACTTGGGTTGTGTTGTGGCCAACTAGGTCAGAATGGGCAAAATAGGTCCGATGGGCCGTAGGCTCAAAATAGGCGAATTTGATGATTTGGTAATAAGTGATGAGGTAGTCATGCAGGTTACATGGCTTGGAATTGATTTGGGCCAGATGGGCCATATGAATGTGATTAGGCCAGATGGGCCATATGAATGTGATTTGGGCCAGATAGGCCATATGAATGTCATTGGGCTAGACGGGCCATATGAATGTGATTTGGGCCTAATGGGCCATATGAATGTGATTTGGCCTAATGGGCCATACAATGAGATTAGGCCTAGTGGGCCATATGAACGTATGTGAATTTGTTTGGGCTTTGTAAGGGGTCTTGGGCTTAGTATTTGGTAAATTACTTAACCTTACATAAAACTTTAATAATTAACTAATTGTGACCGTGGACAAGTCATAAGGTTAAGGTGTGGCAATGGGTATATTCATGTCTAGGATTGGATCTAGAGAGAGCTTGGTACTTAAGTGGTCTTAATGACCCATCTCCTCTTCTCTGAAATCCTACCTGGTGCGTAGTGTCTGTTCACTTTAGCCACGAGGACTTGTTGACGGGCCAAGGTTCGTAATTAAGACCCATAATGTTAAGAATTACTGAAATACCCCTGTAGGGTAGAATTACTGAAATACCCCTGTGGGGTAGGATTAGAGAAATACCACTGAGTTGTAAAATTATTGAAATACCCTTGACTTGTGAAAATGACTAAAATGCCCCTATGTGTTGAATGTAAGATTTATGGATGTTACATGTACATTTGCTACATTCATATGATATTCTGTTTAGGATGCATATGGGTGGGAATTATGGAACGGAGGAAGTATATGAGGATTGCATGGTTGCTTGACAACTATGGATCCACCGATGGCTTTCTAAGCCTATTATATGATAAGTAGCTTTGCTGCAACATTTGGTAGTACTGCAACCGGGCTACCCTTGAAGTGTATTGGATGGGTGGGTCAATTTAGAAATCCCTATAGAAGTGTTTCGGTTGGACTGAGATGAAGTGTATCGGATGGATTATTTGGGGAGGGTTTGTACAGCGTTGCATGTATGATATTATTATGTTAATAATATGATATGTATGCTATTTTTTTTTGACGAGGGACATACACACTGAGTTTTCGAAAACTCACTCCCTCTTTTATTTTTCTCAGGTGATCCTCAGTAGGCGGTTCGACGGATGGAGGGACTCAGAGGTGGCCAACTAGCGAGATTAGACCTGTTTTTCTTAATATATAAATTCTAGATTTTAAGTTATTTTATTTCGGGTTGTAATAAGGTTTTCCCTCTAGTTACTATTCCATTACATCCACTATGCATTGAAATTTTGAAACGGAACCTGGATTTATTTCTTTTAAGCATATTTCAAGTTTTGAAAATAATTGTGTTTTAAGAACGATCTTCCGCTGTCAAAGGAATATTTCTTTTTACATAGTAACAAGGAAATGGTTTTTTGTTTTTGGTTTTTGGATACACCTCGTTTTGAAAGCAAACTGGATTTTACTTAACTTTTCTTTAGAAGGGTTTTTAATGAAAACAAGGTTTTCGCAAAAACACTTCAATGTGACATGCCAAACTCGGGCCTAACTTCTAGGCCGGGTTTGGGGTGTTACATTAACTTTTAATGGTATAATTGCTAATTAAGGACCTCTAATAATTTTTATGATTCTATTTCATACTCAATTCTTCTAGAAACTCATATTTTCTCATCTTTGCAATTTAGTCCTAATGGGCAATCTATTCACTAATTAATAAAATCTCTTCATGAAATTTTCACACAATTATGCTACCACCTCATAAGCCTCATAAAAATCATAAAACACATATTTCTACTTCAAATTTGTGGTCTCACACCACTATTTCGACTAGGCCCTAAATCGGGCTGTTATAAAGTTTTGGTAAAATGAATGCATATATGCGTTTGACCATTTAGGTAAGTTTTGGAGACATTGTTGGCATGTATTTAAATGGCCAATTGAGGTGCCTAAGAGTATCATAGTTGTATGTGATGTTATAACATGTTATAAGCTTGATGTTGGTTAGTTTTGAATGCCTAATTATGTCATGGTCATATGCAAATTATTTTGTTTAGGTTAGTATCAATTTGGGTGAGAAATATTGCTTGGAAAATGGTCTATTTTTGTCCATACAGGTTGAGACACGGGTGTGTGTCTCAGTCGTGTGTAACACACGGCCAAGTGACACAGTCGTGTGTCCCCTGTAACTTCTAAAGAAAGTAAGTCAGTAGCCTCACATGGCCTAGCACACGGGCGTGTGGCTTGGCCATGTGGCACAAGTCAGTATACCCTCCAGTTTTCACACGACCTAGCAAACGGCCTGGCACACGGGCATGTAAGGGGTACACAGCCTGGTACATGGGTGTGTGGTTTGGCCATGTGACCCAAGCCAGTGAGTTACACAGGCACGGACACAGGCTGGGACAAGGCCGTGTGTCCCTATTTTGAATGCCCTTACGGCCTGAGACACAGGTGTGTGTCCACTGCACCTTTTTAAAATTTCAATGTTTTTTAAAAAAAATATTCTTTAAGTACATGGTTTAGCCCTGAACTATTTTTAATATTTATTTTTGGCCTCGAGGCTCGTATTAGGGTGTAACACCCATTGCCCGTATTCTAGCCGGAACAGGGTTTGAGGCATTACATAGCTGATCTTACTTAAACATCTCAAATAGGGTTATAAAATTTCATTTAACCTCATCACTCGCACATACTCGGTCTAGGAGACCCTTAACATACTTCCGAGAAATGTCAGAGTCTTTCTAAGAACTTTCACGAGTTCGAGAACTTTTTAATAAAATAGGGGCCACACGCCCGTGTAGGCCTAGGGACATGCCCGTGGGCCCCTAAGGCATGCCCTTGTCTTCCACCCATGGTCGACACTGACTAATTTCACACGGCCTTGACACGCCCGTGTCACTAGCCCGTGTGCCAAACCTTGGCATTCTAACTTATCCACACAGCCTATGCACACGCACACGCCCGTGTACTTCATCTGTGTTGGGATTCAAATCCCAAGTGCAAAGTGCAGACTTCACACGGCCTGGACACACGCCCATGTGCTAGCCATGCCTCCCATATGGTCTAGACACACGCCCGTGTGTCTACCCATGTGGACAATTATCAGGCTATCTACCAAGCCCTTTTTCACCCTACATTGCATACCTTCATATGCTATTTCAAAACATTCTCAAATCATCAATTAAAACACATGAATTAACCCATTAGATTCATAAATAAAAGAGTCTTCCTCCCATAAATGGGGTAGAACTATTTCTAGTACAATTTCAATTAACTTTGGTCGTCGTCTATGTCTATATACAATCGTCCCATAACTTATTTAGGCCAACATGTTTGGCACATTAACAATGACTTAATCAACCTTAAGTACTAGCCCTATACATGCCATAACTCATAGGGACTTGATACATCACACCAAGTGTCTGCTCGATAGTGTGAAAACATCTCCGACGATCTCCAACCCGAGCTAGTTAAATTAACCTATAAGAGATGAGAAAAGGAGAGGAGTAAGCAATATTGCTTAGTAAGTTCATCTGCATAAACTGACAAATACTGATATTCATTGAATATGGATAACCACAAAGTATTATACTGAATTTTTCCCATTAACTCATGGTTACTTACTCAACCACACTTGAATCTTACTCATTCTATCTCTTACCGCATTCTTACCATGCCACAAGCCAATTGCTCGTTTAATTAGGACATATTCCTGCACTGATCACCACAAGATCATATAAAACAACACATCAAGCATTTTCAATAAGCCACTCATACTACTAATCTCTCGGTGGTCACGCACTTAGCCTACCATTAATTTCTAATAGGGTGGTATCGCACACAGCCCACCAATCATTTATACTTATGGTGATTTCGCACTTAGCTCACCAATCATTTATAAGCGATGGTATCGCACACAGCCCATCGATTATTAATTAATTAGGTGGTAACGCACAAAGCCCACCAATAATAATATAATTGATGGTATCACACACAGCCCATCATTACATCAAAAAGGTGATGTCGCACACAGCTTACCGTTATTTTACATTCATGGATAATAATCCATATGTATATCTCTATTTCAAATGTTCATCCGAGAACCCCCCTCACACACTTCTATTTTTACTTAACTTTCTGTAATACTCATTCGTATTCACACAATCCATTAATAAATATATCTCATACAACTAAGGTGTATTGATTACAAGTGTCATCATATACTGAATTCATCTCAGTTCAGTTCTAATCACATACTTGTACTTCTCGTGGTACAACCACGCATTTTCTCTATTTCAACATACTCGTTGAATCACTCAAATTGTTAAATAACTCCCTTGAGTCTCATACACATAGTGTCACAATGATATTGTACCGTAATAGGGTCTTACATGCATTAACGTAACGATGCCATGTCCCTGACATGGTCTTATACGAATTCTTACATCGAGGCCATATTCCAATATGGTCTTACTCGAGACCTTAACTATTGTCATATCATGCTATATATATTTCTCATTACTCTTAAGTTCAATTCTCTTGACATCTCATCAAAAGATATTTCATACATTCATAGAGTAAATATACATTCCATACAACATTGGAATATTAAATTAACTCGTACGAAATTGCAATATTTACACATGAACTTACCTCGATGTCGAAAGGGACTTTTTGCTCACATTTCACTTTTCACCCGTTCTAGGTTCGAAATCCATTTTCTTTGATCTAGAACAATGGAATTTACTAATTTAATCATTTATAAATCATATTACACCGTAATCTAAACTTTAGGCAAAATGACTATTTTGCCCCTACATTTTGGCAAGATTATGATTTTGCCCCTAGGCTCGTAAATAAATTTTCGTCACATTCTCTTGTTAAACAAGCCTAGATGAACATTTAATCCTCTTATAACTATCCACAATTCCGACTATTTCATGCCTTAATGAACAAATTATAACTTTTGTATTTTAGTCTCAATTAGGTGTTTTCATGACAACACCTTTCACAGAAGTTGTTTCTCATCATCCTATCAATCATTTTCTTCCATAAAAACTCAGCAACCAGCATAAACTCTCTCATGGCAAGTCCCTAGACTTTCAACCATGTTGTAAAATAGTCCCTTCTTTAGAAAGCTTAAGCTTTGGGGACTCCAAAAGTATAAAAATTATCAACTAAAACCATCAAAATCACTTACTTGAAGAGGAAATGAGTTGCTGAAATTTTAAGCTTTCAAACACCCCTTGTTTGCTGCAACTTTCAGTGGAGAAGAAGAGAGGAAAGATGATATCTTCTTCCTTTCTTTATTTTATTATAAAACATCAATTTAACCTACCAACTTTTACCAAAATTAAAAGCTCTTGTCCCCCTTGTCTACATGGCTGGCCAACACATACTAGATGGTCTAATTGCCCTTTTTAGACCTTCAATTAATATTTCATGGCTATTTGGTACCTTTACCCTATAGAATGGAACTTTCGCACTTTACGCGATTTAGTCCTTTTTCGCGATTTAGCACGAAATCGCTAAAATTAAAGCACCAAAATTTCCATACATCCTTATAAACATGTTATAACATATAACATAACATGAAAATAATTTTCTCTAACCTCAAATTAGTGATTCCGAGATCACTATTCCGACTAGCCCCTAAATCGGGCTGTTACATAGGGACTATTTGGTTGATTGTGATTGGTTTTTTATTTGAATGTGAGATGTAAATGAAAGATATGTTTGTTTGATTGTAAGTCCAGTAATGCTCCATAACCCTATTCCTACGTCGAACTCGGGTTAGGGGTATTACAGTAGTCACACATATTATTCACAATTCATGCAGTTATTACAGTCAGTCAATTCATGGATTCTAACATAATCCATTGTATCAGGGACTTAATTGAATAACATAATATACTAAAATAGTTCGGGAATTAATCGGGACTAAACTGAACAAATCATAAAATTATGGGTAATATTTTAAGATTTATAAAGTAGGGGGAAAATTATAAAATTTGAAAAAATAGGGATAAATTTATAAAATCTAAAAAATAGGGGTAAAATTGTAAAATATGAAAAACATGGGCAAAACTATATAATCTGAAAAATAGAGGGTATATGTCCGTGTGACCAAATCGTGTGGAAAGCCTTGGACCGTGTAGGGGGTACACAGCTATGTGGTTGGGTCATGTAACAGACTGAAACTATGTGAAAATTGCAAAACCAACCTACAAGGGAGACACGACCATGTGGAGGGTCTTAGGCCGTGTGGGAATCGCAAAACTAGGGTTTTAGAGGGAACATGGTCGTGAGAGGGGTCATGTTGTAACATCCCGAAATTGGGCCTAGTAGGAATGGGCCCAATGGGCCTTGGGCATAGGAGTGTTTAAAATTTTTGAGAACAAGAGAATGACATTATTTCAAGTTGGACTTATTAAGAAGATGATTTTAGAAAGTTACCGGATTCTATGAAGTTTCGAGTTCAAGTTGGGCCTTAGTAAAATTTTGTGTTTAAGCCTAATAAGGAGAGATAGTAAGTGGCATCAAGGCTTAGGGAAATAAAAGAGTAAATTGCTAGCATAAATGAACATATGGCAAGGAGGTTATGGCATCAAGTGAAGTACCTTGAGGGAAGAGGTTCAAATCCCATTGTGTGCAAATTTTGACTATTATTTTTGTACTATTTCCCCAAATTTCGGCCAAGCTTGTAAATATGGCAAAATTGGATTTTTAAATTATGGTAAGGTGGACTTATTAAATTGTGGAAAAGTATGGTAAGGAGGAAAATAAGGAAAAAGAAAAAAAAGGAAATAAAAGAATTTGGAGAGTGGAGTAGGTGGATGAAAAAGAAATAAAAGAATTTGAGGAGTGGAGTAGGTGGATGAAAAAGGAAGAAAAGAATTTGTGGAGTGGAGTAGGTGGATAAAAAAAAAGAGATAAAAAAAAGAAAGAAAGAAAGAAAGAAGAGATAAAAAAAAAAGGGTTATGAAAATAAAGAAAAGAGAAGTATCATCTTTTCTTCTCTTCATCACCACCTAGAATTGGTAGCAAACAAGGGTTGAAGAGCTCAAAAATTTCAGCAAACAAATCCTTTAGCAAGTAAGTGATTTTGATGACTTTAGTTGATAATTTTTGTATTTTTGGAGCCCCCAAAGCTTAAGCTAGCTAATGAGGGGACTAATTTGTAATATGGTTGAGAGTCTAGGGACTTGCCATGAGAGAGTTTATGCTGGTTGCAAGGTCTCGAAGTCCTTTATCAAAGGTTCAATCGAAAACCTATCCCTCGTTATAAGTGACTCGGATTTTTTTGTGCCGCGGAGAGCATCGCGTTACGGATTCCGAATAAGGTGTGTAATCTCATACTCTTCTGAATATATGTTTGAAATGGTGAGAAAATCTCACATCTCTCTGAAAGTTTACATGAAATATTCTGTGATTCGGTAGAAATATAGAAGAAAATTGATAATCGGTATCCGTGATCAGTCGAACGTGCGTTTGATGGTAGTGATAATCATGTTTTGTAATAAAACAGTTTCGGTTAGAAGCAGTGATGTGTTTTTGAAAAATCACTAAAAATAGGAGAAAATAAATTAGAAAGTGAATAAGATATCAAATTAAAGCTTACTGTGTCTATTTTAATATGGAAGAAACGGAGAAGAAAAAGAAATTTTATATTCTGAGATATCTTGATTTTAGTGAGACTGGTTCTGATTAACTTTGGGGTTCACTGATCTGTTTTGGAAAAATCATATAACATTTTACAAAATGAATTATGGGTTATAATTTACATGTATGAATTCCTTAGTGAGTCTATTTTCAAGAGAAACAAGTTGGAACAGTATATGAAAACGTACAGTGAGATATTTGAAATTAAGTCAAGAGAGGTCAGAATCATTGGACAGTGAAACAAGGGAAATATTAAGGAATAAACTGTACTAAATGGCTAGGTCAAAAATTCTGGAAAAATTTCAGTTAGAAGATACATGAGTCTAGTTTCAATGAAATTTTACGGATCTAGATTTCGAGTTTTCTAATTCGATTTATATGCAATTTAGTCAGTATGACGCAAATGGACAGTTTAAATTTGTATGCCCCAAATTACTAGTTAAGTTTTAGTTGCGAAATTACCCCGTTTGGGCTTAAAATGGATTTTTGACCCAATAGTTCCGTAGAGACCCAAATAGAGTTCTGTATCACTCGAGGCGATAGTGAATCTTCGAAAACACCGTTAAATATGAAATTACCGAATTACCCTTGTAGGGTAAATTACCGAATTACCCTTAGAGAGTAAAATTATCGAATTACCCTTAGTGGGTACGATTACTGAATTACGAAAATGCCCTAATGGGCCAAATTGTTATAATTGCTATATGGGTCAAATGTTATATTTGCTACATAGGCCATATTTGGTATAAGTGATGACCGATTGTGTATTTTGGTTTTTAAGGGTAAATCGACAGGCATAAGGAAGTTCCAGGATCGTGTTAAATTCAAGTAGCTAAGGATTTCGCTAAATAGTAAGGTGTGTGATTAACCCACTGTTTTCCGGGTTTATGTTATATTGTATGTGTGGTGTAAATGCTAATGTGTGCAGTGACAATTATGAATGGATACCCTTAGGGGGTATATCGAAAATCAGGTCAGTGTTAAATATTAAGAATGTGAATATCCCAATGAGAATATGTTTGTATGCCAAATAGCATGTGCATGCATCATTTTATTATGTTATGACATTATCATATGTTGCATGTGCATGGGATGGGATCTGAATGTGAAAGAAGAAAGGGTGTACATTATGTACGTGGTCTAATGTTAGCCTTGTGCTACATTAGCGCTTGATGTTAGCTATGTGCTTCATCAAGGGAGGTGTTGGCTAGGTGCCACATCTCGGCGGTTGATAGCTGTGTGCATCACCGTAGATTGATTGATATGTGGGATCACTTATGTGATCGGTGGCCTAGCCACTGCCTTGAGCAGCAAGTCTGCCAAGGTAAGATATGTGGATCACTATGTGATCGGTGGATTAGCCACGGCCTTGGGCAGGGGGTCTGCCAAGGTAGGTGTAAAGGATGGACCCTAGGCTGGGTTGGGTGCATTTTGCATAAATCTGTTTGCTATGTGAATTAATGTGGAAATGGGTCAAGCCCAGTATGTGGAAACATGTGGTTGATTACACTATTATAAGAATGTGATGTGGTTGTGGGCCAAGCCCAATAAGTGAAAGCATGTGATTAAATTATCTTAATATCTGTTATATAGGTTATTATATGGTTTGACATGTGGATGGAATTCAGTGGTCTAATTACACACTGAGTCTGTATGACTCACCCAATTTTTATCAAACATCGCAGATGATTTTAGGTGATCGGACCGGGTTGGAGTGGATACAAGGTGGCCCATGCAGAAGTTAATTTTATTTGTTTCCGTATTTTATAAATTTCAGTATTTTGATAAGCATTATTGTAATAAAGGCCACTTAAGTATTTTAAGTTTATTATTATGTTTCGTTATGGATTGACGATGAAATGTTATTTGCAAATGATATTATTTTCTTAAATTTATATATATATATATATATATATATATATATATATTAAAGTTTTCAAATCTGGATACTTTATGACATCAAATTTTTACTTAGCATTTTAAATAAACAATGTTTTATAAATAAACATAAATTTCCATGTTTTATTTTAAGGTTAAAATATTTTAAACGTTTTTCCGCAGTGACAAACCAGATCCGGTCAAGGCTCGTGGGCCGGGTTTGGTGTGTTACAGTTTGGTATCAGAGCCCGGTTCAAAACTCGGCTTTGAGGTTTTGGGCCCGAAAATAGCTTTCAAAAATATGGATTTTCAAGGAATTTTCAGGTTATTCTGGCATGGCACCTGTATCTCCGGCCCGAAGTCCACCAGGTAAGTACTTCCAACTACTGAAGTGAATTGTGAATGTGAATTCTATGAGCATGAAGGGAACGTAGATTAGTGAACTAGTACCTATTGAACCCTAGGACTAGTCTACTCAAACACAAGTGCATAAGACTTAAGGGCCATTAAACAAACCTGTGATTAAGTCGCCGAGCTAGGGTGTGGCAATCGTTGTGCGCATGTCTAGGAGTGGATTCAGTAAGAGCTTGGTACTTAAGCAGTCCTATCGACTCACCACCTCTTTACTCGAATCCTACCTGGTGCATAGTAACCGTTCACCCTAACCAAGAAGACTTAGTCATCGACTAAACTCGATAATTAAAACCCGAAAGGGGCTAGCCATATTTTTATAAAAACCTTAGTTTTTAAATTATCAAATTATCCCTTTGGTTTGTAAACCCTAAATTAGATTTTGAAAGACGTTTATTTTCTGATTTACAAAAAATTACGAAAATACCCCTGGTTGTAAAATTACTAAAATGCCCTTGGTTTCTAAAATTCCAATATTACCCTCGACTTTTAAAATATTCTTATCTTACAAAAATACCAAAAACCTCTATCTTGTGAAATAGCAAGATACCCAGATTTGGAAATTTACTAAAATACCCCTGACATACAAAATTACCAAAATGATCCCGATTTCTGAAATTTCTACAACATCACCGATTTGGAAAACAAATTCTCAAAAATACCCCAAGTTTTTGCAAATTTCGAAATACCTTTGATTTATAAGGATTTTTGGAATTGACCCTGATTTATTACCAAAATACCCTTATAGGACAAATGACGAAATTACCCCTAGGTTGAGAAAGGAGAAGACGGCCATGGTAGCATGGTGAATGTTGTGAATGAATGTGGCTTCATTGAGAAATGAAGGTGTCTTTATTTATGAATGAGAATGTGATTCTCTGAATTAGAGTAGTGAACTTGAACTGAAATTTTGTTTGATCGAAAGAACTACTTCTAAAAACTTTATGTCATAAAACTGTTCGGGGATAATAAGTGGAACAAAATTCTGATGCATAAAACTTTTTAATCAGAATAATAGCAACGTTAGAAATGAGTTCTAGAGGACGTGGTCGTCGTGACGTGGTCGAGGTAAAATGGCCGTATCGGAACCCGTTGGATCGGGTCAAAGGTCCGAGAATGAGGTACCACCTCCACCACCAGCTTTTGGTAATGAGCAGCAAGATCAGACGGGGGATGATGCTGTATCGCAGGCTGTGCTGCGAGTTCTTGAGATGGTGGCTGGAGCAGGTGGAAATATGAGAGCTAGGAAGTCCGTACCCGAGCGACTCTGAGCCAATGGAGCTGAGGTGTTTCGAGGTGTATCAGGTGTGGCACCCAGTATGGCTGAGTATTGGTTGGAGGCGACCGAGCGAATTATGGATGAGCTAGATTTAACCAGTGAGGAGAAAGTGAAAGGAATGGTGGCGCTACTTCGCGACGAGGCATATCAATGGTGGCTCACAATACGGGATGGTGCCACAGCTGAGGATTTGACTTGGGAATATGTCAAGGCGGCTTATCAAAAGAAGTACATTGGTACCCATTATATTGATGCGCAAAGGAAGGCGTTTTTGGGGCTGGTTCAAGGGAGCAAGTCCGTGGCAGAATACGAGGCCGAATTCCTAAGGTTAAGTCGATATGCTCGAGGAGTGGTGGCTACGGAGCATGAGCGATGTGTCAGGTTTGAGGACGGACTAAGGGATGACCTGAGATTGTTGATAGCTCCACATCAAGAGCGGGAGTTCGCTGTGTTAGTAGAGAAGGCTAAGGTAGCCGATGGGATTAAGGACTCTGTGAGACAGAACAGAGATAAGGATAGGAACCGGGATAAGAGGAGTTTTGGACCGTCAAAATCGTCTGAGAGTCTTCAGAAAAGACCTAAGATTAAGAATCCTGCTCGTGTTTCTAAGCCAACTGCTGGAAATTCGGACCGTCCGTGTGCTCAGTGTGGAAGGTATCATGTTGGCGAGTGCTGGAACCGGGAACGGGAATGTTTTAGGTGTAAGTCCAAGTCTCATTTGATTAAAGATTGTCCTCAGGATCCGAATAGGGCTCGGACAGCAGGCCAAGGCTATGTGCAGCCAGGTAGAGATGGTCAGCAAGCGACAAGGGGTCGTGGTCCGAACCATGGAGGAAATGGTTCAGGTCGAGGTCGTGGAGCACCAAGCAAAGATGCTGAAGGTGCAGATGCGAGGCAACCAAGGTTGGTTTATGCAGTCGGCCGTCGCGAGGATAGTGATGTGCCAGAGGTGGCATTGGGTAAGTTCTTATTTCTGGAATATCACTGGTTGCTTTGCTTGCTATAAGGTCAGTTTGTTCTTATGTTGCTAGTAAAGTGTATGTAACCTTGATTGTAAACCTAGAAAATGTACCTAGAAAGTATGATAGTTCTTTAAGATCAGAGTGCGCAACGAAAGCATAGTGATGTGATCTCAGCAGTGCGTTTAATAGTTGATTGGAAATTTCGAGGACGAAATTTTCTTTAAGGAGGGTAGAATTGTAACATCCCGAAATTGGGCCTAGTAGGAATGGGCCCAATGGGCCTTGGGCATAGGAGTTTTTAAAATTTTTGAGAACAAGAGAATGACATTATTTCAAGTTGGACTTATTAAGAAGATGATTTTAGAAAGTTACCGAATTCTATGAAGTTTCGAGTTCAAGTTGGGCCTTAGTAAAATTTTGTGTTTAAGCCTAATAAGGAGAGATAGTAAGTGGCATCAAGGCTTATGGAAATAAAAGAGTAAATTGCTAGCATAAATGAGCATATGGCAAGGAGGTTATGGCATCAAGTGAAGTACCTTGAGGGAAGAGGTTCAAATCCCATTGTGTGCAAATTTTGACTATTATTTTTGTACTATTTCCCTAAATTTCGGCCAAGCTTGTAAATATGGCAAAATTGGATTTTTAAATTATGGTAAGGTGGACTTATTAAATTGTGGAAAAGTATGGTAAGGAGGAAAATAAGGAAAAAGAAAAAAAAGGAAATAAAAGAAATAAAAGAATTTGGAGAGTGGAGTAGGTGGATGAAAAAGAAATAAAAGAATTTGAGGAGTGGAGTAGGTGGATGAAAAAGGAATAAAAGAATTTGTGGAGTGGAGTAGGTGGATAAAAAAAAAGAGAGAAAAAAAAAAGAAAGAAAGAAAGAAAGAAGAGATAAAAAGAAAAGGGTTATGAAAATAAAGAAAAGAGAAGTATCATCTTTTCTTCTCTTCATCACCAACTAGAATTGGTAGCAAACAAAGGTTGGAGAGCTCAAAAATTTCAGCAAACAAATCCTTTAGCAAGTAAGTGATTTTGATGACTTTAGTTGATAATTTTTGTATTTTTGGAGCCCCCAAAGCTTAAGCTAGCTAATGAGGGGACTAATTTGTAATATGGTTGAGAGTCTAGGGACTTGCCATGAGAGAGTTTATGCTGGTTGCAAGGTCTCGAAGTCCTTTATCAAAGGTTCAATTGAAAACCTATCCCTCGTTATAAGTGACTCGGATTTTTTTGTGCCGCGGAGAGCATCGCGTTACGGATTCCTTAGTGAGACTGGTTCTGATTAACTTCGGGGTTCACTGATCTGTTTTGGAAAAATCATATAAAATTTTACAAAATGAATTATGGGTTATAATTTACATGTATGGATTCCTTGGTGAGTCTATTTTCAAGAGAAACAAGTTAGAACAGTATATGAAAACCGTACAGTGAGACATTTGAAATTAAGTCAAGAAAGGTCAGAATCATTGGACAGTGAAACAAGGGAAACTTTAAGGAATAAACTGTACTAAATGGCTAGGCCAAAAATTCTGGAAAAATTTCAGTAAGAAGATACATGAGTCTAGTTTCAATGAAATTTTACGGATCTAGATTTCGAGTTTTCTAACTCGAGTTATATGCAATTTAGTCAGTATGACGCAAATGGACAGTTTAAATTTGTATGCCCCAAATTACTAGTTAAGTTTTAGTTGCGAAATTACCCCGTTTGGGCTTAAAATGGATTTTTGACCCAATAGTTCCGTAGAGACCCAAATAGAGTTCTGTATCACTCGAGGCGATAGTGAATCTTCGAAAACACCGTTAAATATGAAATTACCGAATTACCCTTGTAGGGTAAATTACCGAATTACCCTTAGAGAGTAAAATTATCGAATTACCCTTAGTGGGTACGATTACTGAATTACGAAAATGCCCTAATAGGCCGAATTGTTATAATTGCTATATGGGCCAAATGTTATATTTGCTACATAGGCCATATTTGGTATAAGTGATGACCGATTGTGTATTTTGGTTTTTAAGGGTAAATCGATAGGCATAAGGAAGTTCCGGGATCGTGTTAAATTCAAGTAGCTAAGGATTTCGCTAAATAGTAAGGTGTGTGATTAACCCACTGTTTTCCGGGTTTATGTTATATTGTATGTGTGGTGTAAATGCTAATGTGTGTAGTGACAATTATGAATGGATACCCTTAAGGAGTATATCGAAAATCAGGTCAGTGTTAAATATTAAGAATGTGAATATGCCAATGAGAATATGTTTGTATGCCGAATAGCATGTGCATGCATCATTTTATTATGTTATGACATTATCATATGTTGCATGTGCATGGGATGGGATCTGAATGTGAAAGAAGAAAGGGTGTACATTATGTACGTGGTCTAATGTTAGCCTTGTGCTACATTATCGCTTGATGTTAGCTATGTGCTTCATCAAGGGAGGTGTTGGCTAGGTGCCACATCTCGGCGGTTGATAGCTGTGTGCATCACCGTAGATTGATTGATATGTGGGATCACTTATGTGATCGGTGGCCTAGCCACTGCCTTGAGCAGCAAGTCTGCCAAGGTAAGATATGTGGATTACTATGTGATCGGTGGATTAGCCACGGCCTTGGGCAGGGGGTCTGCCAAGGTAGGTGTAAAGGATGGACCCTAGGCTGGGTTGGGTGCATTTTGCATAAATCTATTTGCCATGTGAATTAATGTGGAAATGGGTCAAGCCCAGTATGTGGAAACATGTGGTTGATTACACTATTATAAGAATGTGATGTGGTTGTGGGCCAAGCCCAATAAGTGAAAGCATGTGATTAAATTATCTTAATATCTGTTATATGGGTTATTATATGGTTTGACATGTGGATGGAATTCAGTGGTCTAATTACACACTGAGTCTGTATGACTCACCCAATTTTTATCAAACTTCGCAGATGATTTTATGTGATCGGACCGGGTTGGAGTGGATACGAGGTGGCCCATGCAGAAGTTAATTTTATTTGTTTCCGTATTTTATAAATTTCAGTATTTTGATAAGCATTATTGTAATAAAGGCCACTTAAGTATTTGAAGTTTGTTATTATGTTTCATTATGGATTGACGATGAAATGTTATTTGCAAATGATATTATTTTCTTAAATTTATATTTATATTAAAGTTTTCAAATCTGGATACTTTATGACATCAAATTTTTACTTAGCATTTTAAATAAACAATGTTTTATAAATAAACATAAATTTCCATGTTTTATTTTAAGGTTAAAATATTTTAAACGTTTTTCCGTAGTGACAAACCAGATCCGGTCAAGGCTCGTGGGCAGGGTTTGGGGTGTTACACATGTGGTCCACATGAGTGGCCCACAGGCTTGTGTGGCTGGCCGTGTAGCGTTATCCCAAGGCACAATTTGCCTCGATTTGCTTGTAAAAGAACACACACCTTTTGTCGAGATTCCGAGCGACATCCCTCACGTTTAGATATGGTCCGATGCACTTGTAACAAGTCCTTCAAACGACATTTGCACACGGGTTAGGGTTTGTTTTCTAAGATTTATCAAGATTCAACAATATTAACGAAAGATTCGTCAAGAACCGTGAAAGATCCACTAATTGATTTGAAAGATCAATATTGAATAGAAATTCTATGAAATTTAGGGTCTTAAACTTTAGATCGAGATCCACTTACCGAACTTGATGGAATTACAGGGGCTATCAACAATGATTTCAACGATCAATAGAGAATTGGTTTGATATCGAGAGAAAAAATAATTTTAGCAATGGAATGACCAATTTGATGAAAAGAAGGGAGAATTCAAGTTGAAATATAAAAGAAATCAAAATCCTAGAGTAATTAGTTAAAAGGATTAAATATCTAGGTCTTCAAACTTTTAAGGGTTGTAGGGTAATTTACCCAATTTTTCTACTAAAATAATTAAAAGATATGGAATTGGATAAGGGGTGGTTCAAACTTGGGCAAAGAATAAGAAAACAAGGGTGTTTAACCAATTGAGTTGTTTCCCATTCTTATTCAATTTTTACTCTAAATAAATTCAAGTTGAAATATAAAAGAAATCAAAATCCTAGAGTAATTAGTTAAAGGGATTAAATATCTAGGTCTTCAAACTTTTAAGGGTTGTAGGGTAATTTACCCAATTTTTCTACTAAAATAATTAAAAGATATGGAATTGGATAAGGGGTGGTTCAAACTTGGGCAAAGAATAAGAAAACAAGGGTGTTTAAGCAATTGAGTTGTTTCCCATTCTTATTCAATTTTTGCTCTAAATAATATATATTCTAATGTGATTTTAATCCCAGGTTGTTGAAAATTAAAAGGAAAAGAAATGGGAGAAGGGTGATTCAAACCTTGGCTTCTAAGATAGAGGCACCAACACCTATCCACTCAATCTATATTCTATTTCTAGTTTATTTTAGTCTCTCAATTGTTTATATTTATTTCGGGCTCAACTTACATGTTCTTTACTAGCTTACACATTTACCCATTTTTTTTTTGCATATTAACTTATTTAACCTTATACACTTTAACACATTCCTATTTTAGTTTATATACAATAATTAATACTCATAGTCGTCTTATTATTAATATTTCAATTCATTTTACCCATTTTCCACTTAGGTCCTAACTCAATTAAAACACACTACTTTCAAATTAAACCTCGTAATCAAGTTTCGTTTTAGATTAATTAATATAATACTAGATTATTATATTATTTTAATACTTTAATTAATTATTATGACCCTAATTTCTATATCCGCTTCAAACTCTCGATTTATAAGCTTAAAGATAACCTTATAAATCAGGGCGTGACCACTTTCAATTTTCACAAACTCGATTCTTCTATCCCAGTTTTTGAGGTGTGACATATTTTGTTGGTTTTGAGTCTTTGGTTTGGATAATAAGGAAATGAAGAGATTGAAGTGTAATGACTAGACTTGTATGGGGTGTCGAGTGAGAGGTTTGAATATGAGGTCAATACCTGATGACTTAAGGTGAGTAATTGGGTAGAGGTGTTCATGAAATGATCTAATTTATGATTTAAAAATTAAAAATATATAAAAATAAGTTTATATTAATATTTATATTTTTTATAATTAAATTCAAATAAAAATATTTTTATTATGTTTAAAATAGAGAAACAAATCATTTTGGCGAGCTATGTCTAGTTAAGCTCGAGCCTACAAAATTTTTGAAATCGGACCTAAGATCGACCCGACCCATGAACACCTCTAGTGATAGGTAATATTTTAGTTGAGGAAGGATAATGCAAGGGAAGTTGATAAGGATGTGTTAATATATGATGCAGGAGAGTGTGTGAGAGCAACAAAAAATGTGTAGTCATTTTTAATTTTTACAAGTTCTATAGTATTTGAATAATTTGAATAAATTTTATGTATTTTAATATAAATTTTATAAATTTATAAAATTTCTATATTTTCTTATATTTTAATATTTTTATAATTCTTTATAAATTTCTATTTTTTAATTTTATAATTTAAATTAAAAATATATATTTTTTATAATTTTAATTTATTTTACTTAAATAATAAATTATCATAAAATAACTAAAAATTTAATTAAATCATTACAAAATAAAATAAAAATCAATTAAGCCTTCCACACCAATCATTTTTTCTAACTAGCTTGCACACCAATTGCCACATTGGCACTTTAAAGTAGTCAGTGGTTTCAAGAGAAAAAAGAATTCAAGGGTTTTTTTTTACCAGAAATTCAAGGAATTTAATTAGGTACGAATCATGATTTTTGTCCACATTAATCTCGAAACTTAGATTTTATTCAGGAGTAATGAAGTTGCAATACTCTACCATTATCTAAAAATTTTAAAAATTACATAAAATCTAGAACAAGATTAAAATTTTATTAAAAAAATTAAGTTTAAAAAAATAATTAATAATATAGTGAAATCTCAAAATACCCTATTATCATATATTAATAAAATTCAAATTTAAAAAATAAATTAAAAACAACTATAAATTTAAAAACTAATATGACCAAAAATTTTGCATATTTGAAGACTCATCGTTACACTAAAACTGCTTATAAATTACACTAAAACTGCTGTATAAATATGACCCTTTTTATGGTCAAACACTATTATTATACATTAAAATTGTTGTCTAAATATGACCAATCATTTTCATATGGTCTATAATAAAGAGTGATGACAAATATGATGGCGGAAGCGTAGTGCCGTTGTTTTTGGATCATCTATAGTCATTTGATTTATGTAAACATAGAAAAAAGAATCTATATAATTTATTATATAAATACTGCCTAAAAGTACGCAGGTAGCACGTGAACTTATTTATGTAATCTTTGGAGGGATCCTTGAAATAGAAACAACTACTGATACTTGTGAATCTTTTGTTCATTTTACCAAAAAAAAGAGAAGGCCAAATTTTCTGTTACTTCATTAAGTCGCTTGACAACCACACTTCCACCTTGTATCAACAGTATATATCAATTAATTATAAAGTTTGTTATAGTGATGTAATTTTGACTTAATTTAAAATTCTGATCTTTATATTTTCTACATTTAAAATATAATCATTTAAAACCAAGTTGCTACTTATTTTATTATAAGATATATTAAAAGTAAATTTCATGACTTTCGTCCAATTTATAATATTAAGGGTAAACCACTAATTCTGTTATTCACATCTCACCATTATATATTTACCTGTGGCGCACACAGAAAAAAAAAAATCTATGATTATATATTTTCTAAGGCGCACACGGAAAAAAATATCTATAATAAAATATATTTTTAAAATTACAATTAAGTTAAAATAAATAAATTATATATAAAAATCAAAGTTTTATTTATAAAAGTATATCAAATTAAAATTTATTTATCACTTAAAAAATATTTATTGGACTAAATAGGTAATATATGTAAATTATTTTTTAATTGATCAAAATAGGTTGGTTTTTTCAAGATTTAAATAAATATATCGATTTTGAGGAGAGTGTGAAAGCACGTCCAGTTAGACGCGCTTTTTGTATAGTTGGTAAGAAAACTCGTCCAGTTAGGTGAACTTTTTACTAACATGTCAAGAAAAACGCGTCCAGCTAGACATATATTTTTCTTTTTCAAATTTTCAGAAAACATTTCTAATTGGGCGCACTTCCTCTAACATGTCAGTAAAAAATTCGTCCAGTTAGGAACGCTTTCACATTTGCTCTCTAAAATCGATTTATTTTTTTTAAATCTTGGAACAACTATTTTACCAATTAAAAAAATCAACATACTGAATCTATTTAGCGAATTTATTGTCAAGGTAGATGAGAGATTTCAATGACTTGTTGATAGTTGCTGGTTTTAGAGAGAGTTTTGAGATGGGGACTTTTTAATTCTTTATTTACTGTTTTTTGTTTCTAGTTCTTATATTTTTAATGGCTGTGGGCCTGTGTTTGTCACTTATTTTGTACCATCTCTCTATTATAAATGAAGCTCATTGACTTTTATTCCCAAAAATATATATCTATAATTTTGAGTTTTATCTAAATTTATTATGATAATTATTATGTTCATTATCACTGAAAAAAACTTTAAAAATAGGTCTTAAATGTTATAAAATAAAAAGACAAAAAGTAAAGTACAAAGAAGATAAAAGAGTAAAAGAGAGAGTGTATTTTATTGATCAATGAAAATCTATATATAATGCTTTTTCAAAGTCTATATTTATAGACATAAGAAGTATAAATGAAATAGAGCTTTACTTCTAATGACTATTAGAATTTAAAGTACATCACAATTCTTTAAAAGACTATTTGAATGTATTTGCTAAGCATTTATATCACTATTCTTTTGAAAGTCATGAGTGAGGGAAAACTTTGGGGAAATATGGTTTGATCTCTTTAGGAGTTTCAACAATAATCATAGCAAACTTTAATCATGATTCTTCTATATAAATAGGTATTTTGGATCATTTTATAATTCTCCTTCAACTACTATTTACTAAGTCAAATTTACCACATATGTTCAAATTTTTTCAATGAACAATTTCTCCAGAATTTCTATATATTTCTAGAATTCTAAATTCTTCAAGGATTTTAATAAAAATGTTACTATATAGTGATTCATAAAAGGTTATAAGAACAACCATTAGACGCAAGTTAAATCTTTTATGAACTGTCAGTTTAATAATAAATCTAAAGGTTATTGCATCCACCACAAAAGAATATTGTATCTTTTCATAATCAATGTCAAGATTTAGCAAAAAATTCATATTTTTATCCCGTTTTTGCAAAGCTACTTCATTTGTACCCTCATTGGCTTTATACCTTTAGATATTTAGACTACTGGTCCAAAAACTCCACGAATTTAATTGTACTTGAGTTGTGTCATTCTATATGTCCAATCTATTCCATATCTATATTTCTCAATTGATTTATTCAATATTCTCTTTTTATTTCATTATTTCAACAATAATATTGCATGCAAAACCATTTTTGACCATTTTTATTATCGGTTCCACATTTTCTCGAATTGGTATAACTTATGAAGATTTCTTTATTTGTACTATTTTAATATTCAATTTTAGGTACCTAAATCTCTTCTGCAGTTTTAGTTATTAGTTATGTCTTGGGTCTCTTTTGGAACACTCGCCTCCACTATATGACCATTTAAAAGAATTTTCATCTTTGGAACCGATCAATCTATCATTTATTCTAATTGATTGTCCTATTGGGACTTTGATTCAAATCAAAATATTAGATGGTATATAACACTTGGTTATTCTCATTAAGTTTGTAAATACATCTTACAGTTAACTTGTAATAAAGTGAGATATCTCTTTTGAACTTTCGGTTCAAATTACTCTCTATAAGGATCTAGATAATGATAACACATTACAAGAAGTGATTTCATTCAGCTATTATTTCTCTCCCCCTAATATCGGGAAAACTATCAAATCAAAATAGTAATCGCAAATCATGTCATAATTGAATATCCAATACATTCAAAACATCTAAGAATACAATGAGACTCGTAATTAATATATATTTTCAACTTTCTTTAAGGATTCACTTATCTTTGTGCGTTGTGGTGGAGCAATTGGAACATGTACACACATGCAAAAATTTAGTGTCGATGTTACACGGTTTAGGCTATTTCGGCCGTGTAGGCCACACGGGCGTGTGTGAGGCTAAATGGATCACACAGATTGGGCCAGTTTGGCCGTATGGGCAACACGGGCGTGTGGGCCCATTTCCTGAAAGTTTTGCTTAGCTCTGAATTGTCGTGTGATTCGTATTTAGCTACTCCGTAAAGTTCATACTGAACAAATAGGACTTAAAAATATGACATCTTGTAGTATATTGCCATAAGTAATATGGACTTGGTATGTGAAATATGTTGACATGATATCTGTTAATATGCCTCTAAATGTGATATGATTGAGGTATGTGAATTATAAATGTATGATCTGTGTTCTGATAATTCTAAGAGCATGACTACATTTGAAAAGCATGTCTGACAATATGTCTATTGAATATCTGTTAGTATGTTCTTGTACATTGGGTTGGGATATGATATGATGAAGGAAGAGTTGACAGTATAATTATTTGGCTTATATGGTAGTTTTAAACCACATATATTTGTTATGCTGGCTCATCCACGTATATATGTTTCTGGCGGGTTATCACATATTATTATATGGCAGCTTGTTTGTACTACATCTAAAAAGTGACATACGCTCACTTATTTGTGTGTAGGGTTGGATGGGCACTTGATACCCTATTTGTTGTGTAGGGATGGACAGGGATGGTGTGTAGCGGATGAGGGTAGGATTTGTTTATGCATCTGTTTCTGAATCTGTTTATGAAATGCATCTAAATTTCGTATCTGAGCATATATCTGAAATACCATCTATTAAATAATTGGTATTTGATTTGTTGATTGAGATATGTTACACACTAAGCTCGTAAGATCACTTTCTATTTGTTTCCTCTCAGGTAATTAGCAAAATTAGGACGAATTAGTGCGATAAGAGCTCGGTTTAAATTGTTGATTCATACTCTTTGATTAAGTTTAAGCATTGATTTCAATTGGACTAATTTTGGACTTTTGGGGACAATTTTATGTTTTGGATTTTATTTCTCATTTTTAACTGCCTTAAAGTTTTAGAGTATTTTAATTCGAACTGCAACATGTTGAATTTCAAAACTAAATTTCAATTTTCCAAAACTCTGTTTAACTTAAGATTTTTGTTGCAAAATTAAGAAATCTTATTAGTGTTTTTCAAAATTTAAATGAATTAACTGAATAAGGAATTTTTCCTTAAAACTGGAGATATCATTATCAAGTATCGATTTACAAAAAGTTTTTGAATTGTAAGACTCTGGTTTCCAAACGAACGTATGTAATTACTCAGAATTCAACCGTAACGTCTAGGTCGGGTATGGGTGTTATAGATAATCATGTGACAGAGGAAGTGTTAGCAGTTTAATGATTTGCCTTACCTAGTGGTTTAACCACATATCTATTCTAGCAGCTTGATTGCAATTCTGGTGGCTTGACTACACTTATTTGATTCTGGTGGATTATCGCATTATTTCTAGCAACTTTGACTGCACTTTTCTATATAGTGACATACGCTCACTTATTGGTGTGTGGGGTTGGATGAGTATTTATTACCTTATTTGGTGTATAGGGATGGACGGAGATGGTGTGTAGCGGATGAGGGTAGGATTTGCATTTGTTTTGTATTAAGTGTTGCAACGCATGATATGTCATGTCATCCGTATCTGATCTGATTAGTATCTTGCATTACATAGTATGTCATGTTGTGTATTCTGTTTGATTCCTATCTCCTGTGTAATTATGCTATCTGTTTTGTTTGTATGGGCTAATTTACACACTGAGCTTTGTAAGCTCACCCAATTTTTCTAATTTCTCAGGTAATTAGCAAACTTAGAACAAAACGAAGCACGAGAGCTCGGATTAGTTTGTTCGCATAAGACATTTTTAACTTATTATTAAATTTATGGACTTTTGGATTGTCTGTCTAATTTGCAGATTTTTTTATTTTGGTTTTTAGATTTGTCGAATTTTTAGTTAAGTAGTTTAAATATTTCGCATAATTTTTGTTACTTGGAACAAATGTTTGATTTTCAAAATTAAACAAGTTAAAGGTTTTTCCGCTGCAAAGCAAAATGACCAATCTAGTTTTCCAAAAAATAAACAAATTAACAATACGTCTATTATTTCAAACTCAGTAGTAAGGAGCGAATGTTTTCAAGAAACCCCTTTTGTATAATGGTTTGTTTTAACAAATGAGAACGAGATTTCAGAAATTACTTTTACTGAAGAATAAGTGGAAGTTTTCAAAAAGCAAACAATTTAGTTTTAAGTAGTTCATCTAACCCTCAAGATCGGTCATAACTTCTAGGCCGGGTTTGGGGTGTTACAGAGGAATTGATTTTTTGGACGACTTTGAAAGATTTTGAAGTGAAAAAAGATAAAGAATCATCGTGCTGATAAAGTGTTATAAAATAAAAATACAGAGAGTAAGGAATAAAGAAGATGAGAGAGTAAAAGCGAGAGCATATTTTATTGTTCAATGGGAATCTATATACAACGCTTCACCAAAGTCTATATTTATAGATATAAAAAGTATAATTGAAATAGAACTCTACTTCTAATGATTATTAGAATTTAAAGTATATTAAAATTTGTTTTTATTTTGTTGGATATGCACTTAATAATAAAATATTCATAACAATAAATATATTTATAATATTTTATTTTCATTTTGTCGCACATTTTAAACCTTAAGTTATAAATAAATATATATATTAAAACTTCTTTTAAATAATCCATAATATTATATTATATCATTTTAAAACAACTATCTAAATACTCATATTTTATTATATTAAAATGTCTAAATTATAGTCACACACCCGGTAGTCAGCAGTAAAGGTTGAAGTCAAATTCGATGGGCGAAGAGTTGTTGTAACACCTCTTACACGTATGCAAGCCGGAATAGGGTTTGAGACATTACCTAACTAATCTTGCTTAAACATCTCAAACAGGGTTGTAAAATCTCGTTTAAACCCATCACTTGCACATACTCGGCCTAGGAGGCCCTAAACATACTTCCGAGAGGCATCGGAACTATTCCAAAAACTTTTGTGAGTTCGAGAAACTTTCCAACATAATAGGGGCCACACGCCCGTGTTGGTCTAAGGACACGATCGTGTTGGTCTAGGGACACGCCCGTGTTACCCTAAGGCATGCTCGTGTCTTTCACCCGTGGTCAACACTGACTAATTTCGCACGGCTTTGACACGCCCGGGGCCCTGGCCCGTGTGCCCAACCTTGGCATTCTGACTTATCCACACGACCACCAGACACGCCCGTGTGCCACGGCCGTGTAAAAGTGGGCTAGCTACTGACTTGGCCACACGGCCACCAAGCACGCCCGTGTGCCACGACCGTGTAACCTGCCCAAGCGCACTTCGAAGTGGCCCTTGAGCCCCTCGATAGAGACACACACCCATGTCCCATTAGCCGTACACCCAAAAACAAGCCCTTTACAAGGCGAAAATGCCACCTTACATTGAACACATGCATACACCAACTCAATACAACATTATTTATAGCCTTAAGGCAAATTTAAAAACTCAATTTAACATCCATATATAAGTGCACACACTTTCAGGGGAAATCAGTTTCATTAAACATTAGAATTTGCCAAGTATCGGCCTAACTTAATAGACTATTACAAAAAGGCTTCAATACCTTACAAAGCCAACACTTTGGCCAACAATTACGACCTAACAAAATGCTCGAGTCCTATACATGCCATACTCAAAATAAGTCTAAATTGTTATACCAAAGTGATGTCGATAGTGTGATTTCCGGACTTCTACGTCCACGATCCTCGAGTTATCTCGACAATACTACAAGGAAGAAGGGCAATGAAATGGGTAAGCATAAAGCTTAGTAAGTTTGCATAGAAATAAATAGCAGTAGTAAGCTTATAATATAATCCATCCATGGCATTAACTAACCATACACAAGTCATAGGCTCCTTGCCATACTTACTTACAATTGCCCTTATTTAGCACATACCGTGCCATGCATCGTAATCGTTTCTTCGTGACTCATTCACGAGTACATGTATTCACTCATTCACATGACTTTAGTACAATTCTCATTTCTACTTCTAAACTCTTTTACTTTTCCCATTAATCACTAAGGATAGTCAAAGACGTATTTTAATTGTCATTCATGTGGGAACGAAGCCAATTCCACATCCCAGAGGTGGTCTTATATAGAGTCACTTTGGAATGCCAATGACATATCCCGGATATGGTCTTATATGAAGTCACTTCGGAATGCCAATGCCATATCCCGGATATGGTCTTATATGGAGTTTCACATCAAGTATCGATGCCATATCCCAGATACAGTCTTATACGATTCTTATAATTCATTACTGAAGCCATATCCCGGATATGGTCTTATACGGGATCTCAACTCAGTGCCGAGACCATGTCCCGGACATGGTCTTATACGGGACCTTATCTATTTCATATCCCGATGATAGTAATTTCATATTCAATATAGTCCACTAGGACCTCTACATCTCATTCAACATTAACTACTCAATTTAGTAGAGCATCATGCATCAATACGATACAAAGCATTCTCAATTATGTTAACATAAATGTTGCATTAATCACATACAAACTTACCTCGATTTCAAAATGAGCTAACTCGTCGGTTTAGTCGAAGACTTTGTTCTTTCCCCGATCGAGGTGGATTCTTGATTCTTCTTGCTCTATAATAGCAGTTTAGCTCATTTAAATCACCACATTAATAAAAGCATTTCAATAATCATGCTTAGGTAAAATTACTATTTCGCCCCTAGACTTAGGCAAAATGACCATTTTGCCACTAGGCTCGGAAATTAATTCTAATCACATTTTTACCTTCAACCAGCCTAGGTGAACATCTAATATTCTTATAGCTATCATCAAAACTCAACATTCCACATAATTACTACAAATTTGTAACCTTTTCATCAAGGTCCAATTCGGTGTTTACAAGATAACACTTTTCACAAAAGTTGTTCATCTAACAACTAAGACTCAATTTCTTCCATAAAAAATGCAGCAAACAACTTAAAATCTCACATGGCAAAACTCTAAACTCTTCACCATTTTACAAAATAGTCCTCTCTTTAGAAAGCTTAAGCTTTAGGGGTTTCAAAAGTACAACTATTTTCAAGGAAAGATCACTAGAACACTTACTTGTGAAGAGAAGAGTGTGCGGAAAATTTTTTAGTTCTAAAACCCCTTGTTTGCTGAAAATTTCAATTGAGGAAGATGAGTAAAAGATGGATATCATCTTTTCTTTATTCTAATATTAAACTATCAATTTAATCCACCAAACATCACCAAGTTTGACCAACTTGGTCAATTCTTGTCCCCTAGGGTAGTCTATGGCCGACCAAGCCTTTTCAAAGGGCTAAATTGCCTTTTAAAGACCTCAAATTAATAATCTATGGCTATTTGGTACCTTTAGCTTATAGGATGGAATTTTCGCACTTTATGCGGTTTAGTCCTTTTTCGCGATTAAACGTGAAATCACTAAAATTAAAGTACCAAAATTCTCATATACATATGCCATCATACTTTGACTCATAAAATGATATAAAAATAAATTTATGTAATCTCGGATTAGTGATCGCAAGATAATTGTTTCGACTAACCCCTAAATCGGGCTGTTACAATTCTCCTCCTTAAGGATTTTCGTTCCCGAAAATCTTACCGGTGAAAAGGTTGAGGTATTGGTTTCTCATCATTTCTTCGGGCTCCCATGTAGCCTTTTCTGTTCCGTGCCTTTGCCATAGGACTTTCACTAAGGCTATTTTTTTATTCCTCAACTGTTTAACCTCTCGCGGTAAAATTTTAACCGGCTCTTCACCATAAGTCAAGTCCGGTTGTATCTCAACCTCTGTCGGTACTATGACATGCGAAGAGTTCAAATGGTATCGACGTAACATGGATACATGAAAGACGTCATGAATCTTTTCTAGCTCAGGTGGCAGGGCCAACCGATAAGCTACTGGTCCTATCCCCTCGGTAACTTCATAGGGTCTGATAAAACGCGGACTCAACTTGCCCTTCCGGCCAAATCTGAGGACTTTCCCCCAAGGCGGTACTTTCAAGAACACTTTATCACTGACTTTGAATTCAATCTCTTTCCTTTTTATATCCGAATAGGACTTTTGTCTATCTAAGGTGACTTTTAGAAAATCACGTATCACTTTTACTTTCTCTTCAGTTTCCTTAACCAAATCAACCCCGAGTATCTGTTTCTCTTTGAGTTCTGACCAATACAAGGGCGTTCGGCACTTACGCCCATACAATGCCTCATAAGGCACCATATTCAAACTTGACTGAAAACTGTTGTTGTAGGCGAATTCCACCAACGGTAAGTATTTCTCCCAATTTCCATGAAATTCCAATACGCAATATCGAAACATGTCTTCGAGTATCTGAATTACCCTCTCCGACTATCCGTCGATTTGTGGATGGAAGGCTATACTGAAACTCAATTTCGTGCCTAAGGCCTCTTGCAACTTTGACGTGAATCTCGAATCTCTATCTGAAATGATCGACAATGGTACACCATGAAGTCTTACTATCTCTGACATGTATAAGTCCGCCAATTTATCCACCGAATAATCGACCCGCACTGGTATAAAATAGGCTGACTTTGTGAGTCTATCAACAAGAACCCACACTACGTCTTTCCTCTTTGGAGTCAATGGTAAGCCTATCACAAAGTCCATGGTGATACGGTCCCATTTCCACTCAGGAACCATAATGGGCTGAAGTAAACCCGAAGGTACTTGGTGTTCAGCCTTCACTTGCTGACAAATCAAGTATCTCGATACAAACTCAAAAATGCCTTTCTTCATACCAGGCCACCAATACCATTTCCTAAAATCATTAAATATCTTCGTGCTCCTAGGGTGCACAGCTAGACATCTACTATACACTTCATGCAAGATCTTATGAATAAGCTCGTCATTCTTAGGTACACAGACCCTATCTCGAAACGTCAAACATCTATCAAGACCTAATCAAAAGTCTGACTCAATATTCGACTCATACAAAACCCTTTTTGCTTGTAAGCTGTTATCTTCTTTCTAAGCTTCACAAATCTCTTGAAAGAACAATGGTCTAGCCTTCAACTCGGCTAGAATGGAACCATCATCCAACAAAGCCATCTGAGTACTCATGGCTCTCAGTGCGAACAATGATTTCCTGCTTAAAGCATCTGCGACTAAGGCTCCGTTTGTTTGGCAGTAAAATATTTTCCGGAAAATGATTTCTGGAAAATGATTTACTTTTCTGGAAAATGATTTACAGAAAATATTTTCTGGTGTTTGGATGAATCTGTGTAAAATATTTTCTGTTGTTTGGCAGATTTTCTGAAAATATTTTCCGAAAAAGCTGCTTTTACATATATTAATAAATTTTATATACATATTAATAAATTTTTATATTTTAAATTATTTTTACATATATTGCAATGATTTATTTATAAATAAATAAATAAAATTAAATATATAATAATACTCAATTATTAAGCTACATTATTAACCGTCATAAAATGAAATAACCAATGTCAAATTTTGTAATTGTGTTAAAAAAAATAAAAAACAAGGATTGAACAATTATAAATAAACTTCCAAACCACAATTAATACTAAAAATTAATAATATTATCCAAATGCATAATTAGTAGTACACTCATAATAACAACAACATTGTCTAAGTGCATAACTAATATTACACTACATAAATACATAACCAGCAACCAGTCTAAATGCTAAACCAATCTTGCAAACACATATTTACAAAAGCATAAACTTACATTTCATTAAACAAAAGAAAAAAAGGCCATTGACACCACTCAACAAGAAGTTGGTATTAAAGTCATGGCACTTACAAGCATCAAAAAGGGTCTAAAAATATGCCAATGTTCGTATATACATAAACATGTCAGGTCTTTATATGATACCATAAAACGCCATATCTATTTGGATCAAGTGGAAGAGTGACCAGCAGATAGCCAGGATTTCAGTCTGGTACAAAATAACCTTGCCTTCGAAGATGGTGCAATTGATGTAGAGGCAGTATACGAAGACGAGCAGGAAGGTCATAATCATCATCATGGACAACATGAACACCTCCAAGTGGAATAGGATCTCTCCTAACCGGCACAACATGCACTTATGAACAGATATAAGCAAACCAGACATATAAGCACGAATAAAGCTTGATTGGATATCTTTGAATTGTTGTGAGCAAAATGATAGACAAGCCTTTCTGAGTGCCATTAAAACAATGGTTAGCTCAGAGCAAGGATCAAGATAATCAAGAGACTCAAAGCTGCAAGAACAAGAGACAACTGCTAAAACAACACAATAGCATAATTCAAACAAGCATACTGATCACCGACAATAAAAACTTAAATCCAGATCAACTAAATGACAAATCATAATTGACCATCCATTTTGAACTACTTAAAATTACTGAATTTGTTACAATTTTTTGATGTTTTAAGTAAAGTATTGAATTAAGTTAGTGAAATCCTTACAAAATTATTAAAATCTCTTACAAAATGTTCTTGAGCTCATGTGAAGCTCATTCTAAGGAGCTTTTTTCTATATTTTCCCTTAAAATAACAGTAAAAAGATGCATAAGCTTTTTTCCAAATCCTAGGAATATAAAAAGAGAAGCGATATTAATTGAAATTTCACAACCATGCAAATGCAACAACGAATCTGAAAAGAAAGAAATCACTTAAAATTCTCACAATCGAATCATAAATAAAGAAACAAATCGATCTCATGAGGATTTAAAGTGAAAAGTCCAAAAAAACACTAAAACAAGACAATCGAATTGCATCTCAATGGAACAGATCAAATCTATCAAAGCAAAAAACATGCAAGCAGAAAAATCCAAAAGTAAGATCAAAACTATGAACAAATAAATGAATCGATAAACATACATATATATATATATAGCTGTTTAATGACAAATTACAGCGAAGATTTAATGTTTTCAGTAAAGTGTTGAATTCTTTATGATGTAAATTACTTAAATTCTTGCAAAATTACTTTAACAAATCAACAAAAGAAATTTCTGGTCCGTATCTCAATTTTTAAAAGGAAACAGAACTTGTGTACTACACACCAGGTAGAGATTAACATAGTCAAGCTGCAAATCTTCCAAAGTTTTATTTAAAGCCTCTGGTACATCCTCAGGCAAGTGATGGGTGCACCTAATCATCATTTTATATGTAGCTTAGATAATAGGGTCCAACTACTTGAAAATATAAATTTTTAAGTACGGCTTAATTACTAAACCCTTCAGATTATAAACTGAACTAAATAAAGGGGGAGAAATGAAAAAGGGGAAAAAGCCAAATACCAGAGCTTGGAGGTGATAAATAAGTCCTCACGCTTTACTACACCATCATCAAATAACTCATTCAAAGCAAAACCTATCTGCATGCATGTACCAGAAAAATAAACAATTATATTAACTGGTTGATGAATCTATTAAATCAAGACTGAGAACTTAAAAGAAAGAAGTGAAAAATAATCACCTCCTTCTCATTGCCATAGATAGAAGCGCAGTCTAGGTGTCTATACCCAACCTGAATCCAACAAATATATTTGCAAAACCCAGATATTCAACTGAAAATCACAAACAAAAACCACCAAAAAAAGAAAACAAGAAGAAGAAGATACCTTGATGGCAGTAGCGACAGTATTTCTAGTAACAGCATAAGTGTCGAGCCCAACAGAGGGGATCTTAGCTCTCGTGTTTAGTTCAAAGAATCTGATTTCATTTGCCATTTTCTTGCAACTATTGCAGAGAACACAAAGAAGAGAACATAAAAAAACTAGCACTTAAGGGTTAAAATAGTCAAATATCAGCCAAGAAGCCCGTTTGGCTTCCAAAAGCCAGAAATTTCTCCATCTCCATTTGTGCAAAAGCACTTTTCTTAAGCCAGAAATATCTGCAAGAAGCTGGTTGTTCTTTATTGCTTCTACAGCAAAAGTCCTTTTTTGAGCAAAAGCTCATCAAAAATGGATAACGAACGGGCCCATAGTCCCAAATTCAAGAAAGGAAGGAGAAGGAATGAAGAAGGGAAGAAGGAGAACGTACCTGGATGAAGGGGAAAGCTTTGGAAAATGACTTACCGAAAAAAATTTGGTAACTCGTTTTACAGAAATAAAGAAGACATTTTACGCGTGTTTGTAAAATGTTTTCCTTGAGTAAATCATTTTCCATCAACCAAACACTAGAAAATCTAGAAAATATTTTCCGGAAAACATTTTCCACCAAACAAACAGAGCCTAAGTTCGCCTTTCCTGGATGGTAGTCAATTATCAACTCATAATCCTTAATCAGCTCTAACCACCTTCGTTGCCTCAAATTTAATTCCTTTTGAGTCATCAAATATTTTAGGCTTTTATGATCGGTGAAAATCTGACATCTTTCACCATATAAATGGTGTCTCCATATCTTCAACTCGAACACAATTGTGGCCAACTCTAAATCATGAGTGGAGTAATTCTTCTCGTGTGACTTCAATTGCCTAGAAGCGTAAGCAATCACCTTACCCTCTTGCATAAGTAAGCAACCCAATCCGTTCAAGGACGCGTCACTATGAACCACAAATTCTCTTCCTGGTTCGGGTTGTACCAAAACAGGAGCTTCAGTCAACAGCGTCTTCAGTTTCTCAAAACTCTGTTGGCACTTTTCTGTCTACACAAACTTCACCTTTTTTTGCAACAGTCTCGTCATCGGGGTAGCTATCATGGAAAACCCATTGACAAAATGCCTATAATAGCCTGCCTAATTCCATCTCTCGAGACAATGTGTCCCAGAAATCCCACTTCCTTGAGCCAAAACTCGCTCTTACTGAACTTGGCATACAATTGTTTTTCTCTTAAAACTTGCAGAATCATACTCAAATGTTCGGCATGTTCATTCTCATCTCGAGAGTAGATCAATATGTTGTCGATGAAGACCACAACAAATCTATCCAAGTATGGCCGAAAAATGCGATTCATCAAATCCATGAAGATTCCAAGGGCATTCGTTAGACCAAAAGGCATGACCAAAAATTTATAGTGGTCATACCTAGTCCTAAATACGGTTTTTGGTACATCCGAGTCCTTGACTCTCAGCTGATAGTACCCTAACCTCAAATCTATCTTGGAAAATATCGTGGCTCCCTTCAATTGATCAAATAGATCATCAATTCTCGGCAACGGGTACTTGTTCTTCACAGTTACCTTATTAAGTTGCCGATAATCTATGCATAACCTCATAGAGTCATCTTTCTTCCTCACAAATGAAATGGGAGCACCCCATGGAGAAAAACTCGGCCTAGCAAAACCTTTATCCGTTAAATCTTGCAACTATGCTTTCAATTCTTTTAGCTCGGTTGGTGCCATTCTATATGGAGCAATAGAAATAGGGATAGTACCCGGAGCTAACTCAATTTCAAATTCAATGTCTCTAACCGGAGGTAGCCCTGGCAACTCTTCTGGGAAAACATCTAGGTACTCGCATACTATAGGTACCAACTCAATTCTCAATTAAGTCTTTTTAGTGTTCAACACAAAGGCGAGGTATGCCTCGCATCCCTTCCTTAAATACTTCAGAGTCGATAAGATTGACATCACTACTGGTGACCTATCTGGCTTGTCCGATTCAACCCGAATAAGATTGCCATTTTCATATTTCAACTCAATATGTTTTTCCCCACAATTCACAATTACTCCATGTGTAACTAACCAATCCATCCCAAGGATAACATCGAACTAATCAAATGGTAATAGCATAAGGTCAACCGGGAAACAATGACCCTTGATCATCAAAGGGTAACCTTTGGAAACTCTATCACCCAACACGCACTTGCCTAGGGGATTAGACACTCTTATGATGAATTCGGTAGATTCTATAGGCATGCTCATGCTAGAGACTAATTTCATGCATATGTATGAGTGTGTCTATCCCGGATCAATTAAAGCTATAACATGAGTATTCAGGAGAGAAAAGGTACCCGTGATTACGTCGGGGGAAGATGCCTCTTCTCGAGCACGAATGACATATGTCCTCGCCGGTGCTCTACCCTCGACTCTAACAGCCTGCTCTCTAGATGGATTCTTGCTACCCACCTCAATTCCCGGATTTCTCAGTGGTTTTCCCCTAGCAGTACTTCCCGATCTTGCATTCTGAGGCTTTTTTTTCTCGCCCACCTCGGGGCAGTCTCTGATAAAGTGGTCTAAAGACCCACATCTGAAACAAGCTTTCTCATTAGCTTGACACTCACCAGAATGGCACTTGCCACATTGAGGGCATTCTGGTCTACTTGGTCGGACGTTGCCTACACTAGCAACTAATGTGGTCTGCCCTTTCGAACCTCGAAAATTGCTTGCCTTTACTTCGGGTTGAAAACCCCGCTAAAGTGACTGATCGAGTAGAGAAATCCTTCGATGTCTTAGATGAGGATTGGTGAGACTTATTTAGTTGTCTCTTCCTTGAGTCATAAGACTCATTCTCAGCTCTTTTCTTCTCTCTGGCCAACTCTTCGGCTTTACAGGATCTATCTACCAACACTACAAATTCTTTTAGCTCTAGGACACCAACATATAAACAGATGTCCTCATTCAGCCCGTCCTCGAACCTCTTGTACATGATTGTCTCGGTAGACACGCACTCTCGAGCATATTTTCTAAGCCTTATGAACTCTCGTTCGTAATCAGTCACTAACATACAGCATTACTTCAGTTCTAATAACTCCTTCCTCTTGTGGTCGATGAACCTCTAGCTGATGTACTTCTTCCGATATTCCTTTGGAAAACTTCCCAGCTAACTCTCTCCCTTGGCACCACCAACACCAGGGTGTTCCACCATCGGTAGGCTGAATCTCTCAGGAGAGATACCACACATTTAGGCACTCCTCAGGGGTGCAGGATAACTCATCAAATACTCTGATGGTATTCTCAAGCCAGAATTCTGCTCTCTCCGGGTAATCGTCCTTATTTACCCAAAATTCCTCGGCTTCATGCTTCCGGATCTTATCCACTGGAGGCCTTTCTTTTCTCACCACCTCAACCACTTGAGGAGCTACTAGGGCGGGTTGAGGAATTGATAGGGCTGGAGGGGGTTGAGCATTAGGATTTGCTCAGGTATACTCAGTATACCAGTTGCTCATCATGTGGAGAAAGGCTTCTCGAGTCTCTTCCCCCTGACCCAAGGTCTCGGGTCTACTATTAGCTGGCGCGGTCCCTTGGCGGGAGCCGGCGCATTACTCTCAACATCATCGGCTGTAGTTCGGTCTGGATCAGAATCCATTTACTATATAAAACACGATTTTAAATATCAGAAGCCATCACACTATCATTACTCAAACACTCTTACATATGGCATGTATAGCTAGACTCGTACTTACGCTACGTTAGTCTTAGAATCGACTAAATCGTAGCTTTGATACCAAAAAATGTAACACCCATTACCCGTATGCAAGCCAGAATAGGGTTTGAGGCATTACCTAACTAATCTTGCTTAAACATCTCAAACAGGGCTGTAAAATCTCGTTTAAGCCCATCACTTGAACATACTTAACCTAGGAGGCCTTAAATATACTTCTGATAGGCATCCGAACTATTCCGGAAACTTTTACGAGTTTGAGAAACTTTCTAACAAAACAGGGCCGCACACCCGTGTTACCCTAAAGCATGCCCGTGTCTCTCACCCGTGGTCAACACTGACTAATTTCGCACGGCCTTGACATGCCCGGGGCCCTGGCCCCTCTGCCCAACCTTGGCATTTTGACTTATCCACACGACCACCAGACACGCCCGTGTGCCACGGCCGTGTAAAAGTGGGCTAGCTACTGACTTGGCCACACGGCCGAGTAACCTGCCCAGGCACACTTCGAAGTGGACCTTGAGCCCTTCTATAGCGACACACACCCGTGTCTCCTTGGCCGTACACCCAAAAATAGGCCCTTTACAAGGCCAAAATGCCACCCTACATTGAACACATGCATACACCAACTCAATACAACATAATTTATAGCCTTAAGGCACATTTAAAAACTCAATTCAACATCCATATATAAGTGCACACACTTTCAGGGGAAATAAATTTCATTAAACATAAGAATTTGCCAAGTATCAACCTAACTTAATAGACTATTACAAAAAGGCTTCAATACCTTACAAAGCCAACACTTTGGCCAACAATTACGACCTAATAAAATACCCAAGTCCTATACAAGCCATACTCAAAATAAGTCTAAATTGTTATACCAAAGTGATGTCGATAGTGTGATTTTCGAACTCCTACGTCCACGATCCTCGAGTTATCTCGGCAATACTATAAGGAAGAAGGGCAATGAAAGGGGTAAGTATAAAGCTTAGTAAGTTTGCATGGAAATAAATAGCAGTAGTAAGCTTATAATATAATCCATCCATGGCATTAACTAACCATACACAAGTCATAGGCTCCTTGCCATACTTACTTACAATTGCCCTTATTTAGCACATACCGTGCCATGCATCGTAATCGTTTCTTCGTGAGTCATTCACGAGTACATGTATTCACTCATTCACATGACTTTAGTACAATTCTCATTTCTACTTCTAAACTCAATTACTTTTCCCATTAATCACTAAGGATAGTCAAAGATGTATTTTAATTGTCATTCATGTGGGTACGAATCCAATGCCACATCCCAGAGATGGACTTATATGGAGCCATTTTGGAATGCCAATGCCATAACCCGGATATTATCTTATATGGAGTCACTTCGGAATGCCAATGTCATATCCCGGATATGGTCTTATATGGAGTTTCACATCAAGTATCGATGCCATATCCCGGATACGGTCTTATACGATTCTTATAATTCATTACCGAAGCCATATCCTGGATATGGTGTTATACGGGATCTCAACTCGATGCCGAGACCATGTCCCGGACATGGTCTTATATGGGACCTTATCTATTTCATATCTCGACGACAGCAATTTCATATTCAATATAGTCTACTAGGACCTCTACATCTTATTCAACATTAACTACTCAATTTAGTAGAGAATCATGCATCAATACGATACAAAGCATTCTCAATTATGCTAACATAAATGTTGCATTAATCATATACAAACTTACCTCGATTTCAAAATGAGCTAACTCGTCGGTTTAGTCCAAGACTTTGTTCTTTCCTCGATCGAGGTGGATTCTCGATTCTTCTTACTCTATAATAGCAATTTAGCTCATTTTAAGCACCACGTTAATAGAAGCATTTCAATAATCATGCTTAGGCAAAATTAGTATTTCGCCCCTAGACTTTGGCAAAATAACCATTTTGCCCCTAGGCTCGGAAATTAATTCTAATCACATTTTTACCTTGAACAAGCCTAGTTGAACATTTAATACCCTTATAGCATCATCAAAACTCAACATTCCACATAATTACTACAAATTTGTAACCTTTTCATCAAGGTCCAATTAGGTGTTTACAAGATAACACCTTTCACAAAAGTTGTTCATCTAACAACTAAGACTCAATTTCTTCCATAAAAAATGCAGCAAACAACTTAAAATATCACATGGAAAAACTCTAAACTCTTCACCATTTTACAAAATAGTCCCCTCTTTAGAAAGCTTAAGCTTTAGGGTTCTCAAAAGTACAACTATTTTCAAGGAAAGATCACTAGAACACTTACTACTGAAGAGAAGAGTGTGCTGAAAAGTTTTTTAGTTCTAAAACCCGTTGTTTGCTGAAAATTTTGGTTAAGGAAGATGAGTAAAAGATGGATATCATCTTTTCTTTATTAAACTATCAATTTAATCCACCAAACATCACCAACTTTGACCAACTGGGTCAATTCTTGTCCCCTATGGTAGTCTATGGCCAGCCAAGCCTTTTCAAAGGGCTAAATTGCCTTTTAAAGACCTAAAATTAATAATCTATGGCTATTTGGTACCTTTAGCTTATAGGATGGAATTTTTGCACTTTATGCGATTTAGTCCTTTTTCGCGATTAAACATGAAATCAATAAAATTAAAGTACCAAAATTCTCATGCACGTATACCATCATACTCTGACTCGTAAAATGACATAAAATAAATTTCTCTAATCTCAGATCAGTGATCCTGAGATCACTGTACCGACTAACCCTCTAAATCGGGCTGTTACAGTTGTGCACTTTTTCTTTTCATTTATATCTGAACATATAGAAAAACATAATTTATGATACTTGATATGTAAAAATCTATATCATAATTAAAATCTTCTCCTAAAGTAACAGAATTGTCGAAATTTGAATTGTAAGTATTTGATTTTGTAACACCCCACACCCGGCCCAGAAGTTAGGCCCGAATCTGGCGTGTCACATTGAAGTTTTTTTCGAAAACCATGTTTTCATTGATAACCCTTCTTATTTAAAAGCTTGAGAAAAATCCCAGTTATGTTAGTTTATTCTTAACACGTGGTACATATAAAAATTATTAAGTTTATTCCAAAAGTTTCTTTTCAGATGCGGAAGCTAGGTTTATAAGTAACTGATTTATGAAAAAGATTAAGTCTCGAAACCATTTCAAAAATGTTACGAAAACATAGTGTTGTTGAAAACAGTTATCATTTTAGAAAATCGTGACTTACTTTTAATCGATATAAACCAAAGTAAAGAAAGACCCAAAGTTAAAATCCAAAAACTTAAAGAGGCCTTATTACAACTCAAACCAAAATACTTGAATGTAAATAATTTAAACACAAAACAAAAGCAGTGTGTGTCCTTCTCCAAGTCCCTCGCAGCACCGATCCATCTAAGCCTGGGGATTACCTGCACAGTTAAAAACGGGATGAGTTTATGAAAACTCAATGTGGAATCCCCTTACGAGAGTAACAGTCAGTATATAGAAATAGAAACCAAAACAGTTTGGGCCAGAGCCCTTTAACAGTAACAGTATAGTCCAGATCAGAGCATACATGGGCTAAAGCCCACTACAGTATCATTTGGGTCACAGCCCATGACAGAATCAATAAGCCTAGCCCAAACCAATAACAGAACAAGTGGGCCTAAGCCCAGTACAGTGACAGATCTCATAACAGACATGTAGTAGTATGAGGATACATCCCACCCTGATCCAGCCAACACACCACCCGTACCAACCCTACACTTACGTGGGGATAAAATTGACCCACCCATCTAGCACACCACTGTTAGCACCGCTTGCGGCCCTAATCGAAATCACAGCAAAGCTGCTAGTATATATATATATGGCTCTAAGCCTTCAGTAGTGGTATTATAATTGGCATAAAGCCATCAGTAACTGTATTATGTTTGGCACATAGCCGTCAGCAACTGTAATATAATCGGCACATAGTCTTGGGTAAATATGATCGACACAGAGTCATCGATATATATGTTAGGCACATAGCCACGGGTAAGTACAATTGGCACAAAGCCACAATCAAGATGGCACAGAGCCATAATCACATTACACGGCTTTAAACCTTCCGTCGGTCCACAGTCGTCTCGTACGACCCGTGCGACCCTATCAAAACTTCCTCCGTATCAATGTCTGAACCCCATGCAATATGTCGTGTATATCATGCTCAATCATTACGCTTGTATGCAAAATGGCCATGCTTAATAACAGTTATTTCAACATATATTAACAACATATCAGTCACACGCCCACAGTCAAGTCAGTTAAAACACAGTCCTACAATCACTGTCAAATCAGTCAAATTCATACTCTAAGTCAGTCATTTACCCACAACGGCAAAACAATCATTTTACCCTATAAGGGTATTTCAGTAATCCTACCCTTTAGGGGTATTTCGGTAATTCTACCCTACAAGGGTATTTCGATAATTTTGGCAAACCGAAAGTATTTCGATAATTTAGAAATTTAGGGTATTTTGGCAATTTCACAAATCGAGAGTATTTCAGTAATTTCACAAATCGAGAGTATTTCGGTAATTTCACAAATCGAGGCTATTTCGACAATTTCATAAATTGAGGGTATTTTGGTAATTTCAAAATCAAGGGTATTTCGATAATTTCACAAATCGAGGGTATTTTGGTAATTTCATAAATTAGGGGTATTTTAGTAATTTTACAAACTGGGGGCATTTAAAAAATTTTACAAACTGGGGTATTTTGGTAATTTTGCAAACTGGGGTACTTCGGTAATTTTACGAATTAGGGTATTTCAATAATTTTACCCTTCAGGGGTATTTCGGTAATTTAACCCTTCGAGGGTATTTCGGTCATTTTACCTTCTAGGGGTATTTCAGTAATTTTGTAACCTTTACGAAGGTTTATAGACGCCTCGAGCGACACAGATAACATATATCATCAAAATGGTGTATTTAGGCCCAAAGCCCAATACTTGGCCCAGGTGAGCCCACACTCCCGTGTGGCCTATTCAGCCCATTTCCAAACGCGGCTATGTGAACGTTATAGCCCAGTTCAATTTCTACCCAACGAGGCCCATAATGACCAAAGCCCATGAAAGCGCTCATGGTGGCCTTAACCGTCTTACGCCCATATTCGTGGGTTCGGACCACCACACGTACGATCGCACGCTCGTGTGGCATCATTTGTCGGTATTTCAGCTTTTTGGCATTTGCCGATCTACTTGGGGTGGTGTGTGTGTGAGTACACACTTGATCACGTAGAGTACTAAGAATTCCCGCACGCCAGAACCTATTCAAACATAACAATAGTTAATCACTTATCAAATAGTGTCTCGAAAAACCCTTAACAACCACTTAACCGAGAGGTCGACTACCACTTGCCTTGACTAGATCGGTCGACTGTGATTAGCTGACTCGAACCAGAGTTTGGTGCAGCCACCCTTCCACATCCTGGCAGAAAGTCTCGAACAGCCAACACCGCACGCCTCTTAAACTAGGGAGTAGAGGCTACGAGTCCATTTCCAGTAGGCACTCTTCCTGATTCCCCCTCAGATTGGCTATCACTTGCCTCCATCACAATCTCTTGATTGCCTTAATCGAAACCTTAGAGTAAGAAGTCGGCTACTATTAATCACTTGCCCTTTAATCGCCCCTCGAGGAATCGTAAACAAACCAATCATCAGTCAAGATAAGAAAGGGAGGTTCGGCAGATAAAGAGGAATACCATCAATACCAAAAATGGTTAAAAACATTAACCAGCACTTACTATCTCATTCGGCCAAGAGGAGAAATCCCTAACTCGAGCTCACTATCTAAACCGTCGAAGATTTGAAACTAAGAGGATTGGAGATGGATGACGAAACAAAGAAAATAGAAAAGGAAAGTGTAGAAGTCGACTAAAGATTCTCAATAGGCAAAGTGAAAGTATTCGGCTTTAGCAATACAAGGAGGGACACTCGAAAAGAATCGAAGGAAAGAGAGAAAAGGAAAAAGGGGTATTCGGCTATCACTAGAAGAAAAAGGAAACAGAGGAACCTTACTTCGATTTAGCAAAAGAAGAGAAGAATAATGTCAATTCGGCACAAGCAGCACTTGATTCAAAGAAAATAACAGAGACAAGGGGTATTGCTCGATTTTGAAAAAGGAAAAAAGAAATAAAACAAATGAGTCAAAGCCGAAATGGCTAAAAGAAAAATGGCATCCCTTCATACACTAGCCAAATTTCCAAGAGCAAGGACCCCAATATTCGGCCAACACCTACCCATTTTAAATTCCCTAATTTTCTCCTTGAATTTAGCCACCAACCAAGTTTGAATTCAGTCAAACTTTTTCATCCAATCTTCATCCCTTGAAACACTCCCCTAAAACACTCACTTGACCATTCAAACTCTCCAACATAGAGTTCAAATCCAGCACAAACTCTTACCCACACAAGAGTAAAATAAATAATCCCCTTTTGCATGCAGTGAGACTTGAACCTCTTCCCTCCTTGCCATACCTGTGACGCCACAACCATCTTACCAATAGGCTCCTTGTGTCACCTTTTTAATCACCAATACTTAAAAGGCTCAATACCAAGAGTCAGTGTTCCCCTAATGCTTAAAAATAAAAATTTCCCAAATGACATTACTTGAACCCAAGACTTCTTAGAAGCCCCCTAACCTTCCAAAATCACCCACCTAACAGATCCGACATGCATTTGTGCCACTCTCTTGATCCCAACAATTTTCACACTCCCATGCCCAATGTCTAATAGGCCCAATTCTACTAGGCCCAAAAATTCGGGGCATTACAGATTTTGGGGCAGTTCAGTGTTGGAAAAATAGGTATTTAGGGCATTAACCATTAGTTTTTAATTCAAATTATTTTTTTATTTTTAGATGCAAGTTTTTTTTAATAACCTTAACTTTTTATTTTTTACGTTCATTGTTCCGAGCATTTTTTGAGATCAAGTGATGCTTTTTTTTATTATAATTATTGAGTGTTGGGTTATAATTATTATGTTATTGTGATTATTATTTTTTATATTGTGTTCACATTATATTAGAAATACTATCACATATGTATGTCGAAATAAAGTATATGAAATATGGAGATATATTGGAAAATAACATATAATAAACAATGGAACGTATGGTTTGAAATAAATTAATAATAACACATTAATTATGTATGATATTAAAATAGAAATAAATTATACTAAATTATGAGAAATGAAATTTAAACATATAAATGCATCAGATTAAGAATATTAAATGAGTACAATTGTCTATCATGGTGTTGCCGTCAATTGTGAGTTGGTGTCGAGTTAACTTTTAAAATTAACTCAATCAATAATATTATCAATACTTGAAGTCCTACCACACACGTATGTGTGGAAACCTTGTATTTATGTAGCAGTCCAGTTTATACCCTAGTCGAAATAATGGTTTTGGGACCACAAATTCGAGTCTGAATAATATTTTAATATTATTTTCTGTGCTTATGGTATGTGTTAAAGCATGTGCTAAATTTCTGTGAATTAATTCGTCCGCCTGCGTGCTTAATTTTGACAAAAAGACTAAATCGCATAATGTTTAAAAGTGGGTTTTCATTTGATTAAGTGGTTAAATTGATGTGGCTTCTATTTGTAAGGGCCTTATGAGGCAATTTGCCTATTATCTTTGATAGTGGACGGTTATAATCCATAATAACCTTAGAAATTATGTTTTGTAATTTTATATTATAAGGTTAAAATTGGAAATTGTTTATTAATGAAATTATAATAAAATAAAGCATGAAATGGACATTAATTCATCCATTTCTTCTACAAAAACACAAAAGAAAAAGAAATAACAAAAGCTTCAAGGGTTTCGACTATTCCAAGCTCAAATTTAGGTATGTTTTGGCTTTAGTTTTTGATAATTTTTATGTTTTTGAAATTGTTGCTTAGTCTACTATCAAGCCCATGTCTCAATTTTGTGTATTGATGATATTTATGAGTTGTGCCATTGATGATATGGTAAGCTTTATGATGAGTTTAATTGTTAAATGAAAGATATGTGTTTAATGGACATGTTTTGTTCTTGAAATTTTGATGAATTTAGCTAAATAGGGCTAAATTGTGAAAATAGCAATTTGAGGGACTAAATTGCAAATTTTATGGAAATTATGGGCTTGTATGATGTTCATAAGCATTCAGCTAAGCATAGATATGTGATGATTTTGTGTATTTGATGTTTTGAGAAAAATGGACTAAATTGATAAATTGTGCAAATGTGAGGGTTAATTTGCAAATAACCCTAAATATGTGTCCTTGGATTGAATTGAATGAGTTAGTGAACAAAAGGGTTAATTCTGAATATGCATAGATCAAGAACTGAGGAAAACGGACTTAGACCGCGGGAAAGCGAAAGTAACCGAGTAGCCGTTTCCATTTCCGTTAAATCGAATCTGAGGTAAGTCATTATGCAAATAAATGTATTTGTATTAAATTGTGCATATTCATAAAACTATTGATAACAGTGAATGCTTACGAGTTTCTATGTATAGAATTCCGAGATAAGATCTATATAGTGACAATGTTTGAGAAGTCCCGTACGAACCTAGGAATAGATAGGATTAGCCATGTCATGACATATGTGTCAGTTCTGTGATATCATGGAAGACTATGTCTGGGACGTCGACGTTGATTTGAGATTTTGTGTAAGACCACGTCTAGGAAGTTGGAAACGATACGAGACTTATGTGTAAGACCATGTCTAGGACATTGGCATCGTATTGATTCGTGTAAGACACTGTTTAGGACAGTGGCATCGATATCTGACTACATGTAAGACCTCGTCTGGGACATTGGCATTGTACAACTATTTCGAGCTTTCTGAGTATCCTATTAGGTTCCTAACGGTTCAACGGGCAAGTCTATGATACGAATGGCTATGTGAATTTGTAAATCTGTTTCAGATACGTTGACTTATACACTAAGTGTGTATACAAGGTAAGTATCTATATGATCTTACTATAATGAATATGTATATTGGAACAATAATATGATATGTGAAAGTATGCATGAAAGAACTACATGTGTATAAGATTTTTGAATTGATGAATGTGGCAAAATGTGGCCAAGTACATGGACCAAAGCATACATGTGATAAATTTGCTATGAAAGTTAATTGTGCCAATGTTCCTTTATGCCTATATGCCTTTCATGTTAAATTTATTTATATATGACTTACTAAGCTTTTGGAAAGCTTACTCTGTGTGTGTGTGTTTTCTCTGTTTTATAGATCGTCAAAGCTATTGAAGGCTTGGGGGACCGTCGAGGATTGTCATCACACTACTCAACTTTTTTTTGGTACATTTTGGAAATGTATATAGCTAGATATAGCATGTATAGGCTAGTATTTTGGTATAAGTTTGTTGTATGAACTTAGCCATGAGATGTGGCTAATTATAAGTTGATATTTTGCCTTAATGAATATGATATGTGATGTATGTCTGGGTATGGTTAGATGACTTTGGAAATGGTCAAGTTTTTGTGTAAGTATTTGGATGTATTATGCTTGTGAATTCATGAGTTTTAGTCTTATAATTTGTTATTAATGGAGTTGAACTTGAATATAGAGTTTGAATGAGTATCTTGATATGTTTTTGATGACTAATTATGCATAAATTGAATTGGTAATTTTGCTTGTTGGTAAGACCTTAATGTGGGTGGCATATTGGCCTTACAAATGGCCTATTTTTGCCACACAGTTGTGGCACACGGGCATGCCTAGTGACCGTGGGGCTAAGTCAGTAGCTAGCTAAGAGTACACGGCCTTAGCACACGGACGTGCTTGGTGGCCGTGGAGCCAAGTCAGACTCGACCACGGCCAAGGTACACAGGCGTGCTTGGTGGTCATGCAGTTAAGTCAGATTCGACCACGGGGGAAACATATGGGCGTGTCTAGCTACCATGGGAGGCACACGGCCTGCCCACACGGGCGTGTAAGCCCTGAAACTTAGAAAAGTTTTGAAATTTCAAAAATTTCTATATGTGTTTTGGTTTAGTCCCGACCCTGTTTCTGAGCATGTTTTAGGTCTTGTTGACCTACAGAGGGGACTCTATGATTGATATTGATTATTTACTTTATGAATTGTCTGATAAAGTTTTCGATCTATCAAGTAATGCCCTTAACCCTAATCCGGTGATGGACACGGGATAGGGGTGTTACAATTTAGAACACAAATGTGCATTTGAAAATAACATACAAGAAATAATGAAGCTGTAACACCCCGAATTTTAAGGTTAGGAATTTTGGGGTTTTGTGGTTAGGGTCAATGAGTTGGTGGTGTTATTGAGTTTAGTGACGCATTTAAATGAAAGAATGAGGCTACTGGTCTGGTGGTTGGTAGTGTGTTAGTGTGGCTTTGGGTCCTGGGTTTAAGCCCTCAATGGGGGTTTTGAGGGGTCCTTTTTGGTCTTGTTTTAAAGGTTTGGTAATTATTCTTTTTACTAAGTGTTATTATATTTTTCTTTTTTTTCTTTTTTATTTGTTAATTATATTATATTATTTTTCTGTAACATCCTAGATTAGGGGTTATGCGTTCGTGTGTAATTCATGAGATAGTGGGCTCAGTGGGTGTGTTGGATGTGTAATTCATGAAATGTATGGAAATGTATGGAAATGTGTGGAAATGTATGGAAATGTAAGGCAATGTATGGAAATGTAAGGAAATGTAAGGAAATGATTCAAAAATGGAAAGTGAACATTTCTGGAAACTTGGAAATGTAAGAAAATGGCAAGTTTACAGAGCCGATCGAAAATTTTAGGAAATTGGAAATGACCTAGAAATGTCAAATTTTAAAGTTTAAAATAGGAAATTAGGGCAATGAGGCCTTAAAAGAAAAAGTTGGATAAATTTGACACACAAACAGGCTTGGAAAAGTGGCCTGAAGATGCCACTTAGGGCCTATGGAAATGGCGCCATGTGCAAGAGGAATGGGCCTGGGTTCGAGTCACTTGGGAAGCAAATAAATGAGGTTTTATTTTGGCTTCCAGAAGGCTGAGGTGGACGGCACATGCTTCTAGAAAAGGAGGTGTTTTATTTTCATAAATATGTTATTAATAAGGTGATAAATAAAGGATTTTTATCTGGATTATTTGAAGAGATAATAAAGGATTTTTATTTGGATTATTTGAAGAGATAATAAAAGATTTTTATTTGGATTATTTGAAGAGATAATAAAGGATTAAACTCTTTTATTTATCATATTAAAAAGATAAAGTTATCAGATAGAGGAGTGGTGGCCAAGTAAGGGACTCCTTAGCTGATAATTTTGCCTATAAAAGGAAGGAAGGAGGGCTACTCATCAGTTTGTTTCTTTCTCTGCTCTGCCGAAAATTTCCTGGCAAACTCTCTCTGCCGAATTTTCTTCTCCTCTTTTCTTCTTCTTTTCTCTTCTACTGTCAAGCTGAAACCTCTTTGATTCCTGTTTAAGTCTCCATAGCCGAATCTCTGTGGCTTCAATCAAGGGTGCCGTCGACTGTGGTGATAAGGTAAGAATAATGGATTCTTGTTGTTTATTCTCCTTCAACCAAGATTTGGGAACTGCTTCTTTTGGTTGTCTTTTGGCCGAATATTAAAGGAGGAATTCCGGGATTTCAGATCTAAGGATTTAAGGTAAGAAAAGCATAGTTTAGGCCAGAGGCCAATTGATTTAAGATTATTAAGTGATATGGAAATCAGATCTAACATATGTGTGTAGGGATTTCAACATCTCCATAGCCAAGGGTTACTTTTCGGGATTTGAAATCACAAGGTATGTGTTTAAGATATTCGGCCAAGGCTATTTTAAATATTTAGATTTATTATCAGAAGCCGAAAACTAACCTGTGGAGTAATATAATGTTTAGCCAAATTCACAAGGGAGGAATACAAAGATCCGGCCCTTGATTCTTAAAATCAATTCAGTTACAAGGTAAGTAATACAAATCCTAGTTGTATTTGGAAAAAATGGCCGAATGGTCTTTTAAATAGTAAGTGATTAACTTATGTAGGATTTGAGATCTAAATCTGTAATCGGTTCTCTTCGGGATTTTCGAGGACTTCATTAAGCGAATCAGGTGTGTACTCCACACTACTTTGTAATATGAATTATGGTTGCATGTATTAAAATATATGTTAATGAAAATATGAGCATGGCTAAGGTACCATGTTAAGGTACTAAGTACTCAGGTACGTTTCCTACTTCTACTAGGAATATGAAATATGTTATTCATAACATGAGAATATGATAAGAATGTTAACTATGGTATATTATGCATATTAATGTTTATGGGGCATATGGTTGTATATTGAAAGGGGAAGTGAAAAGTGGTGATTTAATACCACAGTAATCTGAAAAGTGGTGACTTACGACCACAGTAATCTGAAAAGTGGTGATCTAAGACCATAGTAATCTGAAAAGTGGTTTCCTAAAACCACAGATGCGGAGCCTTAAGCCCGCAAATTGGTGTGTAGCGGAAGGAGGGTCGACTTAGTAGTCCCCACGGTGTGTTTGGCAGGTACGGGGGTGTGTAGCGGATGGACAATTAGGTTTGGGTTTGGGAATGCATCATAACTTGTATTTTATGATTGAATGTATTGTATGCCTGATTCTATTGCGATTTAGTGCCACGTACACATTGAGTCTGGTTGACTCACCCCGTTAGGGAAATATTTTTTTCAGGTGATGAGCAGTAATGGACCGGGTCGGCAGGAGCTAAAGGTGGCCATGCATCGCAAGGAGAAATTTAAAGACTTGGGCTTTTATTTTACTCAGTACTTAAATTTTATTTTGGGTTTTGATTGATGTAATAAGGCCATGAGGCCCAAGTAGGATTTCTTTATTTCTGTTTAAACTTTTAATTTACTATGTTGCAAACTATTTTTTATTAAAGTTCAACTTAAGAATTATTTATTTAAAAATAAACCCTAAACTGTTTTGTCATCGTAATTAAATGATTTCTAAGTAAATAAGTGGGTTTCGATCTAAGCCCAACCCAAAACAATATTTTTCAAAAAATTACACAAATTTTCTCTAAGTAACAAAGAGCTTTGAAACTGATTTTCTTAAGGAACATACCAGATCCGGTTCAGGCTCGTGGGCCGGGTGTGGGGTGTTTCATTTTCTTTTTGGGACTTTCTTCTCTTCTCTTTTCTTTTTTTCTTTTCTTTGATTTTTCTTTCCTTCTCTTCGGGGAAACAGTTTTGCTTTGCATATTCCGAAGAATTTCGCGTCTCCAATTACGAATCAGGTGTGGGATTCAAATCTTGACTTTTCTTTTTCTATTTTGTGAATTATTGTTTTGACACTTCTTAGTTGTTCTCTAAACTGTTGATTTTAGGAATTAGTTATTGAAATAGTATAGGGATTACTACATATATCGATAGCAATGTTGAATGACAAGGAAATCTGCTCTAGTTAGTGTGTTTCTGAGTCTTGATGATTGAGGGTCGATTTAGTGACTGGAAACTTGTTTTATTTAAGCTGTTTTAGGGTGTTTCGTGACCACATGGGTGGCCACATGGGCGTGTGCCTGTTCACACGACCGTGTGGAATTAGGAATTAGGGTTTTCCGGTAAGATTTGGTGCCACACAGCCGTGTGGCCGATTTGGGGATTTGATCGATGTTTACACGGCCGTGTCCCTTGATCACACGGGCGTGTGTGTTTGGGAATTAGGGTTTGAGTGATTTGGTACCACACGGCCGTGTGGTAGATTTGGGAATTTAGGGATCCCACAGGGCGTGTATATTGGACACACGGTCGTATTTGGTGGCCACACGGGCGTGTGAGACTGTAACAGCCCGATTTAGGGCCTAGTCGGAGCAGTGGTGCGAGACCACAAATCCAAAGTAGTAAAATGAGTTTTTAAGGTATTTGAGATGTTTGCATGATATTATGAAAGTTTCATGTAGAAATTTTATAAAAATTTCTATTAAAGGGTCCATTAGGACTAAATTGCAAAAGTTGCAAAATATGAGTTTCTAGAAGCCTTTTGTATGAAATAGCTTTAGAATATTAATTAGAAGTCCTTGAATAGAAATTTGCCCAAATTATAATTTTTGGACAAAAAAGGACATGAGTTAGTAATTGGTGAAATTTTAAAGAGAGGGGTATTTTGGTCATTTATCAATTAAATGATTAATAAGGGAAAAAGATGACAAAAATCATTCTCATCTTCTTCCCCAAGTGCTGAAAATTTGAAGGAAGCCATAGCTAGGGTTCTTCAATTTTTCAAGCTTGCTAGTAAGTTCATTTTAGCCCCGTTTTTAATATTCTTCGTGTTTTTGGAATCCTCGTAACATGAATTAGCTATTTTTAGCTATAAGATAAGCTAAGATGTATGTTCAAAAAAATCTACCCATGTATGACATGTTTGTCAAATGATGTTTTATGGAAGATTATGAGAGTTTGATGTTAGATAAACATCTTTTTCTAAGTGAATTTCATGAGAAATGCTAGTAAGGACTAGTTTGTTATTATTATGAAATTTGTCATACATGGTAGAAATAGTGAGAATTTGTTATTACTATAGTTGAGATAATGAACCCACTAAGCATGAAGTTTAAGAAAGTGGTATGAAAATTATTTTACGAGCCTAGGGGCAAAAGTGTAATTATGAGAAAGTTTAGGGGCAAAATTATAATTTTGCCAAAGTATGAGTTAAGAGTCAATTTAGTCAATGTGAGTATTAAATGATCTAAATTACTATTATAGATTAAGAAAAACGAAGCCCAGATCGAAAACGAGGCAAGAACAAAGTCGAGGACTAAATTGCATATCTACATACATTTTGTATATTGAGGTAAGTTTGTATGATTTCCAAGCTTTATGATTACTATCATTGAATTGCTTAGTATAATGTACACTATTACCATAGAAATGCTTAATGCTATGTTAAATAAAGAAATCAATGAGATTAATCATGAGAAAGTCCCGATTGAAGTTGAATTACTTAGGATACTCGATCTACCACATGAGATAAGAAAGTCCGTATAAGACCAAGCCAAGGCATGGCATCGGCAAGCAAGCAAAGTTATCATGTAAGTCCAAGACAAGTCTTGGCATTGAAGAGTTATTATGAGATGAAGACCCATGTAAGTCCAAGGCAAGGCATGGCATTGGTGAGTCTTCAAGCAAAGATGTCATGTAAGTCCAAGACAAGTCTTGGCATTGAAAAGCTATCATGAGATAGAGATCCCATGTAAGTCCAAGCCAAGGCATGGAATTGGTGAGTAACAAGAAAGATCTCATGTAAGTCGAAGCCAAGGCTTGGCATTGACCAGCTCATGAGTAAAGATACCAAATAAGACCATGTCAAGACATGGCAATGGTAAGTTCCCAAGGGAACACACAAGGAAGACTTTGAGTATGACCATGTCAAGACATGGAATTGATACCAAGATGAGAGATCCCATGTAAGACCATATCTAGGATATGGCTTTGGCATCGAGATATATGTGGGATGAGATTCAGTGTCTTCAGTTATTCATAGAAATTCATCGGGCAAACGAGTAAAGCTTAAATGAGATAGTAAGAAAATTAAGTAAGCAAAGCTATTATCAAATGGGAAATGAGTATTATTCATGTTATGAATGATGAATTAGAGATTATGATTAATATAGTAAAGTATGCTGATCTATGTGATCAAGTGATACAGGTACCTTGTTGACCTCACGAGCATGAGACTAGTAAGTATCATGAGATATGTAAGAATCAGTAAGAGTAAGTAAGCTTAAATAGCTAAAATTATGATGCCATTGTTTATGCCAAATGGTTTATGTTAAACAAGTATGTTGCTATGTGCATTATATGCAAACTTACTAAGCTAAATGCTTACGTCTTTTATTCTCTCTTTCCATGTAGTCCCGCCAAGCTAATCTCGGGAATCATCATCATCGGAGCTCGGAGCACACTATCAACAGCTATTTTGGTATAGCCAAGATGTTTATATTAAGTATGGCATGTATAGGGAACTTTTCATTTTGAGAATATGTCTTTAAAAGGGCAAAAGTATGGGTTATTAAGCTTATTATTCTTTTGTATATGGCTAAGTGATTGGCCAAGATTGGCTAAATATGTATGTCTTTTGATATTAATGAAACATGTAGTATTGTTCATGAAAAAATGTAATAATTTGAGTTGTTGAGTTGAATTTGAGATTGATCTTGTTTTCAGGGTGGCAATTGGCTTGGTAAATAACCTTCAAGTGTCCACACGGATGGACACACGGGCGTGTGTCTAGGCCGTGTGTTCCCTGCATGCTAATGTCTTAAGTCAGGATAGAACACGGGCTTATCCTACGGTCGTTTGTATAGGACATGTGCGAACACGGTCAGAACATGGGCATGTACCCCAGGCCATGTGAATAAGTCATTATATCAAGGTATAGCACACGGTCTAAGTCCACGGGCATGGCAAGGCTGTGTGAATATAGTCAGTGTCGACCACGGTTGGAAGACATGGGCGTGTCTAAGGGGTACACGGGCGTGTCCCAAGCCACATGGGCGTGTAACCCCTGCTTTAAGGAAAAGTTTTCGAGTAAGTTCTGAAAGTTTACATATATGTGTTTAAGGTCTCGTAGGCCCACGAAATGTATGATTAGACTAAGAAAGAGAAGTTTTTAATTCAGAACAAATTTTTACAACCCGTAAGTGCATGTTTAAGGAAGTTCAAGCATAGTAATGTCTCATATCCGATCTCAGCTTTGGACTCAGGTATGAGGTGTTACAGAGACTCTCACACGGCCGTGTCTGCCTTGTACTCTATTTTAGTGAAAACGGACAGTGAGTTACACGACCTATTCCCACGACCATGTCTCTGGTCCACACATGCGTGTGCCTCAGTCACATGGCCATGTTCCCCTCCTCACATAGCCTAGGCATTACCACACGGCCAGAGCACACGGGCGTGTGGTCCTAAGACACCAAATTTTAGTGTGTGTGTTTGATCTGAAAATGTGTTTATGTTTTTTGACCCTTGGCTAAGCCTTAGTAAGGGTATTTAAGTTTCCATATCTGTAACACCCCGAATTTGGGCCTAGTAGAATTGGGCCTATTGGGCTTTGGGTTTTGGGTCTCATAAAATTTTTAACTGACCAAGAAAATGACAAATGACGGCTTTAAAGGTTTAATGAATTTGGAGTGTCTAGGTGTGTTGGAGAAGCTCTGGGTTCGAGTTTTGTGGTGGAGGATTCTTAATTTAATTAATTAAGGAATTAGGGTTGTGAGTAGTGGACTTTTAAATAAAAATAAGTGAAAAATGGCACAAAGAAGCCTATGGTGAAGTGGCTAAGTGACACCACTAGGGTGTAGAGAGGTGGCGACATATACATGCAGGAAGGTCTGAGGTTCGAGTCCAAGCTTAGCTTTATTTTGGAGTTTAATTTTAGGCTTCTAGAAGGTTAGAAGTGGAAAGTAGAGGGACTCTAAGGAGAAGTGATCAGTAGAGAGAATTTAGGAGAAGGATAAGGGAGATATCATGGAGAAAAATTAGGAGAAGAGCAGTGGATGAAGTGGTGCCGAATTGGACTTTAGGGGTGGCTAAGTTCCGGCTATAGGCTATACAAATGTGTGTGTGTCGATTCTGGGGTCCTAGTAATGTTGAATTTTCCATTCTTTTTCTTTTCCTTGCCGAAACCTTATTTTTCCACAACCGAAAATACCTTGCCTTGTTGCCGATTCTTCACTCTTCTCCTACCTTCTAAACCTTTATTCTTGCTTCTGAGCCGACTCTTCTCTTCTTCTTTAGCAAATCGAATAGCCTCTATTCTCCCTCAAGGTTCTTCTTTGATTTTTTGTGATTTCATCTTCTTCCTTTACCTTGCATTTAGGTGCCGAATATCCCTTTGCACCACTCTGATTTTTAGGCCGAATACACCTTGGCCGAATCTCCTCTGTGTTGTTCTTCAGCTTTGGTCAATTGATTCTTGGGATTTAGCATCAATCTCTTCCCTCCAAGGTCGTTACCATTTCACTCTTGTTGCATTTCGGGTTTTGGGTAAGTGTTCTTTACTTCGGTTTAAGGGTTGGTCGAATGGTCATATATGTTGTGAGGGTGACTTGTGTTGGATGCAAGTCATCTATTACTTAGGCTCTAATGATTAAGTTGGTACAAATCTAGGGTCTAATCGCAGTTGGTGTTAAAGAAATGAGCTATTAAGGCTTGTCACACATGGTAAGGTTACGGTGAGGCTTCGGTTTTTGATAAAGATTGTATTTAGCCTATGATTAATTGTTAAGTAATATCGAATGCAGGTTCGTGACTAAGAGGAAATTGTAGCATGCGTTATTACCAGGTGTGTACAAACACTACACACACATGATATCGGCAATGCCGAAAAGCTAAAAGTGGCTAAATGGGCCAGATGGGCCTTGAGGCTAAGTTTGAAAAATTGATTGATTTAGTTATATGAATTGAGTTAGTCATGCATGTTACATGATCTGGAATTATTTTGGGCCTAATAGGCCATATGAATGAGATCTGGGCCTAATGGGCCATAAGGATGTGATTTGGGCTTAATGGGTTATATGAACGTGAAATGGGCTTGATGGGCTTTATGGGGACGTTGACAAGTATGCTAGGGTTTAATGGACTTTAGGCCTAGATCTGAACAACTCTTAAACCGCAAAATACTTAATTTAATAATCAACATGTCCGGGGACAAGTCGCTGGGTTAGAGTGTGGCAATGGACATATGCATGTCTAGGATTGGATCTAGGGAGAGCTTGGTACTTAAGTGGTTCTAACAACCCACCTCCTCTTCTCTGGAATCCTACCTGGTGCGTAGTGTCTGTTCACTTTAGCCGCAAGGACTTGTTAATGGGCCAAAGTTCATAACTAAAACCCGAGAGGGACCAAAATACCCCTGATTTGAAAATTTACCAAATACCCTTAGTTTGAAAATTTCCAAATACCCTTAGTTTGAAAATTTCCAAATACCCTTAGTTTGAAAATTACCAAAATATCCTTAAATTTGCAAAATTACTAAAATACCCTTGAATTGTAAAATTACCAGAATACCCTTGATTTGCAGAATTACCAAAACATCCCTGATTTACAAAATTTCCAAAATACCCCTATTTTGTAAAATTATCTAAATACCCCTGTAGGGTAGATTTACAAAAATACCACTGGGTAGTGAAATGACTAAAATACCCCTAAGTGCTTAATGTGTGAAATTGTGTATGTTACATTCATGAAATATATGTTGCATTTGGGTGGGTTTGATGATATGGAGAAAGATATGTGAGGATCACATAGTCGCTTGATGACCGTGGATCCACCGGTGTCTTTAAGCCCATTATATGCTTAGCAGCCTTGCTGCAACGTTAAGTAGTGTCGCTGTTGGTGCTACCTTTGGAGTGTAGGGATGGGTGGGTTGATATTTATATCCCCACAAGAGTGTAGGGTTGGAAGGGAAATGGAGTGCAGGGTTGGATTTGGGATGGGTGCATTGCATTCATGTGATACTAATGTGATATGAGATCATTGTGGGCTAAGGCCCAAGACCACCGTTTTTGATAGGGCTTAGGCCCAATGTAATAATTTTATGTTGATTGGATTACCAAGGGTCGTACACACTGAGTTTTGAAACTCACACCCTTTTTATTAAATGTTTCAGATGATCCTCAGTAGATGGCTCGACATGGAAGAGGACTCGGAGGTGGCCACACTGCAAGCAGTTGTTAATTTGTTTTAAAAGACTTAGTTTTAAATTACTTTGTTTCTGTTGGGTTGTAATAAGGCACTGTACTCCGACTTGACTTTAGATTTTGAGTTTTGTTGTTTTTGTTTCAACTGTTTACTTTATTGTTCAACTTGGATAAATTTCTTAAATTTAAACATGGGCTTTAATCATAGTTTAACAAGTTGATGGATTTTGGGCTTCCAAGCCTTGAACTTAAGATTTAATTAAAGCGAAGTTGTTTTGAAGTATCCCTTTGATGTGACATCACCGGATTCGGCCATAACATTTGGGCCGGGTCTGGGGGTGTTACAATATCTGTGACCCTGTGCTCTATTTAAGTGGTTGTGGCTGTTTAGTGAAATGTTTGATCTAAACTTGGACTGTTGGGCATGTGTGCTTATCTGTCTCTATCTAACTGTCTGTTGATCCATTTTTCTACCGCATATGTGTCAGCTTTACTGCGCACTATTATCTAATCTGGCAGTTAAAACTGCAACAAAACTGTACAGCAGACTACTGCATTGCACTGTACTACATATACGTCAGCTCTGTAGCGTATCATTATCTGAGTGGCTCAGTCCACATATGTGGTATGTCGGGTTGGATGGGCTTTTCGAGGTCCTACGTGGTGTAAGTCGGTTGGATGAGCTTAATAGCTCTTATGAGGTGTGATCGGGAGATGGAGAGGTGTGTTGGCTGGATGTGTGAGATTCAGTATTCGACTGCATTCATGTGCATCTGTTTGTCTGTACTCTGTTTGTCTGAACAATACTTGTGTTGTGTATTCTGGGTGTGCTCTGACTGCTACGCGTGTTGAGGTGTTGGTTCCTTACTGTATCTATTTCTACATATATCTATAAGTATATTATGCTATTATTTTGTCGTCTGGAGTTCTCTACTACAAGCACGTTGTTTTCGTTTGAACTCACACTGAGCTTGAGTAGCTCACCCCCTCTTAGTGTTTCCCTTTCAGGTACACTTTCGTTTTCTGTAGCTGCACTCGGTAAGTAGGAGGTCTCAAAAGCATCACCTTTTTCTTTAACTGGTTAATAAATCATTTCTTTAAATCTGAGTTTGTATAAACGGATTTGTATTGCAATTTCTGTATCACCCTCAACCCGGCCTAGAAGTTTAGGCCGAATCTCGGATGTCACATTGATCACCGAAGTGATCATAGGTAAACTTTTACAAAACAATTTTCAAGTCAAACGTAATACCTAAATGTTTAAAACCAGCTATTAAAATTTCAGTTAAGATAGTATATGTAAACCTAAGTGGAATGAAAACGATTAAAACTTAACTCAAAAATTGTACCACAACTTTATAAATCCTTACAGTTTAAAATCTGAATGTCAAAATAAAAACTAAAAATATAACGTTTGCTATAGTTTCTCCAAGACTGTCCGAAACCTACGCATACTGAGTCCAACTTCAGAATTCAGAAAGGGTACCTGAAAAGAAACATTGAGAGGGGGTGAGCTACTCGAGCTCAGTGTAAGTCCGAAACAAGTCTCAAACAGAGATACAGAATTCCAAACAATAGCACAATAAAATTTCAATTACGCACGGAGTCAAAACGCACAGTTGGGACTAATGTTCCAACAGAACTTAACAACCAAAGCACATCAAATTCACTCAAATACTCAACTCAAATGTTGATCAGACAAAAAGATTATAGACAACCAGTCCTGCAGTCAAAACACACAGATAGATGCAGATGAAATGTAGTTAGATAAATATAACCCACCCATCCAGCCAACACACCTCTTCGTCCCCTGATCACACCTCGTAAGAGTTGTTAAAGCTCATCCAACCAATCACACCAATTAGGACCTCGGAAGGCCCATCGAGCCCTACACTCCGTATATGTAGACTCAGCCACTCAGATAATAATACGCAGTAGGGCTAGCGTATGTGTTGTACTGTGCAATGCAGTATACCGGTACAGGCCAAATCAGATAATGGTACACAGCAATGCTGACGTACGTACAGTATAGTGCAATGTGGTAATCCGTTATACAGTCATGTTGCAGTTAAACTACCAGGTCAGTTAATATTGCACAGTGAAGCTGACGCACATGCGATACAGTGCGATAAATCGCTGTATGTATAAGTTTGCAGTTAAACTGCCAGTTCAGTACAGATATAGTCTTCGTTCTCTTCACAACCCAACCCAAAATATTTAATGCAAATGCATGAATGCATTCAAGCTAACAGAACAGAGACATATTAACGGACATTTAGTCAGAACAGTTACATAGCACACTCCTCAGACCAGATTCAAAATCATACATCACACACAACCATCACAAATATCGAGTCTTGAACCCCCTCACTAAACTTAGTTAAGGGTCGGAGCACACACAAACACATATTCAAATCAGAAATGCATACAAAACCATTATAAGTGTCTTAAGACCACACGCCCATATGCTCTGGCCATGTGGTATTGCCTAGACCGTGTGGGAGATCAAAAGCTCGTGTGAGGAGGGGTACATGGCCGTGTGACAGAGGCACACGCCCGTGTGAAGAGAGGCACACATCCGTGTGACTAAGGCACTCACTCGTGTGGATCAGGGAAAAGGCCGTGGGGACAGGTCGTGTAACTCTCTGTCCATTTGCACTAAATTTGAGTACAAGGCTGGCACGGTTGTGCGAGGGTCTCGCACGCCCGTGTGCCCACCAGACACGGCCGTGTGTCCCAAAACACACGCTCGTGTGGAATCCCTAAATCCCCAAATTAGCCACACAACCGTGTGGCCAAGTTGTGTGACACCAAATTATTCAAACCCTAATCCTCAAACTCACACGCCCGTGTGCCCGAGGAACACGACCGTGTGAGAAACGATAAAAATCCCCAAATCGGCCATATGGCCGTGTGGCACCAAAATTGGTAAAGCCTAATTTCCAAAAGCACACGGCCGTCTGAACTAGCACACGCCTATGTGGAAACCTCAATGACCACGAAATCACCTTGGAACAAGCTAGAAAATGCTATCTCAGCCATCGCAACGATCCCAACCTTTGCGATGTCTAGAAGGTATCGGGGTATGTTGTATTCCCAACCCCTTTTCAGCTACGAACACCCAAAAATCGACAGTTAATAACACAAACGAGAATTTCTGAAACAATAATTCTCAACATTAAAAATAGACAAGATTCGAATCCCACACCTGTTTCATAATTGGAGACGTTCGAACACTAAATTGAAGACAGATGAGCAAAACTCTCCCCAAATCCACTGGCAAAACCTGTTTTCCAAAGAAGAAGAAGTGAAAAAAAATAAAAACCAAAAGAGTGTAAAAAAAAGTATGAAAAAAAAAACAAAACAAAATCCCCAAAAAAATTAATAATAATAAAATAAATAAAAGTTAAAAATAAAAATATGAATAACTATTTATAAATATAACAAAACAAAATAAATCGTTCCTTCAAGCGCACACACAAGGCTTGAACCCAGAACCTTGAGGTTCACTAACACTCTCTCAACCACTAGACTAGCAGGCCCATTCTAACACTCAAACACACCACTGAACACATAAGCACGCCCAACACTCAGACCCTAACCACCAAAGCTCAAAACTTCTAACCCCAAATTCGGGGTGTTACAATTTCTGTTTAAATACTATGGTATAAAATGTTTGGAATTAAATTACTTGGCAATGAATATTGGGATTTGATAATTGAGGTTTTGTAACTAAAATTTTACTTAGATCACTTTGGTGATCAATGTGTCATCCGAAATTCGGTCTATACTTCTAGGCCAGGTTTAGGGTGTTACAGAAACGTATGGTTTGAAACAAATTAATAATAGAACATGAAAAAGTAAAAAATTAAAATGAGAACATTTATATTAAATTGTGAGTAAAACAAAATTTAAACATATAAATGAATCAAAATAAGAATACTAAATAAGTACAATCGTCTATCATGGTGTTGCCATCAATCTTAAACTGGTACTGAGTTAACATATAACAACTCATTCAACAATATTACCAATATATGCAACCGATGAAGGTAATAAATTGTGTATAATAAAATTAAAATGTATAAATTAACCAATATAAAACTTTAGTTGAATGGTAAATTTGAAGATTTTCTAATGTAATTGCCATAGGTTTAAATTCTATCATTTTCATAATTTTTATTGTTATTTTTTTAATAAAAAAGGCTAAAGCATTCTTGAATAATATAATTTATTCTAAATACAGAAGGATATTTTTTTAAAATTTTCCTAACTAAGTTTGTGCCTGATTGACTCGTTCCACCAACTTAATCAAGGATGTTATTAATAATATGGATTTCAACTTAATTTATATTTATCCTTCAAAACAAAAACTTACTTTATATTTTATATAATTCTTCATATTAATTTAATTTAGAAAAATAAATATTATGTTTGTGTCAATATATCAATTCATGGTATATTTTGAATAATTTGTTAAAGTAATTGAATTTAGAGAAAGAATTATGTTGAATTTTCTCTTCTTTTTACTTTTACTCATAACCTTATCCAAACACTCATGTTTAATTGAGTTCAAATCTATATCCTTCTAATTACTATAATAGTAATAATGTCAATTAAACTAAATCCAAGGACAAAGCCTCGTTATAAATTGTGTCACCAATTGACTCCACAATATTTTTTAAAAAACAATCACTTTATAAAAGGAAAAAAATTATATATAAATAATAACATGATGCCTCAAAAATTTTTTAAAAAATAATTTTAGATAACAAATTAATTTATATAAAGTTAAATTAATTTCATTGCACATATACTAATACTAAAAAAAATCCATTCTGTTTTTATTTTCTTTTAACATGTAACACTTTTCTCTCAAATTTCTATCATGTTTCCGAATTTTTAAAATATAAGTGATCAATCTTTAAATACTTTAAGTGTATCTTCTTAATTTGGTAACACTTTTTTTTTTCAATATTTATGAATTAATCTATAAAAAAATTTAGAATTGTGGCTTTACTTGTTATAGATTAAGTTTTTATTCCAAAATAATTTTGATTTTGTATGAAACCACTAATATCTTGATTAGTTGATAATGTTTAGAGGTTAATTAATACAAATCCTTGAAGAAATTAGGACTGATTGTCTTTATAATCTTGAATTTCTTAAATGTTGATTAGAAATTTACTATTTTTGTTTAGAAAATATCATTGTTAGTGTGCTCATTGTGAATCTTGTGTTTGACATATTACATTTTCAAGACACCATGATAATGTGCTTAATCGACACATTTTACTGTTTATTTTAATTAAATTTGAACATAAAGTCTATTAATTTTCGCATTTTATTGGTAATTTTCTATGTAAGTCCACTATGTTGGGAAACAATTTGAATCGTGGGAAGGAAGATTTGGCATGAGGGTTGAAATGATGTTGAAGAATTTTAGAATTATTATTATTATTATTATTATTATTATTATTATTATTGAGAAAAGTGTATCTTTAAGAGACCAACTAGGATTGGTTAGATTTATCTTAAGGAGCAAGTAAAAGCTTTTTGCACGACTTTATTTTATCTTGGCATTTACTTTAGGGTTTTATTTTTGTTGTTATTAATTTTTTTAGCTTGAGAAAGAAGAGGAGGAAAACTTTTCCATTTTTATTTAGGTTTTCATACAATCAGCGTTCTCTATATAACAGAATTTGGCTATCATAGTTAAGTTTCTAGTAAACCTTTTTTTTATATTTAATTTTAACCTTTTGTAACAATTTTTCACTTATAAAAATAATGACCATAGTTACGAAGTATTAAATTAGTTTTCTATAACACATGTTGTTTAAAATTTTAAGTTAAATTATAGCTATATCATATAAGCAAGCATGTTAATTATAACTTATTAATTAAAAATGATCTTAATTAAAATATTATTTCAATAAAATGTTTAAATTTCACATGAAAAATTCAATTAGTGAAATTAAAAATATCAATTCAATAAACTATTAAATTCCCTAATTAAAAATTCTACTATAAATTTGGAACACCATAAGCTTATAGATTGATTACTTGAATTTGATGACTCATGATAAATTAATTAATTTAATTTGATAACCGAAATTGATTAATTGAACTTATTAAATTTATGAATTATCATATAGAAGAATGTTAAATAAAATATGCATAAAAGTAATAATGCATGCATTTGTTATACGTCTTTTACTTTTGTTGATTTGTTTCCTGCTTTTTTTTTTCTTTTTAGAACATAATTCTCAATTTTGCATTTGATGGAAATTCACTATAACACTCCTTACCCAATCCAATAATAGACCTAGATAAGAGGTTTCACATTAAAAATTTTCAATAATTTTTCATAACATTCACACACTTAATTTACTATTATTAGACTCAATTTCAACTTTTGAAATTCATTTATGTATTTTCTATCAAAATTTATACTTATATCCACCATTCGAGCTTATTTCATAGTGTCATATCCCAAAAATTGGGTTAGTAGAATCGAGTTTGTGAAATTGAGATTGGTCATGCCTGATTTATAAGATTATCATTATGAGTTTGTTAAATAAGAAAGTATTGGCTTAATGGTTAAGTGTTAGTGAATTTATCTTTGAGACCTAAGTTCAAGTCTCCTACCTTTCATATTTTAATCACTTCTTTCCTAATTAGACTTTGCACTTTGCCCCTTTCTAAAACCTAATAGAATTTGCTCTCCATCTTTTTGTTCTTTTCTTTTTCTCCTCTTTTCTCTTGTTTTTACACTCTATTTTCTTTTTTGTGTTGTTAATTATTTTTATTTCCCATACCGGATCATTTCCCGTTCGTTTAAATTCTATTGGTATTTAGAATCATCGTCAATAGCATTCGATATCTTAGCCAAGAATCAATAAGTATACTTTGTTTCAATAATTAGATTTCGTAATTCCATTGTATAAATACCGAGTTAATTCTTATAATTTCACATCAAATTATAAATTCAAATAAACATAACATAATAATTGGAGCAACTTACCATGCTTTCTCCCACTTTCATCATCTTTAAGCTTTCATGGTTGGTTTCATATGAAAGGACACTCTTGAATTAGAATTGTATGTGATATCTCACTTTAATTTCTAAGAATTTTAGGTTAGAAATGTACTTGAATAAGAAAAGTACCAAATTGAAATGAGTGAAAAAAAAATTCCTCATATCTCTAGACTTTTCTTTATTTAATAATTAATTAAATCAATGGTTCACATCTAATCAAATTATTTTAATCAAATGGCTAAATTTTTCTTATCAAAATATTTCTCTTTTTATAATTTAAAATTCAAAAATAATATTTAATGATAAAATGATCAAATTGCCCTTTAAAAATATCTTCTCATATTTAAGACATAAGGGTTTACCATTTTTTATTACTCTTTTATTTGGCACATGACATACTTATGTGCTCTAAGTAATTATTACTTACGTAAATATTATTTATTCATGGTATAATTACAATTAAACCATTTTTCTCATAAAATGGTAAAATTACACTTTGGTCCCTATACTTTTCTCTACTTTTCAATCTAGTCTATATCTCACTTTTCTGACTCCACCTATCAATCCGTATCCATATCACATTCATAAAAAAATATTTCTTAAAATTTTGCCCCCCTTTTCTAAAAGAGTACATTTGCATTTTTAGTTCTTCTATCACAAAATTTTCAATTTAATCTTCACTAAAAGTTCACTATTCATACTTTATTTTCCAATGTCAAAATTTGACTTTACTATCATTATTCAATTGATAAACTCTTATTTTTGAAAAAAATGTTATCTATCTTTCGAAATATTACTATTACTGACACTGAGATTTTTGAGGTATTACATTCACGATATGAATTTTATGGTAAGTTTACAATAATTATCTCTTTATAACCTCTCTGTAATAGGCAAAATCTTGGTAGACAAATGAGGTTGTTATAGAAAGGGTTGATTGTATATATAGACACTAGGGAGAGAGCCGTTCGAAATCACACTTACACTTTCCACTTCGGTATGTGTTCATTCTCTGGTTTAGGAGATATACTCAGTCATTTCACAACATTGCTTTAGCATCAAATCGAGAAGGATGTCCCTTAGTTCAGTGTTGGACAAGATACAATTGGTAAATTGATACGATCTGTAATTGTCGTATTCGATCCATCGAAGAACCATTTGATGTAATCAATTGAGTGGTTGGATCTGTTAAGGGAATTAACAACCAAGTTTAAACGACTCATACGATTGAGACTGTTGATTTGAGCCAGGTCCTTTTAATTCGCAAGGCTGTCGAGAAATTAAATCGTAGAAGCTGATTTCAAGATTTATCACTTGGTAAAGATTAATTGTTGGATTGTTCTTACTATTAATTTACGTTCAAAAAGGCTAGTGATTAGAGGATGATCCTCAATCACTATAACTAACTTATTGATTGGAGGAAAAAAACTTATTCTCCGAGATCAGTTTGAAGCTAGAGTGAAAATTGTATCTGAAGCTAAGGCTCCGTTTGTTTTGTTTGGTAGATTCTTAAAAATATTTTATAAAAGTTGTTTTCAATTAAACAAACATACATTTGAGATTTCTTATTTTTTTATTGTTAATTGAATTTATTTTATCAATAATTTTATATTTTACATTGTTTTGCATTTATTAAAATATTATGTTAAATTCATATTCAGTGCAACATCATTTTTAATTACAACTATTAAGTGAGTATTTTTATTTAAAAATGTGACATCAACAAAATTGACAAAAAAAAAATTAACGATGTTAACAATTGGACTTGGTTTTCAAATTGAAAAGTAAATGGACTAAATTCTGAAAATAAAAGTACAAAGACTAATTACAAATATGTGAAATGTACTAAACTGACATATTTTAACCTTATACTACAAAACATTTATTATTAATATATTATAATTGTAATAAATATTTATTATTAAAATATTAATATTGAAAATTTTCAATAATTGTGAATAATATTTTTAAAATTAATATTTTTAATTTATTATTAAAAAATTGAAATATTAAATAATTTATTAAAATAAATAAATTATATTTATTATTTAATTTATCTATGACTAATATAAATAATTAAATATGTATCTTTAATAATATTAAAATATAATATTTGAATATTTTTAAAAATAAAAATAAATTATTATCAATATAAATATTAAGCTTGATTTAAGTTATTTTTATATAATAAAATTATCTATAGATGAGCTCTTTTCTGGAAAATGACTTATGCTTTTTAAAAGGGTAAATCATTTATAAGAAAATGACTTATTTTACCTTGACCTATAAGTCATTTTCCGTTGACCAAACTATTTTTTGTGAAACAAACACAAGAAAATACATAAAATATTTTCCGTAAAACCTTTTACATGTAAACAAACGAACCCTAAAATTTTCATCCTATTGATTTATTTAGATTTAATTCTGTTCTACTTACTTTTATTCTGTATGAAGGCGGGTTATTTATCATTTTCATCCAATTTATAATAATAGGGATAAACCACTAATATCGTTATTGATGTGTCATAATTCTATATTTATTTAATGCAATATACAAAAAAAATATTATCTATGATAACTAAAATTTTTTAATATGCAAAATTAAATGAAATAGATAAATAATGTATAAAATTAAAATTTTATTTATATAATTGTACTAAATTAAAAGTTACACATTGAGAAAAAATTATAATTTTCAATTTTATCTAATAATATTAAAATAATATTATATTCACTACCGGTGACAGAAAAAAACTCCAAAAATTGGTCTAAAATGTTACAAGTATATTTTATATTATGGGGTAAACTATAAAAATGGTCACTAATCTTTGGTGAATTTTTTTTCGTTGAACTATGAAAAGTTACATTTTGGCCATTAAACTTACCAAGTTATAATGTTTTAGTGCATACGTTAATGGCCTTTATAACCTTAACAGAAAAGTGAGGTGCTACATTAATTCAAGGGTTAGTATTCAATTTGATATATAAATTATAGCTAAAACATTCCATTTGCTTTTACAACTTTTTTAACAATAATTTTGAAAAAAAAAATCTAAAAACATAAAAAATATTAAAAAATTCATTATTTTTTTTGAAATTATAAAAATATATTTGAAATTTATAATCATAAAAAATTAAAAAAATCATAAATGTTTCAAAAATTTAGGGTAAACTACTAAAATAGTCACTTTTGATTACCTCAGGTTACATATTAGTCACTTATGTTTGAAATATTACGTTTTAGCCACTTATGTTATCGCATTATAACATTTTAGTCACAAAACCGTTAATTGTTGTTAATGGTGTAACAGTAAGTTGACCTGGCATATTAAATCATCATTTTAAACAAAATTTTTAGGTTAATTTATACAACCGGTCCCCATATTTTTTCGTTTTGAGTAATTTAATTTTTTTTCTTTTATGTTATTTTAACTTTCCTTTTTTTTCTTTTTTTTATCCTCTTCTGCTTCTCCCATTGATTTCCAACCTTCTCCACTTTTTTAACGTAGTTTTTTATGTTTTTCATTTGTTAAAACTAGTCCTTATACTTTTATTTTTTTTTGAACAATTTAATTTTTTCGAGTGAGGTGAGCTTGTGAATTAGTTTTAACAAATGAAAAACATAAAAAAAAAACTATGTTAAAAGAAATGAAGAAAGGAGGAATACAGAGGGAGAAGCAGAAGAGAGTGAAAAAAAGAAGAAAAAAAAGGAAGTTGAAAAAGATATAAAAAAAAATTGCTCAAAATGAAAAAATGTAAGCATCAATTGTAGAATTTAACCTAAAATTTCCGTTTGAAATAATTATTTAACGGGCCACGTCAGCTTATCGTTATACAGTTAACGACAATTAACGGCTTAATGACTAAAATGTTACAGCACGATAACATAAATGACTAAAATGTAACATTTCAAACATAAATGACAAAATATAACCTGAGGCAAACAAAAGTGACTATTTTACCCTAAAGTTTGTATAAAATCTTAAACAATAATTTCTTTTGCATCATTTGGCATTTTTCTCATGTTCTTTAAGTACCGACAATTTTTTTTTCCTTTTTTGCATGGGTTTATTTATTCAATGCAAGATTGTTTTATAAAATAACCTTTTATGTTTGAATGGATTCTACAGAAAAGCTTCTTAATTCTCACTTGGGTTTTAGTTGTTTTGTTTATTGAATTTGAGCATAATATTGAATGTGACTAAGAGTTTTCTCTTTTTCTTTCTTTTTTTTTTAATACCAAAATTCTGACCTTTTTCAACTTTTGTTTTACTAAGGGTGGGTTTGGATGGGTGATTGAGTGCGGTGCGGTGTGTTTAGCTTACTTTTTGTCTCACGCTATAGTATCGCTACAGTATCTAATCTCACCGCCACCGCTGTTTTTACACTAACCGCAGGTAAATGCACCACCCTTCCAAACCCACCTTAAAGTTTCCTGGAAGAACTCCAGATCATGATCTAGGGGTGGCCGACCGCTTCGCCCTCGGTGGATTGCCGTCCCCTACCACCTCTTTCATTTTTCTTTCTATTCTACGAATTTCTTCCCTCCTCAGGCCAAATAAAATCTCCTTCGAGGAGATGGCAGTCGGAGAGCTCATCGGCGATCCTGGTGGTGGGAGCCTAGAGACGTTCCTGGGCTGTGAGTCGCTTATCCCTTGAACGGGGCTTTTTTGAGCTGCTTTGCTTCTTCACCCTTCAAGGCGGGACGATCTTTTTTTTTTTAGAAAGGAGCGACAAGGATCGTCGATGCAATGGTCCTCCAGTGTGGTGATTTTGTTGGTGTGGGCGGCGGCTCTGTCTCCCTATTTTCTTCTTATATTAATGGGGGATTTTAGAATGTATCCAATTTTTATTTTTATTTGTGTCCTGATGCTTCCCTTCAATAGTTCATGAGTTTTTTTTTAAGTAAAATTTTCTAAGCAAAGCAAATGTAATTGTCTTCATTGGCCTACTTTTTCTTGGCAATTATATTTACAGTTCAGCTTTTTAAAAAGCTTTTTTTTTCCCCATGGTTTGATGATTAAAATATGGCAAATTGGATTGTTTCAACTTTCAAAGGTTTTAAGTTTAAATACTTTGATGCTTGTTTAGATTAATGAAAGTTATTATTTTCAAGAAAAAAATTATTTTAAAAGTTATACTGAAATTCTATATATTTACTGATCTATGTTGTTTACTGAGAGAGAAAGGAAAACGTGTCCCACGTGGTTTGTTTTCACTAATGTGGTAGTGAAACGCTCTCTATAGCACATGTTTTCACTTACCCAAATTTTTTTTCTTTCTTTTTTCTTATGGTTGGAAATTAGAAGTTTGTAGATTTATTTTTATTTGTGTTTGAGATAGGCATGATAATAGTTTTAAGAAATAGATTGGTAAATTTTAAAATTTTCAGCGTATTTTCTCCATTGTCTATCTTTCTCAGTGTAACCCCAAACAAATCTATTAAATCTATTTATTCCTATTACTTTTTCATTCATGTTTTTTTTTTCCGGCGATTTGTTAGGTACAAAATTTTTACAAAGTAAAGAATTGATCAAAAGCTTCCCAATTTTGGCTAAAACTTTGGCTTGCATATTGTAATATATCTTATTTGAAAAAGTACTAATAACTTACACTTTACAGAAAAAATTAATGAATAAATGAATAAGTTGGTAAGTTAGTGTTTTAATTAGCTCTTCTCTTCGATGCTCTCGGGTTGTGTGGACATGTTGGCTTCGCATGCCCTGGGTTCCTACAATATGTGCATAACCTCGGTATGTCTCCCCACTCTTGAATATCCATATTTCCTCGTATTTGAGTTGAGTTCGGTTGACCTTTCGGATTGTGCTACGAGTTCTTATCTGTTAATCAACTTGAAAGGGGCGTGCGAGGTAGGCAGTTATATGCTTTCATTAGGGACATGTGGGAATTCAAATTTCCAAACATTATACGCTTGTTCAAGTCTATAAACTTCGTTAACATAGGTCATGTAATCTATACGTTCCAAGGTACATGCAACAATTGCCAGTTCGCATGGATAACGAAGTGCTTGAAATCTCCCACAATCGCATGTCATTTGTTTAAGGTCTACGCGGTACACTCCAATGATAACTCCACGGTCGGTTCTATGGGGCTGCTTCACCCAAAATACTAGATTTGGTTGCGAGTGACACACTGAAGTCATTGAGTTCGTGATTTCTATATTTTCCCCAATATCTTTCAGCATCAACTCGAACCAAACATGGCTGCCATTTAGCTGTCCCACGTATTTCTCAGCCCGCTTTGGAAACAAGGCTGCTAATCAGAAATATGTTTCCATGACCGTCAAGGTTACTGACAAATGGCACGTCCCCTTCAGTACATAACTAATGCATTTCACTAGGTTCGAGGTCATGTGCCCATATTTTAGTCCTCCATTTTACAACTACGTCCACTGCTCCAGAGGTATGCCATTGAGGTACCACACAACTAGTTTGTTTACAACCGTAGCATCTCCAACATTTCATGTAATCGATGTTGGACGAGTTTGTACCCTCTCAATGACAATCAACATCGAATTCAAGAAAAGTGACCCAAAATGTACATGTCAAACTATTTTACAGGAAACCAATTTTATGCACAATGTACCCATGTTAATGAAATGTCGTCGCTCCGTATCCTTATGGTATCAACTCATGTAGTTAGACCATATGTGACGCACACAATACTTATGGTGAGCAAGATCCCATAGACTTGAACGCCGTTCAAAAGCGACCTGTATTCTAGTGCCTTTATCGGAATGGTTCACACATCGGGCTACAACACAACATGCCTTCTCAGGTTAGTTAAAAAGAAATCTCAGCCATCATCGGATTATTCCGGAGTTATTACAAAAGCTATTGGCAGGATTTTTCGGTTACCATCCCGTGCAATAGATATTAACAAGTTATGCTCATATCTCCCATACAGGAGTGTGCCATCAGTTTGGATAAGTGGCTAACAATACTAGAACGTAGTTACGCATTACTTGAAAGTCTAAAAAAATGGTGGAAAACTCTTTTTCCAGGGACCAAGCGACCGTCGTAATACGTAGGCTCGTTTGCAGCTCGATTACGAAACCTGGTATGTACTACTCTAGTATTTAACACCATTTCTACAATTCGTTGTAAGATTTCTCCCACCCGCTATGCATATTCTCTAATGCCTTCTACTTTGTTAACAATGCCTTGTGGTAGGACACGGTGTAATCGAACTTGCTGCAAATGTGGGCAATAAAAACAACGACCAAAATATTGAAACTTGCTTTGACCATAGGTAATATAAATTTAGATATCATATCTGAATCCAATTTTGGATGATCATTCAACATGCCTGAAAAACAATAAATTGGGTCACCATACATAGTAGAATGTCGGGAAGAATGTCAGAAATCGAGTTGATATTGGTAACCATGGTACATACCAGCTACAACACATATATGTGGCAAAGTAAACTTCTGGATCATCTAGAATGACGACTTTTTCCTCACAGATGCAATGATTTTTAATGGACATCTTGTTGCATGCATTGTACACTTCGCCTCATATTTCTTAGACCGAAAGCATGTAACAGTGAAGTTAAGGCCAAGTTGTATGTTATATCGCTTGACAGCAGCTACAAAAGCATCTTTGGAGTCAAACTTCATCCTAACCTCTAAATGACCAAAATTTGTTGATGAAGATGCATGCCCTGGTCTTTTATGAGGGAAGTCTGGGAATTCTAAACCTCCCTCATTAACAAGATCAAGAGCTCGCATGTGTGGTGGGGGTTGGTAAGCCATGAAACCCAGGTCATCCCATCGAGCAATGTCTGTAGCTTCACTGTCAGATCTATCGTCGCCAAGTTCAATAGGAATGAGATCCGATTCTAAAGTTACATAATTTCTACACTATCGGGCCCTGCTTCCTCTATTGGGTTGTTATCTATTTATTCATCCTCTTCACCCTCTTCGTTATCAACCTACTGTGCAAATCTAGGATAGATGTGCCATCATCGGTTGAGGTTTTTGGGAGTATATCATCGTTCTTATAAACCCCCAGCCAACCCCAAAACCACTTCTATTTGACCCACCATAGTAACTTGATTGTGTGCCTATTTGAGTGTTACTGGTGTTCAACATTGGCGTACTGAAATTAAAATCAAAGGCACTAACAGAATGTCATACGAGTGTATCATTAGCCCAGTGACCAATTGTCCCCCACGCCAATGATCGAGGGGCAAAACTGATGAATGTCACGCCATTGATGATGATTCTGGAGAGTCTTAGTACGAGCTTTGTAGCAATAATGTCATTCTAGCACACAACCGTGTGGTGGGACTTTTAGCTTCTTCATCGGGTGTGATATTTGGTGGACACCGTGAACTCAGGTCATCTTCGTCCTCTTTGATGAAGTCGACACACAACTCCAGCACAACATTCCCCCTAGAGAAATGGGATTTGATCACCTGCTCCAAATCATTGTCCCGCTTGATAAAAGAAATAACATATCTAGCGGGTTCCAATGACAAGATATCTACATTTGAGGCTCAAAATACTTCTTCAAATCCTCACATTGCGCCTAATCCTTGTTCGAAGCTCCTTTAATGTTATGGTCTGGTTAAATGCCAGATATTTGGATTGTCTGATACAAAGACGGGGCCAATTTCGGTCTCACAAATTTGACCATAGTAATAGATAAAAGCTCTCACTCGTCTGTTTATTTTCAATGAAATAGCTAGTTCCACATGTTTAAAATCGAGAAAATAGTAAAAAAAAATATGGTACTCATCACCCAAAACCCTATATCTACACATAAGTTAACAAATTACCTTTGTTTTAACAATAACGTAGGGATGAAATTCAAGTTTTCATGACAACCCTGATTACTTATCACACCTCAAAATAGGGCCAATGAATTTTAAGGGTATTTTAGGAATTTTAACCTTAGAGTGTTCAGAATTTTCTGACATGTCATAACGGTAATGTTTTCAATTATGGTTTTTAGAAAATTAAATCAATTTTTGAAAATGAGTTTTAAATACCTTTAGTGTTGAAAATATGACTAATTTGTAAAAGAGTCAAAATTCAGAGTTCTTATGAAGCAATTTAACTAGATTTTAAAGTCTAAGCTAAATAACCTCTCTTCACCAAGTTATTTCACTTAATAGTTACCCAAAATTTGTGTTTATCTTCCCTTGATTCTGTTTTACTATTTCAATCAATTTTGAACTCCAATTCCTAATCCTATTTGATTTCTATCACTCTTGAACCTTAAAACCTCTATAAAAGACCAAGAAAAACACCCAAAAATACCATAGTTCCTCAATTGTCAAGCTTTCGAGTTTTTTGGGTTTTTGATTGAATGCATAAATTTTTTTCATCTAAGGTAACGATTCAATTCTTTATGAGTTTTTAATGTTATCTAGTATTTAAAACTAAGTTTTTAGCCGTTAAACGCATGTTCTTGATAAAAGCCAAAAATCGGGTCATTAACGGTGAATTTCGGGTCTGTGGATAAAAACTTGATTTTAAAGTGTTTTTCAATTTGTTTTAACATGATTAGAAGCTTTCTAAAGTACCTTTGAAGTTTCATCAATGATTTCTAGGGTTTTAATGAATTTTCATTGTAATGGCCAAAATTTGTCGAAAAATTTTGATACCTTAAAAAGTGTAGTTGTGTAGATTAAAGGTTGGGAATTAGTCGTAGATGAATATGTAGATGAATGGAATTTTTTTCATGCAAAAATATTAAGCTTAGACTAAGTTATTTGAATCTAAAATTTTGTATGCTGAAAGTTTCGGTTAAAAGATAAGGTAGCATAGACTTATGTTTGTGACTGTTTTCATGAAGTTGATGACTGATTGTTGAATGTGTGTTTCTGCGGTTTGTCTTGTTGAAGCGTCGGAGTCAATAGAACCTTCAACGAGTTGAGATAAAGGCTAAAAAAGCTTGGCTAAGTTTTCAGTTTTCCACAAAAGCGTATATTTTGGTGAGTGTTTTGGAATAGCTACTCATAAGCGATTCATTGTGTATTCAGGAATTTAGGGGTAGCCTAAACCTCTTCTTTAAATTTCTAGTGTAAGTGTTCTTTTACTATAACATCCCGAAATAGGGCCTAAATGGAACAGTGGTTGCGAAACCACGAATTTGAGATAGAAAAGTTTATTACGATTAAGTATTATGATTTATTGAGTGATTAGATGTATGTGTTAGAATATCGATAGAAAATTTCATAAATTGCATGTCTAATTTGCCTATTAGGACTTAATTGTAAAAGTTGATAAATATAAGTTTTAGATGTTAAAGGATTTAATTGAAGAGCATAATTGAAGTAGAGGTCCTTAAATGGTAATTATACCATTAGGTTTTCATGGACAAAAATGGACATATATAGGTAGAAAGAACCAAAGTTTTTAATGAAGAGTAATTTAGTCATTTGGTAATAAAAAGAAATTAAAAGGGAAAAAGATGGCAAAATGTGATCATCTTCTTCATTAGGCTGAATTTTCAAGGGTTCACCATAGCTAGGGTTTGTTTAAAGCTTCCAAGCTCCATAGTAAGTGATTCCAAGCCCCGTTTTTAATGTTCTTTACATTTTTGAAGCCATGGTAGCTCGGTTTAGCTTATTCTATCAATAAATCATGCTAGAGTTTATATTTGGAAAAATACCCATAGGTGAAATGTGTTTATTTTGATGTTTTATGATATAATATGAAATCTGAAATTATGTTAAACAACTTTTGCTAAGTGATTTTAAGTGAAAACAAGTAAAACAGCTTAATCGGTAAAAATACCTAATGTTCATAAGTACATGTTAGAGTGAGAATTTGATGTTGTCATAGAAGGGAAAAATGATCAGCATGTCATAAAACATAAGAATAAGGGACAAAGTTTAATTTCCGAGCTTTGGAGAAAATGTGTAAATATGTAAAAGTTTAGGGGCAAAATTATAATTTTGCCAAAGTTAGAGTTAAGGGCTGTTTTAATAAATGTGAGTATTAAATAAGCTAAATTTGCTATTATAGATCAAGAGGAACAAAATCTGGAGTTAGATCGGGGAAAGAAAAAGATAGTGGACTAAATCGATATAGTTTATCGTATTTTGTTTCGAGGTAAGTTTGCGGTAAATAAATGCAATATTCTATTATTTTACATTTAATACTATTAAATTCCAGCATTTACATATTTATTCTGTAAATTTATTATTTAAATACTCAAGTATGAATTGACGGAAAAGCTATCTCAGAAAGTTCTGGTTGAACCTTAGGAATGTGTAGGATACAAATGTCATGACATTAGGGTTTAAGGAAATCATGTAAGACCATGTCAAGACATGGCATTGATAATTTCTATAAGGCAAAGGTCCCATGTAAGACCATGCCAAGGCATGGCATTGGTGAGTTTATAAGGCAAAGGTCCCATGTAAGACCATGCCAAGGCATGGCATTGGTGAGTTCATAAGGCAAGGATACCACGTAAGACCATGTCAAGACATGGCAATGGTTAAGTTTCATAAGGAAAGGTACCCGCCTATCCTTAGTATTCCAAGTGGTTCAACGGGAAAATTTCAAAGAGTATACCAAGGGACAGGTAAGACAAGTTCAAGCTAAAAAGGTAGAGGTAAGAATTTAAGACCTAAGTATATTAAATTAAAGGTTAAATAATCTTGGTAAAGAAAGATTAAGATAATTCATTAAGAATGTTGTTATTTGTTTACATGTAAACTTACTAAGCTTTATGCTTACTCCCATTCCTTTTTCTTTTTTTATAGTATTACAAGCCAACTCGGGGATCGCAAGGACGTCGGAGTTTGTTACACACTATCAAAGGATTATATTGGTATTTTGTGACTTGAACGTTTTAAGTTATGGCATGTATAGGGACTTAGCCATTTTGTATGTATGTCCTTATGATATGCCTTAATATTGGCTTGTAAATGCTTGATAATGATTAGCCATTAAAATGGTTAAGTAAGAACATGTTTTGGATGTTATGTATGTCTAGACGATAGTTTTTACAAAGAAATTATGAAAGAGTAAAAAATCTGCATGGGAACAGTTTTGGACAGCAACTGTGACGTGATTTTGAAAAGTCACTAAAAATAGTATAAATGGAATTATGGTGTGAATGAGATATATAATTAAAGCTTATTGAGTCTATATTTATATGAAATAAACGGTGTAGACAAAAAAGTTGAATATTATGAGAGAATTGTTTTTTTGTGCAGAGGGGTCAGAATTGTCAAACTGTGTAACAGGGGAGACTTTAATTAATAAAATGTACTAATTGGCCATACCAAAAATTATGGAAATATTATAGTAAGAAGATATATGAGTCTAGTTTTAGGAAAAATTTACGAATCTAAATTTCGAGTTTCGTAACTCGAGTTATAGTCAATTTAGTGAACATGACGCAGATGGACAGTTTCAATTTTTATGCCCCGAACTAGTAAGTTAAGTCTAGTAATGCCTTGTGCTCAACTCCGGCAATGGTCTCGGGCAAGGGGTGTTACATTTACGTATGCTAAACATGTAATAGATATGTTTGTTAATTGTGATAAAGAGAGTTATGATGTGACAAAACATGAACATGTTGTGATGACTGTTGTGACGATAAATATGAGGGTATGTCATTCATGCCATGTGACAATGTGTATAATGTGCTAATAATATGCTGTGAATACATGCAGATAATCGATAAGTAATATTTGATGAAATTATGGATATTTTGGCCTTGTTACTTAATGAAACCATTGGATTTAGTTGGCATGCCATAAGATTGTGAGTACTCACTTGTATGTGTTGTGGTATTTTGGGCGTTGAGGCCCAGGGTCAATTTTTGCAGAGATAAGGGAATGCGAGCTAAGCTCCATTCACCGGGATATGTGTGTTTGGTGTGTTTGAGAGTGTTAGCTATAAGCTACACTTATGGGATATGTTCCACTCTATTAGTCTATGTGTGGTGTGTTGGAGATCCATGTATCCGATGAGTAATGGTAGAGCTCACTTTTATGTTTCATACTCAAGTGCCAAATTATCTTTAAAAAAATGTATATATGTATAATGTGATGTATGCCTAAACGAGTATGTGGGTACTATGCAAATTATTATAAATTGTGTTTAAATGGGATTATATGTGACTACATATGAATAATATGTATTAGAATATATGCCTAAATATTCGTATATAAATGTGAAAAAGGGATACATGAAAGATGATTAAATATGTAAATTATGGCACTAAGTTAAAAACGTTTTGGAAAAATGCTATAAGTTGATTGGTTGAAGCATGATGACTTGTTTTCGTAGTGGTTATTCTGAGCATTCACTGAGCTTATTAAGCTCACCCACTCCCTTTTAACCATTGTAGATAAGTAGTGCCGGTGTGGGTGGTGTGGGCGGGGTGGCCTTCAAGAGAGTGATCCAAGCTGATTATTTAGCTTTTATTAGTAGGTAATCTATGCTTATTTATGTTTGAGGAATAAAGGCAATGTGATAGGTTAATGTCGTAGACATTAATATCGAATTATTAAGATGAATTGGGGATTATTTGTATATTGTGTATGTTTGGGAAGCTTGTGAACTTGGACATGGTGTTTGGTTTATTGTTTAGGCATTTTGATGCATATGTGACTAGGTAAATGAAGCACGATGTTTAGGGACTAAGTTTGAATGATTGAAATGCTTTTATATGTTGAATATTTGTAACTAGAAGCAGAGGTATAGATATTAAGGCTTTTAGAACGATACCTCTGCATTTTCTAAAGTGCAGGGAGTCAGAATATCAATTTGGTATCGATACCTTGACCCGAGTATTGAAACTCATGGTGCAATTATCGATACCTTGCAAAATGAATTGATATTTTTTTATATTTTAATATTTGGCAAGAAATGGGATGCTAATTTGTTATCGATACCACTTAAAGGAAATATTGATACCATAGAAGTAGTATTGATACGTACGTAACATTTTTGGAAAAATTTGCTAAGTGGTCCCAATGCTCGAGATATGTACATCCTATGTTTGTTTGTCGTATGTTAGTATGATTAAATGCTAAACTAAGCTTCCATGACTTGATATTCTCATAAATACTAGAATAATTAAATTAAAAGGAAATCACATTTATTTCAACTCTGATAATTACAATGAAATCAACGTGAGACAGTGGTGTGGCATCTCGATATTCAGTCTAGCGTCCAGGCTAGGTATGGGGTGTTACATTTGGTGGTATCAGAGCCCATGTTCAATAACTCTTGGACTTAGGTGATAGTTGTTGATGTGTTGATTGGGATTTCGCAACCCATAGATCTTGAAAACCCAAGTGATTAAACTATGTTGAATGTTTGAATTACATGATATGTCTCTTGATTGTGATGTATGTAGGGTAGGAATGGGAACACGTTACTTTTAGTCCTAAAGTTTGCTTGCAGAAATGAGACTTGGATCATCTCCGCACCACTCACACCATTTTTTATTTTATGTGTTTATGTATGTTAGATTATTAGATTATTAGATATGCCTCATATACGTGTTAATGTTAGAGTTAGTGCTCAAGAGGATCATACATCTTCCACACCTCCTGTACCCCACGTAGAGTGAATATACTTGATGAGGGTGTAGGCCCTCTGATGGAAGTGATAATTGGAGCATTTCAGCGAAATGCTAGTGCTATCCCTACTCCTACACTTGCCAATCCTGCACTTGTGAACCGTGGGTTACCACTTGAATGTCTTCGGGCATTGGGTGGTAAAGAGTTTTCTGGAGTAAAAGGTACTAATCCGATCATAGTTGAGTATTGGTTGGAAGGAGTTGAAAGGATCGTCGAACATATATCCTATTTTGATAAGGAAAAGTTGGGTTGTGCTGTGTCCTTTCTTGATAGTGAGGTTCATCGTTGATGGAATACAATTAGGAGGGGTATTGTTTCTGATAGATTGACTTGAAATTATTTTCTTGAGGTTTTTAAGAGGAGTTTATAGGTGAGTAGTACATGGAAGCTTGTAAGTGGGAATTTCCAGATCATGTTTAAGGTAATTTGTCAGTGGCTGACTATGAGGCTGAGTTTGTGTGGCTTAGTCAGTATGATCCTGAGATGGTTCTTTTTTAAAGGGACCGCTGTAAGAGGTTTTGATTTGGGCGTAATCGAGAAATTTAGGTTTACTTGGCAGTTTAGAACATGGAGATAATTGATGAGTTAGTTGAGAAAGCCAAAGTTGTTGAGGAGACTTTGGTTGAACTGCCCCGTTCTGTAGTTATTGAATCTAGTAAGAGAACTTCCGATGGTGTATCTGACCGACTGCCTAAGAGAAGGCATGATACTCAGGGTTCTGATAGGAGTGCACGGTATGAGATTTGACCAAGTAAGTCTAAGCTGCAAGATAGTGTTGTAGTTAGGACTAGTGGTTCGACGGGTAGTTTTAGATGGTCACTTTGTCCGCATTGTGAGCGTAGGCATCCTGAGGAGTGTTGTAAGTTGACAGGTGGACATTTTAAGTGTGGTTCTAAGGAACATTTACTGAGGGATTGCCCGAATAGAGTAGAGGTTTCATAGACTCAAAGTTTGGCACCTTTTTCGGCGCTAACTAGAGGCCATGGTCATGGTGGAAGTAATGGAAGACCAGTTGGGTAGCGAATTGTTGCTCATACTGTTGCTACTCAAGTTGAGTCTAGAGGTCTAGCTCAGGTTTATAAATCTAGATGAGCATCCAATGCTCGAAATGCAAACAATGATGATTTTCCACTAAGTGCATCCACAACCACAGTTATGATACGACCACGCCCCGGGAACGCACTTGGTCTAGCTCACCAAGCGAGGCTAGCAATCTTTTGCAAGCTGATCAGCTCGAGCCTAGCCTATTGAGCTTGATTCAGCTCGAATTTTAGCTCATTGAGCTTGATCTATCTCAACTTTAGCTCATTGAGCTCATTCCATCTTTTTAATTTATGCACTTTAGTTGCTAGAATAAGCTTCAAATAATATTAGTTAATTTAGTTTAAGTTATTTAGTTAATTTAGTTTAAGTATTAAATGTGTCTTAAGTTAATTAATATGTCTAAGTATTTTCGGCATTAAATATGTCTTTGTTAATTAATTTGTATCAATTTGCACAACCATTTAATTTGCTTGAAAACTATTTAATTTATCTTAGCTCAAACAACCATTTAAAGTGTCTGAGACTTAGACAACTTAATTGAGCTAGTTAATGTGTCCTTACCGAATTTTAATTGATGTGTTTAGGTGATCATTCAGCTGAATTTAGCTGGTGCGTGGATGGCATTAATAGGCACATGTGTTTGGAGCTGGAGCATTAAGCTAAATTAAAGTCTAGCAGCTGTTTCTCTTCTCCAAAGGGCTGTTCGTGAAGAGCAATGGACAAGGAGCTGTTCACACAAGACCATTCAGCTCACAAAACTTTTTCACACCATAGGAGCTATCCATTTTCGTCCATTCACACTTGGAGGCTGTTGGAGATCAAGTGTTCACACCAATTTGGCTGTTCATGCATCACATTCCCATTAAAAATGGTTGTTGCATTTTTGGCTTCCCAAAAAAGGAATAAACACATTCACATTGCTGGAAAATTCCTGTCACCTTAGATGACCATTCGGGTTTGTGCATTCACACTTAAGGGGCTGCTCATATTCGGTTTCACACCTAATGTCCATTGGAGCACTCAAGACATCATTTAACACCTTCAAAACCATTCAGCATATCAAAATAGCTTATTAAAAGGTTGTTCACACCATTGGACGTTTTTGGGCAGCTTCAAGGAAACTTCAGCTTAATTAAACTGATTTGAGCTGTCCATTTAGTTTCTTTAATGACCATTGGTGTCTCCCATGCTAGGAAACTTCAAGGAACCTTCAAGGAAGCTTCAAGGGACATTTTAGGAAGTTTCCAAGAAGTTTCAGCTCATTTAAGCTGAATATTTGCTACCTATTTAGCTCCCTAAGTGCCTATTCGGCTAGCTAGATGTTTAGCTATAAATACTTAGCCTTTATGTTGTGAAGACTTTTTGCTCATTTGATAAATGTTTATAACATTTGTGAGTTTTTCAACTCTCTTATTTCGTTAAGACTCAAGCTGACTTATCTAGCATAGCTAGTGGTGTCTACCTTGTTTCTTTGAACTTATCACTCAATCCGAGTGTGGCGTTCACCCCATTGATGCCTTTGGTTCCTATCTTCCTAGATAGCGAGTCAAGGTCTTATTTCAATCGCCTATCCACCTTTAAGTGTAACAGCCCGATTTAGGGGCTAGTTGGAATAGCGATCTTGGGATCACTAATTCAAGGTTAGGAAAATTTATTTTCATGTTATTTTTTGTGTTAGAGCATGATTTCAGAAGTACATGAAAATTTTGGTACTTTAATTTTAGCGATTTCTTGCTTAATCGCGAAAAAGGACTAAATCGCATAAATTGCGAAAGTTTTATTCTATAAGCTAAAGATACCAAATAGCCATAGATTGTTAATTTGAGGTCTTTCAAAGACAACTTAGCCCTTTGTAAATGCTTGGCCGACCATAGACTAGCATAGGAGACAAATTTGTCAATGTTGGTCAAAGTTGGTGATAGTAGGTGGACTAAATTGATAGTTTAATATTAGAATAAATAAAAGATGATGTCCATATTTCTTACTCATCTCTTCCACCAAAAATTGGCAGTCAAATAGGGGTTAAAAGCTTCAAAAATTACAGAACACTCTTCTTTTCACAAGTGTTCTAGGGATCATTTCTTGATAAAAGTTATACTATTCAGACCCCTAAAGCTTAAGCTTTCAAATGAGGGGGCTATTGTGCAATATGGTGAAAATTTTAGAGTTTTTTCTTGAGAGATTTCATTGTTATTTGCTGCATTTTTATGGAAGAAATTGAATCTTAGTTGTTAGATGAACAACTTTTGTGAAAGGTGTTGTCTTGAAAACACCTAATTGGACCTTGATGAAAAGGTTACAAATTTGTAGTAATTATGTGAAATGTTGAGTTTTGATGATAGCTATAAGATTATTAAATGTACACCTAGGCTTGTTGAACGTAGAAATATGATTAGAATTAATTTCCGAGCCTAGGGGCAAAATGGATATTTTGCCAAAGTATAGGGGTAAAATAGTAATTTTGCCAAAGCATGATTAATGAAATGCTTTTATTAATGTGGTGATTAAAATGAGCTAAATTGCTATGATAGAGTAAGAAGAACCGAGAATCAGCCTCGATCAAGGGAAGAACAAAGTCTCGGACTAGACCGACGAGTTAGCTCATTTTGAATACCGAGGTAAGTTTGTATGAATTTAAGGCTTCACATGTATTTTCAATAAATTGTTTATTATGTTTTATAGTGTACACTATTTTCATGAAGATTATGATTGAGGATATATTGATAAGAAAATGAATGATAACAGGTAAGAGGAAATCCCGATTGAAGACTCGAAATAATGAGGAATACTAATATCACAGCATGAGACAAGGAAAGTCTGTGTAAGACCATGTCAAGACATGGCATCATCATTAAGGCAAGGATATCATATAAGCCCATGACAAGTCATGGCATTGAAAAGTTATCATGAGGCAAAGGTCTCATGTAAGTCCAAGCCAAGGCTTGGCATTGGTGAATTCATAAGGCAAAGATGTCATGTAAGTCCATGTCAAGACATGGCATTGATAAGATTCATAAGGCAAGGATACCACGTAAAACCATGTCAAGACATGGCAATGGTAAGTTTCCAAAGGAAACATATAAGGCAGGTCTCATGTAAGACCATGTTTGGGACATGGCATCGACACCGAATTATGAGATCCCATGTAAGACCATATCTGGGATATGGCATTGGCATCATGAGGCGATCCCATGTAAGACCATGTCTGGGACATGGCATTGGCATCGAGATACATGTTTGATGAGATTGAGTAATCTCAGTTATTCTGGGTAATTCATCAGGCAAAAAGAGCTAAGTATGAAAAAGGTAACAAGAAAGCTAAGTTATTCAAAGTTGATAAAGAGTATTATTCAAGTTAAGGAAGATGAAGATTAAGTTTAGTTTTGCATCAGCAAAAATGTACTAATCTATGTGACCAAGTGATACAGGTACCATGATTATAATGCAAGTATGAAATTATTTTGTAACATCTGATGAGTAAGGATAAGTATAAGTAAGTAAGCCAAAGCACTTGAGACTTACGTTGTTTTTGTTTCATGATGGATGAGTTATATTGAGAAAATATAATTGCTATATGAATTTCATGCAAACTTACTAAGCTATATGCTTACTTCTTTCATTTCTATCTTCTTTGTAGTTTCGCCAAGCTAGTTCGGGGATCATAGACGTCTGAGCTCGGATCACACTATCAATCAATATTTTGGGTATAGCCGAGTTGTTTATTTTAAGTATGGCATGTATAGGAATTATTTCATTTTGAGCTATAGCATGTTGGGAGCCAAAGTGTTGGCTATTAAGGTTATTACTCTTTTTGTATATGGCCAAAGAGATTGGCTAATGTTGTTAATTCGTATATCTTATTGATGCTGAGTTGTATGAGTTCTACAAGCAATTTTTAAGGGTTATTCATTGTGCATAAAGTTCATGATATGTATTGCTTGAGTTGGTATGATTGAATTTATGTTTCAGGGTGGCAATTTGGCTTGAAAAATAGCCTTTAAGTGTCTGCACGGGTAGACACATGAGCGTGTGTCTAGGCCGTGTGCTGATAGGTCGTGTGTCCCCTGTATCTAGTTACGAGAATTTGATTTGTCACACTGGCCAGCACACGGGCGTGTGCTTAGGCCGTGTGCTTCTTAAGGGGCTGCTGACGTCATAAATAGAATGCCCCTAGTTTTCACATGGGTGAGAACACGGGCGTGTCTAGGCTGTGTGAAGGACACGGGCCATCGACACGGGCGTGTGTCCGGCCGTGTGAAAACCCCTGTAGGTTCAAAATAAAAATAAATTGTACACGAGCTAGGGACATGGGCGTGTGAGACCACACGGCCTGCCCATACGGGCGTGTCTCAAGTCACACGGGCATGTGATCCCTGTTTAGGCAAAAATTTTCAAAGAGTGTAAAAGTTTCCGATTGAACCTCGAAAGCTTTCAGATGTATGTTTAAGGCCTCGTAGGCCCATGAGATGTATTTTATGACTAAGAAAGAAAATTTTTTAACTCAAAATGAAATTTTATAGCCCGTTATTACATGTTCAAGCAAGATTAAGCATGTTAATGCCTCGTATCTGGTCCCGGCGTCGGACACGGGTAAGGGGTGTTACATTAAGTGTCCTATAAGTCTCGGGTCAATACCCACTTTAGTATTGGTTGATTCTTGACTTTTAAACCCTATTTCCATTCCACCCTCAACTATCCATTTAATTATCTTGTTACTTTGTCCACTGAAACTTCATCATCCATTTCCTTAACCATTTTCCTTGTTTTGTCGAATTCCATACTTTAATCTATTCTCTCCATCCAACTTATCCTCCTTTAAAATCACTTTCTTATTTGTTAGATCGAACCTTATATCTTTCACCCTTTATACCTATTCGAAACCCTTTTTTTAAAGCCTGATCTTAACCAATTTCAGCTTACTTCAATTGGAACAGAACTTCTTGATTTTACGATCGAGCAACTAATACGACTCAAATCATCACCGGGGCAAGATCGCATCAATTAGCCTTTACCGGACGATAATCAATAACCAAATCATAATCTTTCAGTAGCTCTTACTAATGTCACTGTCTCAGATTCAGTTCTTTCAAGGTCATTAAATATTTTAAGCTTTTTCTGATCAATATACAAGTGACATTTCTTACTGTATAAATAATGCCTTTATATCTTCAAAGCAAAGACAATCGCGGCTAGGTCAAGATCGTGAGTAGGATAATTCTTTTCATGCCACTTTAACTGTCAAAAAGCATAAGCTACCACTTTCCTTGATTGCATTAACATGCAATCTAAACCTTTGAGAGACACATCACTATAAACAACATACGCCATTCCAAATTCAGGCTGAGTTAACACTAAAGCTTTTATTAACATGTTTTTCATGTAACACCCCTTACCCGTATTCAAGCCAGAACTGGGTTTGAGGCATTACCTAACTAATCTTGCTTAAACGTCTCGAATAGGGCTATAAAATTTCGTTTAAACCCATCACTTGCACATACTCAGCCTAAGAGGCCCTAAACATACCTCCGAGAGGTTTCGGGACTATTCTGGAAACTTTTACGAACTCGAGAAACTTTTCAACAAAACAGGGGCCACACGCCCGTGTTGGTCTAGGGGCACACGGGTGCCCGTGTCTTCCACTCGTGGTCAATCCTGACCAATTTCACATGGCTAGACACACGCTTGTGTCCCTGGCCCTTGTCTCTCACACGGCCTTGACACTCCCATGTCTTAGCCCGTGTGCCAAAACCTTGGCATTTTGACTATGATGTCATCATCACAATAAGGTCACACGGCCAAGGCACATGCCCGTATCCTTAGCCCGTGTGTCAAATTAAATTCCACAATTAATGTGTAGATTCCACACGACCTGGGCACACACCCATGTCCTAAGCCGTGTCTCCCACACGGCTGAGACACACGGCCGTGTCTCTGCCCGTGGAGCATAATAACTTGCAAACCTAGCATGTAATGGGACACACGGTCGATCCACACACCCATAGGACTGACCGTGTGTCACACATGGCCTAGACACACGCCTGTGTGTCTACCTGTGTGGACAATTAGATGGCTATCTACCAAGTCCTTTGCCAACCTACATTGCACACACACATACTCCAATTCAAAACAACACAACTCATAACCTAAAAGCACATCTAAGAACTCATTCTAAAACATTCCAATATAAAAGATGACCAAAAGGTATCTCTAGGAACTCAAAGAATAAAGACATACACAAGGGCATACACTTCATGAAATTCATTTTCATCAAGCAATAGAATTTGCCAAGTATTTGTCTAACTTATAAGGCCATTTACAAAATGATTTTGATATCATATATAGCCAACACTTTGGCTAACAATTACAACTTAACAAAATACTAGCGTCCTATACATGCCATACTCAAAATAAGTCTAAATTGTTATACCAAAGTGATGTCGATAGTGTGATTTCTGAACTCTTACGTCTACGTTCCTCGAGTTATCTTGGCAATACTATAAGGAGAAAGGGCAATGAAAGGGGTAAGCATAAAGCTTAGTAAGTTTGCATGAAAATAAATAGCAACAATAAGCTCGATATATACAATCCATCAAAGGCATTAACTAACCATACACAAGTCATAGGCTTCTTGCCATACTTACTTTTAATTACCCATATTTAGCACATACCGTGCTACACATCGTAATCGTTTCTTCATGACTCATTCACAAGTACTTGTATTCACTCATTCACATGACTTTAGTACAATTATCCTTTCAACTTCTAAACTCATCTATTTATCCCATTAATCACCAGGGATAGTCAAAGACGCATATTTATCGTCATCCATGTAGGTATGAAGCCAATGCCACATCCCTGAGGTGGTCTTATATGGAATCACTTCTAAATGCCAATGCCATATCCCGGATATGGTCTTATATGGACTTTCACATCAAGTATCGATGCCATATCCCGAATACTGTCTTATACGAAAATCTTAATTCGGTGCCGAGGCCATGCCTCGAACATGGTCTTATATGGGACCTTACTCATTTCTCATCTCGATGATAGCATTTTCATATTCATTATAGTCCACTACGACTTCATCATCTCATCCAACATTAACTACTCAATTTAGTAGAGCATCATGCATCAATATGATCAAAGCATTCTCAATTATGCTAACATAAATGTTGTATTAATCACATACAAACTTACCTCAATTTCAAAATGAGCTAACTCGTAGGTTTAGTCCAAGACTTTGTTCTTTCCCCGATTGAGGCGGATTCTTAATTTTTCTTACTCTATAATAGTAATTTAGCTCATTTTAATCACCACATTAATAAAAGCATTTCAATAATCATGCTTAGGCAAAATTACTATTTTGCCCCTAGACTTTGGCAAAATGACCATTTTGCCCCTAGGCTCGGAAATTAATTCTAATCACATTTCTACCTTCAACAAGCCTAGGTGAACATTTAATACTCTTATAGCCATCATCAAAAATCAACATTTCACATAATTACTACAAATTTGTAACCTTTTCTCAAGGTCCAATTAGGTGTTTTCAAGACAACACCTTTCACAAAAGTTATTCATCTAACAACTAAGACTCAATTTCTTCCATGAAAATGCAGCAAATATCAATGAAATCTCTCATGGAAACTCTTTAAACATTTCACCGTAATGCAAGATAATCCCCTCTTTAGAAAGCTTAAGCTCTAAGTGTAACACCCCAGACCCGGCCCACAAGCCTTGACCGGATCTGGTATGTCACGGAGTAAAAACTTTTTGAAAGATTCGGGTTAACATTGGAAATCTGAAAATATTGCTGAATTTGTACAACAACGTTTGCTAAAACTAAGATAGTTTGGTTTGATAAACACGATGGGGTTGAAAACTTTTTCTTTTCCTTTGAAACCATTTGATCATTTAGATTTTTAGAAAAGTCCGGGTTATTGATAACTTGGTAAAATTCTGCTACCCGATGGTAACGTCTTTGAAAACACATACGAGTATTAATTTTGAAAGCGTTGCTTTTACCGATTCGCTTAACAGTTCATAAGTTCGTTAGAAATAAGGTAAAAACTACTTAATCATACGAATAGTAATAAAATAATAAGCGGCCATATTACAACCCAATCGAATTTAGCAAATAGTAAGCTTTAATGGTACGAAATAAGACTTCTAAACCGAGGAACAAGCATGGCCACCTCGAGTCCTTTCCGGCTCCGTCTCCGCGATCGACTCACCTGAAAAGATAGGGAAAGGGGGGGTGAGTCACCAAGACTCAGTACGTAATTAATACACATATCCCCACATACGGGCTTAGCCCATATCCACAGAACAAATATATACATGAATATGCAATTATGAAGCCCAACCTAGCCATCCATACTCCTTTTTCTACCCCGTGTGGTACCAAACCACTGGTGGTGCCAAACCACTGGTGACTTAAAGTCACGATATCCGTCAATACGTGTGGTGCCAAACCACTGGTGACTTAAAGTCACAATATCCGTCAATACGTGTGGTGCCAAACCACTAGTGACTTAAAGTCACAATAAAATGATGGGGCCAACCCATCGTGTGATACCAAATCACTGGCGTCAATCCCATATCTCAAATGTGGGGCCAACCCACGGTGGAATTAGTCCACAGGGACGAGACGCTATGAGGTGCCAAACCTCTGGAGGTACCAAACCTCTGGTGACCGTAGTCACAATGTGTTACCAAAACACTGGTGTCCGTCGACACGAATATCACTGCCCCCTCCACTCATTTATCCCACATCATCATGCTCACATAACAAGTATCATGATCCCATATATCATGCATTTGTATATAGCATAATATTTAACAGCATATGATGGCATACACAACATATATCATAGATCGAGTATTAGGGGACTTACCCGAAAACCAAGCTTATGCCCACAAGGCAAAGATACTACATGATAGGTGATAAAATATCATTATAACAACAATTTATACTAATAAAGTGTGTAAGAGCTTACACACATGATCGAACGATCACCCTCCTTGGGTATCCAACATCTTAGCCCTTATTTCGGCTAACATGCACAACATGTATATTTACTATAACATACATAAACCAGCAAGAGAACAGTGCGATAACTACGCACCTGATCACGAACAACGTTATGCCCTCAATCCCGAAGCTATCTTTAAGCGATACTACGGCTACTTGCCTACGCTGTTGCTCGGATGCTGGCCCACACCCCGGTGGCCAATCTCGCACAGCCGAGACAGCTCTCCTTTTAAACTTGGGGATAGGGGCTACCCTTTGAACTCCTTGACTGGTATTTGCCTCCATCAACACTTAATAAGCATAACACATTAGTTACTAAGCTATAACCAAAAATCAACCCAATTTAAACTTATCAAAAGCTCATGCCAAAACGATCTCGAATCCCGAAAGCTTACTTACCGAAGTAAACTTGAATCCCGGTTGCTCCTACAACCTGTCAAAATCCTGAAATAATACCACATTAATCTCGGCCCTTGACCAACAAGTATAAGAAGGTGCCTTTAGCCGAATACTACCCTTACCTTGCTTTTTTTGATCCCGAACTTGCTTGGTCCTTGAGACTATCGAAATCCCTTGAATAGTCAAAATCCCGGAAAGCTAGTTCTTCACAGAAAAAGAACACATCATTATGGTCTTTTATACATATTCGGCCATCCCTTAAGTCAAGGTCAATATTCAGTTATCACAAAACCCAAATTTAGTCTATGGCCGAAGGTCTATAATTACTCACCTTTGCTAAAAGATCCGAACTAACACTTGCTTTTGAGGTTGATGAAGACCTTTGATATTCGAACTTCCCGAGAGTTTCCTTAACATTCCTTTCCTTCAACTACACGAAAGAACATACCAAAATAGTCCTTGAAGATTCGGCCACAAGTAAACTAGATTAAGGCTTCAGCTACCATATCCTAATATTCTTCAAAGCACAAGATTCGGCAATGGTGACAATGTTTGGCTAACAACAAGAGTAAAGGCTGGTTTTTGGGAAGATGGTGATTCGGCCAAGTCTTTAGCTTACACAAAACCGACCAACAAGGTCTCAAGGGGCTTCATTCGGCCATGCATCAAGGAAAATGGGGAAGAAAAATGAATTTTGGCCAAGAACAAAGGACAAGGCCGGCCAACTCCTCTCATGATTCAAAGTGAGTTCATTCACCCCATGCAAGGAAAGTATCAAAACCAAAAATCAAGAGTCTTGGCCATACTTTTTATGACATGGCCGGCCATGCCACTCCCTTTTTCCCACATCCATTGAAAGAATCATAACATCAAATACCAATGACCATTCTTTATTCTATCTTCCATCACTCTCCTTAAACTAACAAAAAAATACATCCCATGCCTCACCATTTTTTTATACACCATAAAATAATAACTCATCATTCACATAATTAAAATGTTCCATGGTTCCCAACGGCAATGCTCCCTTTGTTAAGTTAATATTGTTTATTCACCATAAAAAAAATAAAAGTAAATGATACCCATGCTCAAATCCTTTTTCCAACAAGTAAAATAAACAACAAACAATGTAATCCAATACTAAATTCCCATACTCCTGTAGCCTTTTTGAAAACAAGGAAAAATAGTAATAAAAATAATAAAACAATAATGCCTCCTTACAAAAAAAAATAAAGAAAATGGCAAACATCCCATATATATATATATATATATATATATATCCCACGCATATAACAATAATAAAGGTTAAAATAATAATAATAATAATAATAATAAAATAAAACCATACTTCCCTAAATAAATTAATAAAAATAAAATATAATAAAAATAATATATACTACCCATCCTCATTTATAATAAAACTAAATAATGATAATAATATAATAATTAATCAATGCCATTACCCTATGCAACTTTTGAGAACAAAGTAATAAAAATAACATAACTAACCCATACCCCATTTTCTATACAAAATATAAAAATGATCAGCCCATCTATATATAAAATAAAAATATAATAGCAAAGAGAAGCAGCTCCCCTCCCAAGCTGCCTGCGTGCATGGTTCTTCCCAAATTGCATGCGAGCATGGGCCATGCAGGTCCTTCACGCCGGCGCAAAAAGGAGAGCCCCATGCGCATTCTCCAGATGCTACCCCCAAGTCTCGAACCCGAGACCTGGGGAAGACTCCCCAACGCCTCAGCCACTCGGCCAGATTGTCTTTCATGACAATAATACCGCAAGCTTCCTTTTAATCCTTACTTCGCTGGCTTCCCTACTTTAATGCTAGGAACCAAAAATAAAAGTATTCGCGCCCCCAAAGGAACTCGAACGCCTGACCTCGAGAGGCCCCAATCCTGCAAGCGCCTGAACCACTGGGCTAGTGCTCATTTCATGCCAACTAGCACGACGAAAATTCTTTTAAACCCTTATTCCTTAGCACCTTGTTCAAGCGCCAAACCAAAATGAAACGCGCTAACGCGCTACCTCTGGGTTTCGAACCCCCGACCTGCTGGAGGCTTCTCACGCCTCCAGCCACTTGGCCTTTGATCCTTTCGTGACAAAAACCCGACCAAATTTTATTTAAGCCCTTCTCCGCTAGCTCCCTTTTATTCTAGCGCTAAGAAACCAAAAATGAAAACCATGCGCCCCACGCTACTCGAACCCCTGACCTGCTTAGCGCCAAATCTTAAGTGGCACACGGAAGCAACCTTACTACTGGACTTTCATGTCCAATACTTTACAAAATTTATTCTTAAGGCCTCTTTCACCCAAATTTTCACTTTTGACCCAAAATTTTCAAAGTTTCCAAAATAGTCCCTTTTTATCCTCGAGCTTAAATAACCCCTAAAACTCATCAAAACAAACCTTAAGGCCTATCGACTCGTGAATTTTTGCTCCAACGCACAGCCCCTAATTTAGGATATTACACTAAGGATATCAAAAGTACAATTATCTTCAAGAGAGATCATCAAAATCACTTACTAGGATAGAGGAGAGCTTGCTGAAAATTTTGAGCTTTCAAACCTCTATTTTACTTGCTAATGTTATGGATAAAGATGGAGAGAAAGATTATATCTTCTCTTTCTTTATTCTAATATTAAACTAGTCAAACAAGTCACCAATTATCAACTACTTTGACCAATTTTTTGTCCATATTTGTCTCCTATTGTAGTCTACGACCGGCCAAGCAACTATTGGAGGTTTAATTGCCTTTTAAAAACCTCTAATTATCAATCTATGGCTATTTGGTACCTTTAGCTTATAGCATGGAACTTTCGCACTTTATGCGATTTAGTCCTTTTCGCGATTAAACATGAAATCGCTAAAATTAAAGTACCAAAATTCTCATGTACATATACCATCATGCTCTGACTCATAAAATGACATGAAAAATAAATTTCTCTAATCTCAGATTAGTGATTCCGAGATCACTATTCCGACTAGCCCCTAAATTGGGCTGTTACATTTCAGCTAATCAAAACTCTGTTGACACTTATCAGACCAAACAAATTCAATGTTTTTCTGTAATAACCTGGTCATAGGTGAAGCAATGATTGAGAAGTTTTTAATGAATCGTTGATAGTATTTGACTAATCCCAAGAAACTTCGAACGTTAGATACATTCTTCAGAATTTTTCAATCAACAATTGAAGATACTTTATTTGGATCAACCCTGATTCCATCAACATAGATAACATGTCCCAAAAAATCAACTTCTCGTAGCCAGAATTCATATTTACTGAATTTCGCATACAATTGTTTTTCACGCATAGTTTGCATCACAACTTTTAAATGTTCAGCATGCTCTGACTCATTCAATGAACAAATCAATATGTCATCAATGAATGGCATAAAAATCGATCTAAATATAGTTGAAATACTCGATTTATCAAGTTTATGAATGTCGCAGGAGCATTAGTCAAACCAAATGGCATCACCAGAAATTTATAGTGACCATATTTAGTTCAGAGTGTAGTTTTTGGTACATCTTGCTCTTTAACTCGTAGCTCATAATATCTAGATCTCAAGTCGATCTTCGAAAATACTGTAGCTCCTTTAATTGATCAAACAAATCATTAATACAAGGTAACAAGTATTTATTCTTGATGGTGGCTCTATTCAGTTTTCGATAATCTATACATAGTCTCATTAACCCATCTTTTTTCTTCACGAACAAAATTGGAGCACCCTAAGGTGACATGCTTGGTCAAATAAATCCGTGATCTAACAACTCTTGCAATTTCACTTTTAACTCTTTCAATTCTGTAGAGGCCATTCTATACGATGTTATCGAAATTGGAGTTGTTCTAGGCATAAGTTCGATCATAAATTCCACTTCTCGAGTTGGTGGCAACCCGGGAAGTTCTTCAAGAAAAACATCAGAATACTCTTTAACTACCATCACTTGATCTATTTTTGATTCAGCCACTTTCGAATCAAGAACGTAAGCTAAATAAGCTTCACAACCCTTTTTAATCAATTTCAGAGTTGACAGTACTGAAACTGCATTTGTAATACCATTGACCCTATCTGCCCTAACACAAATAAATTCAACATTCGGACGCTTCAAACAAACCTGCTTCCTTTGGCAACTCGCTATTGTATCATACTCAGACAACTAGTCCATTCCCAGAATGATGTCAAAATCATCAAAAGGTAGCAACATCAAACTAGAGGGAAATTTCTAACACCTAACTTTCAATGGACACGATTTACATATCTGATTAGCTAAAACACACTTACCAGTGGATTCGTAACTTTGACAGTATATTTAGTGAACTCAACAGGTAATATCTTTTTGTCTACTAATGCAGTGCATATGTACGAGTGAGTTGGTCCATGATCAATCAATGCATATACATTAATATCAAAGAGAGGAAAAGTACCCACAATAACGTCTGGGGCAATAGCTTCCTCATGAGCTCTAATTACATAAGCTCTAGCTAGTGTTATCGCTTCAGATCATTCATTCGTCTCACTCTTTTTCCCTTGACCAGAAGTAGTGTTTCTAGCGTTTCCAGATTGTCTGCCTCTCTGTGAGGTTGCTTCTGGCTTGTTTGTTTGATTGCCAAAATCAGTCTGCCTTTTCGGACAATCACGAAGGAAGTGGTCAGTAGATCCATAACAAAAACAAGCTCCTGACTTTGATCGATACTCACCAAAATGCCTTTTGTTGCAATCATCACAAACATGAACAATTCTCTCAACATTTCTTACACTTCCAACACTAGCCGCTAGAGAATCAACAGACTTGAAATTGCTTTGCCTCAGTTTCTCTATACCAAAAAACTCTAAAAGGGCAACCGATCAACTTGTGTCATTTCTAAATTTCTTCAACTGAGATTTTGAGTAAGCTTGAACGACCTTTTTTTATTAAAATCTCAAAATTTTGAATCTGATTGTCGTTTACTTTTGCAAATTTCTTCAATTTTTTTAAGCTTGTTTCAAAAGTTCTACAAATTCCTGTAACTTTAATGTTGCCACAGACATACGGATATCATCATGCAACCCGTCCTCAAATCTAATACACATTTCTTCTTCATTTGTCACTATATTATGGGTATACTTACTTAACTTGACAAATTCCTGTTCATACTTAGCTAAAGTTTTATTCCCTTATTTTAACTCAAGAAATTCTTTCTTTTTCTTGTCAATAAACAACCGACTAACATACTTCTTCTTGAATTCGGTCTAAAAGAAATCTCAATTAATACGATCATTTGATGTCATTGTGATCAAAGTGTCCTACCATAGGTATGTTTCATCTTGTATTAATGACACAACACATCTCAAACAATCTTCAAGAGTGCACATCAATTGTGCGAAGACTCTCTTTGTATTCATTAACCAGTACTCGGCTTTTGCAGGATCATCATCCACCTTGCCTCTAAATTCTTTTGCTCCACATTTTCAGATTTTTTCTATAGATACTTGAGTAACTATCACAAGGACAGGATTTTGATGACTTAAGGGTGCCAGAGGAGGCACAATAGGGGGTGGAGGTCGCGGAGTTGCAAGATTTGCTTGCTTGAATTCATTGAACCACTGGTTCATCATTCCGACGAACACATTTTTCATTTCATCACCAAAGGACTGTGGAATAGACGCACTATTACTTGCTTCAGGGTTCAAAGCTTGAACATTACTTTTAGCTTCGTTAACTACAGCTCGGTTCGACTCAACTGACATCTTGAATCTGTAAGAAAATACAATATTAGAGCGAATTAAAAGCATCACACTATCACAGGGTATATGTGGCATGTATATACTAAACTCGTAGCTCTAGAACTGAAAAACTCGTAGCTCTGTTACCACTAAATATAACACCCCTAACCCATTTCTATCGCCGAATTAGGGTTACGGAGTGTTACCGTACAATAAAAAACATTTAAACATCATAACATTCAATAATTTAAATATATTATAAACCATTCATTCTCATATATTTCGTCCCTAAATCGAGCCCTCAAGCCCCTAGAAATAGCTTGGAAGCAATTCGGGACTAAATTGAGACAAAACGGAAAGTTTAAGAAAAAGTTGCAAAAATTGAAAACAGGGGTCACACGGCCGTGTGACATCACCCTAGGCCATGTAACTTTTGAACAAGGGACACACGACCGTGTCCCAGCTTGTGCCCTCACCCATGTAACTCATTGAGTAGGGTCACACGACTGTGTAGCAGTGAAAACGCTCTCTGTAGGACGTGTTTTCGTTTCTCTCTCTAAAAAAACATAGATCAGTAAATTTGTAGAATTTCAGCACAGTTTCAAAAAATATTTTTTTTCAGCATATTCTTATAAATTAACCCTTATATAATCTTTAGAATTTTATGAATTTATTACATAACTATATTTTTATAATTTCAAAAAATAAATAATGATTTTCAGTATTCTTAAGATTTTTTTATATTTTTTATATTTTTTAATAATTGTTTCAGAATTATTGTTAAAAAATGTAAAAATACCAAATTGAATGTTTTAGCTATGAATCAAATTGAATATTAACATTTGAATTAATGTGTCACCTTATTTTTTCGTTAAGACTGTAATGATCATTAATGGACGAGTGATCAAAACGTTATAAGTCAATAATGTTAGTGACTAAAATGTAAATTTTCATAGTTCAATGACAAAAAAAAAAATCGCTAAAGGTTAATGAACATTATTATAGCTTACCCTATATTATATTATTCTTATTTTACTATATCTTAAGAATATATCACATCATTCTAGACCTTTATCATTCTAGATCCATTTGTCAAGTTATATATATTAAAATTGATGTATTAGCGTTGGCATTGATGCCATTGTAGGAGGACGTGAGTTCGAGTATGCTGAAATGCGTTTATCCTCCTATTTAAGGGTTGGGATGGGTTATGGGTAGTTCTAAACATTGTATCAAAAAAATTGGAGTACTCTCTATACTATTATTTAAATTCTTGATTGAGTTGGTGTCATGTGTCAACTAGGTACCAACTCAGTCAAAGAAATTATGGAAATGTCATTTCATAATTAAATCAAGTTATATTATTCGAGGGTGTTTTAATATTCTTATTAAAAAACAATAAGAAATATGCATAATGTGGAATTTGAATCCATGCTAGTTAAGTTAATAAAAAATTTAATTTACCACTCAATCAAAGATTTATTTTGAAATTTTCATACATTTTAATTTTAATATGCACATTTTATTACCTCCATCAATTATATAGATTAATTATGTTATTGATTGAGTTGGTGTCATAAATTAACTCAACACCAACCTAGGATTGATGAAAACATCATGTTAAACAATTGTATCATTAAGTATTCTTAATTCGATATATTTATGTATTTAAATTTCATTTTACTTATAATTTAATCTAATTTTTATTTTAATACCATACACGTTATTATTGTAACATTGATTTTGATATGGACTATCCTAGGGAAGTCACGATATTTTTTTAAAAGATGCAATAAATTGAGTTGACCTTTTTTGGCCTTTTTATAAAAAAATAGTTTTAAATAATATATTTTATTATTTATTATATGTTATTTTTAATTATATATCTATGTTATAAGTATATAATTTTCATACGCATGAGTGTAATAAATTTTTAATATTATATTAAAAAATTGTCTAGAATAGATATTATCTTAATAATAATTTTTTATGAGTAAATATTATTTTATATTTATAAATTAATATATCCCGTGCAAAACACCGGCTTAAAACTAGTTTTATATTTAAACGGCTGTCTAATTATGACAAATTTATGGTCAAAGCAGCCAACTACCAAGTTTCGTGTCAAATATGATGGCCGAAGAGTTTTAACTCCTTGTACCATATTTTTTTGTCCACATAAATAAACATACAGAAAAAATCTATATAATAATTTGTAATAACTGATTATAAATCTATAAATAAAATGGGATGCAATTAAAGTATCCATAATATTATATGAAACAGCTGTCCAAATACGCCAAATTATTTTTTCGAGGTCAAATATATACGACGGACGACTTTTCATCTGCAGATTACAAATAATGTATAAATAAAAGGGGAGGGGATAGACAGTAAAGACATATCCTTCAGTTGAATCAATTAACAAGAATGGCTCTTTCAGCAGCCACTCTTCTCACTGCCCTTGCAGTACTCTGCTCTTTCTTTTACATTCTATTTTACATCTCATCAAGCAAAAATGGAAAAGGAAAAGGGAAAGCCATTCCCGGTCCGCGACCCTTGCCAATTATTGGAAACCTCCACATGTTAGGCATGCTTCCACACCAATCCCTTTATCACTTGGCCAAAAAATATGGTCCTATGATGTCCATAAGGCTAGGCGTTGTGCCAACTGTTGTCGTTTCGTCCCCTCAAGTCGCCGAGATATTTCTCAAGACACATGATGCTGTTTTCGCAAGCAGGCCAAGACTTCAAGTCCTAGAATTAGTTTACAATGGCAAAAGGGGCATAGCATTCACAGAACTTGGATCATATTGGCGTAGTGTGAGGAAGATTTGTAATATGACAATTTTTACTGCATCGAAAATTGAATCGTTTGCATCAACGAGGAAGGAGGTGCTAGCGCATTTCATTGAATCTTTGAAAGAAGCTGCATCAGCAAAGGAAGTGGTCAACATTAGTAAGAAGGTTGGGGCGCTTAATGAAGAGATGACTTTGAGAATGGTTTTGGGGAATGTGAAGAAGTATCAGGGATTTAACCTCAAGGAGCTTATTGATGAGCTTACTCACATAGCAGGAGCTCCCAATCTTGCAGATGTTGTTCCTTTTCTCGGTGCTTTCGACCTACAGGTATTGTGTTTGTGTGTATTTTAATGTATTATATCAAAACAAATTAACCATATACATTACAAACAACCACTAAGTGAATGGTGTTGATTATTATCAACTATGTAGGGAATCAAAGCACGTACAAAGAAACTCAGTGAAAAACTTGACAAAGCCCTCGAGACTATCATTGACGACCATGAACAACATAAGCAGGATGATTTTGTCGGTACGCTGCTTAAAGAGTTAAATCAACCAATGAACAATGATGGTGATATAATGGATCGGAATAGCATCAAAGCCATAACAATAGATATGATGGTGGGTGCCTTGGACACTTCAGCTGCCACATTGGAGTGGGCATTATCAGAGCTCGTAAGGCATCCAAGGGTAATGGTAAAACTCCAACAAGAGTTAGAAAGCATTGTCGGGAACAAGAGAATGGTAGAGGAAAATGATTTACCAAAATTGGAGTACCTAGATATGGTTGTGAAAGAAATTTTTAGGCTTCATCCTGTTGCACCTTTGCTAGTTCCTCGTGAGTCAGTGGAAGACATTTTTATTGATGGTTGTTACATACCAAAACAATCAAGGGTCTTAGTGAACGTTTGGGCCATGGGAAGAGACCCTAATACTTGGTCCAATAACGCTGAAGAGTTTTTTCCAGAAAGGTTCATTGATAGCAATATAGATCTTCATGGACATGATTTTGAACTTATCCCATTTGGTGCAGGCCGTAGATTATGCCCAGGGAAGAAATTAGGGTTAATCACAGTTAAACTTATTCTAGCTCAATTGGTGCATTGTTTCAATTGGGAGCTACCTAGTGGAATGTCGCCGAATGAATTGGACATGACTGAGAACTTTGGTGTCTCGTTGCCAAGGAAGATTAATCTGTGTATCAAGCCCACTTATCGCATGTAGAAATACAAATTTTATGATTTTTTTTTTTTGTTTTAAAATAACAAGATGTGGCCATTTCAATATGGCATGTACTTTTTTTAAAAAATAGTATGTATTTGATGCATTGTCACAAAATAAATATATATGTTAATAAAATCCCTCAAAATCAAACAAATATAATTAAACTTCTCTTTGGTAATTCCACACCTTTCAATTTATTTGAAGTATAAATTTGTTTGATGTATTGCCTCCAAGCGAGTTTTGGTTTTCCCTTTGATAATTTGCTCATCTATTCTTGGTGGTTCAAAGCATTCTTTTAAGGGGAGTTGTTTTACTCCTCTCTTTGGTTTCATCGAACTTTTCATTTGGTCACTAAGACCAGTTGTTTTCCTCATTTCTAATGATTGTTGTGTTATGATGATACGAAATTTTATTTTAAAATAATATAAAATTGTTTGAAAATGCAATAAGTCATCCATGTAACTTCTCTTGTTTTCTTATTCTTGAAACCCATCTTTCGCATATAAGAAAAATATTTGTGTATGTAAGAATAAAAATACCTATAAGCCTATAACACTAATAACAGAAAAGAGAGGGGTAGGAAGGTTTGGTGATGGCGTAACAAGAAGAAATGATAAGAAAATTCAATGGAATTAAAAAAACACAAGAAGATATAATTTTGTAATAATTGAAGACTTTGCTTTTGCTTGTTTGTTAAGATTTATTCTTTTCTTTCACGATGACCAAATTCGACAATGCCTTTTTGGTTTGCATTGAAAAAACAAGTAGAAGAATAGGTAAGTAAAGCTTGTTATTTTTCATTTTTAATCAAAATTGTAGCTATCAAGGTGTGTTAAGCACGTTTTAAGTGAAATCAATTTTTATTTTTAAAATTTTCCCTTCATTTATAATAATTTATAAAAATGATATATATTCAAATTAAAAATTAAAAAAATTTATATCAATTGCATAAAAGGTATTTGAAAATTATATTTCATATATCATAATATTGATAATGAATTACCATTTTTTTTGTATATTTATATTATAATCTAAGTTGAATATTTATTAATATCAAAATAATACTACGGTAATAATAATAGTAACAACATGAGATAAGATAGGTATTTTGCATTTGAGTCAAGTATATCATTGTTAGGGTCGTCTTCAAGCTTGTATGAGTCTGGGCTTATTGTGATGCTTCAAGAGGCTTGGTATGATCTACAAAAGTAAGAGGATGAACTCAATGGTGTTAGAGTTGGCACTACGATCAATCTCCTATTCCTAAGTAAATCTTTTAGACAAAGGCGTTTTAAAGAGAAATTCATGGAATGAGTTTATAAAAATGACAAGATATCCTTTGGGGTTTTATTGTGCTTATACTCCTCTTTCCTTTCACGCGATATTTTCTTTATTCCTAGTGTAGGGGGCGGCAATGTTCTCGGACAACTACATAGAGAGCGCTGTTTTTCAAGTGCAAAAGGATGCCAGTGAGCCAAGATGGAATATCCTCAAAAGTCGTCTCAAATGATCTTTAAGATGATTGTGAGATGAGATCAATTGAAATAGTTGTGAGATGATAAACTGTGGATGGTCAATAGAGATGATCGACTATTGGAGTGATAAATTGGACATGCTTAGAGGCCTCTTGATGTACTAGATTGTCTGACTTAACCTTTTGAGAGTGATTTAGACGTAACTTAAGGTGACAATCATCTGAAATATGATAGTTGGGGTGATAAACTGGTGATAATCTTATTTCTTTAATAAAACAAGTAAAATCAAAAGAAAGGGGTTTTAAAATTAAAAATTAAAATTAAACTTATGAAAGAGAAATTGAAAAATAATATATATGAAAGTCAATATAATGGAAGTCTAATCATCGACACAAGAATAATTTTAGTGTTTTTTTGATAAATTAATTATAATTATTGACATCTCGACTAGCAATCAATCTCTCTTTACCTTGTCGATAAACAATAGGAAGCTCATTGAAGTTATTCCCTTTATTAATAAACAACCCTATAACTTTGCGTTTAAGATTTAGCTTACCGATAGCACTAAGAACGAGTGAGATGTAATTCTAACCAACAAACGCACGCGAGCGTGGTTTAGTTAGATTAGATCACATGTTCACATGAGTTCCATACGTAGCCTATACCCAATAATGTTATTCGTCACAAGCATTAAAATCAATTAAACAATTACGGATATAATTATTCTAATTGACAAGACAAATATCCTAAGCAATTGAATATGATACCAATATTCAACAAGTCTAAATATTTGTAATTAAACCAGAAAATATAACACCCCAAACTTGGCCTGGAAGTCAGGTCAAATCCGAAGTGTCATAATGATTGCCGGAGCAACCGGCTAGACCTATCGTTCAATTATGCACATTAAAACATAAAAAACTAAAGCATTTAAAACTCAAGTTATCCAAAGGTTTTATAAAAACATATCAAATCAATAAATAAGAAAAATCAGACTCATATCAAATTTAAACATATGAATAATAAATCATTCATAAAAAATATACTTAGAAAAATTAAAATAAATAAAATCATTAAACACAACTCAATCTTAGAAAAATTAAAATCAATAAAATCATTAAGCACAACTCTGTCAAATAACCAATCAATTAATCGATATAAAAGTAACCAAGTAAACTAATGGACCTAAGTACATGACAAGGCTAAACTAAGTGAAAGCAATCTTTATGAGATATAGATTCCAACGACTCTTTGACAATGTTGTTCGGTCACAAACTCATAAATTATTTATAACCTGCACAAAGAATTAAAAATCCGAACGCTAAGCTTTTAACAGCTCAATAATGATCTTCAAATTCTAACTTTAAGGTTAGTAAAAATAAATCTATAAAACACTTTTCATAACAACATTGTTTACAATTTATCGAGTTATTTTGGAAAAAAATTACCAAAAACCTTAAAACATTTCTGTAACAATATAAAGATAACGATGAAAGGATTTTCTATAATATACCAATATAATTCAATTGTTTTATATAACAAATAACAATTTGTCAATTTTCATATCAAATACATAAAAATTTATATTTTAAAATTAATGCTAGTAACACATGTAGGAAGTACATTGGGAGAAAGGAGTATTCAACCATCACTCTAAACAATCAAATTTAGAAGGCATGTATAATATCTCAAAATTTTCCAGTAGATAAGTGGCACTATTCTAGTTGTAAATATAATGAATTTTTTAGAAAATTAGGTAATTTGTCAAATAAAGAAATTTTTATGAAAATAAAGTTATTTTGGGTATGAGAATTAATTTAAACTATTTTAAAAGTGAAAAATATAATGAAAGGACTAAATTATAAATTTTAAAAAGTTTGAAGACTAGAGAACACATTTGACCATAAGGGGAAATGTGAGTGGTTATTGATTAATTGGCATAAGAATGAGTTGGATTATATATTGGTGTAATGAGAATCACGTTTGAGACCAATTTAAAAGAATTTAGGAGTATAAAGATTAAACTATAAATTTAACAATTTTATCGAGCGAAGGGTAAAATTATATTTTTCAATATCCAAGGATGCGTACTAAGTATTAAATGAGAATTATTGAATTTAGATTGATTACAAATTATTAGGAAGGAATTGAGCAAAGAGGAAAAAAGGAGCAAAATGATAAATTTACCACTTAAGGGTATTTTGATAAATCTCGCATGACATTAGAAGTGTTTTTTTTTTATATAATATTATATGATATTAAATTATTGGAATTAAATCTATTTAAAAGAGGATTAGTGAAAATGATTAAAAATACAAATTATGTAAAACGGATCAAATTGGAAATTGGAAAAAAGTGGAATTTGATGGGGCGTGCCCCCCACCATTGCGTAACTTGGTCTGCAAAGCCTAATGAGGCTTTGAATATTGAATGGCCCAATGGGCCACAGTTCAAAAAAAAAAAAAAGAGAAAGTAAATGGATGAGTGCCGGGCCGTGTCCCCCACCCTGACCGTTTAGCCTTTAGAAAGCCGAATTGGCTTCCTTGTCTTTGAAGGGCCATTCGGCTGTAAATGAGAAAAAAAAAAAAAAAAACAAGTTTTAATGTGGGGAGGGGGAGCAGAGAAGGCTCATCCCCTTACCCAAATCACACGGCTAAATGGGAAAGGGACGGATTTGTCCACGGAAGTTTAGCGACAAGGATAACGAGCCATATGGAGCCAACATGGGCGGAAGCCCAAGCCCTTATACGCGGGATTCAACTAGCACGAGAAAAAGGATTGTGGAAACCGACTGTGCACTACTTGTCACATAACTTAAACAATCCATATTAGATTTATCTTTATCAGGAACTATCTTAGATAATGTTAGGTCTTTCGATTATTTAGAATTTTCGTATGTAGCGACAATTTGAGTAAAATTAGCCCAAGTATGGCGGGTGAGGAAGTTTTCAGGTTTGATTACCCTCATTCGATACATTCATTGATTGTTGTTCATGTTGCTATTTCTTAATAAATTTAAGGGTCAAAGCCCATTTACAGCTTTTTTTACTCAATTGATGCAAAATAATTAATTATTTTTAAAAATAACTCAAGTCAAAACTTATATACAAAAATGATCTGTTCTCCATATTATCCACTGATGTTACCTGGCACACTAGCAGCACTGCCCTCAATGATGACTAGGGGTGAGTAAAACTCGATTCAACTCGAAAAAATTTAAAAAAATTTCGAATTTCGAGTTAAACGAATCGAATTATTCGAGTCAACTCGAATATTTTTTTCGAATTTCAAGTTCGAATTGAGTTTGATTTTCAAATTTGAATAATTCGAATAAACAGAATATCAAATTATAATAATTTACATTATTACTCCAAACTCCTAAATCTCTTCACTTTTCTCCTAAAACTTTTACTCTCTCACTTTTCCCCTATAACTTTTGCTTTCCTCCCATCCTACCCCCTTTCTACCCCAAGCCCATTTCCACCCCCCCAAATTTTTTTTTTGAAAATTTCCCTCCCAAAATTTTACTCCTCTCATTTATCCCCCCCCCCAAAAAAATTTCTACTCCCTTAACCTCCAAAACTTTTTATTTCCCCCCTAAACTTTTACTTCTTACCCTTTACCCCAAAATAAAAAATTAAAATTATCCAAAAAAATTTTCCTAAACCTAAATAATAATAATTTTTTTTATATCTACTATTTATATTATTAAATAGATTTCACATTTTGTACTATTTATATTATTGAATTGTTTTATCATATTGAATCTTTATAAATTTTTGCTAAAATTAAATTATTAATGATGCCATAAAATATTCGTGTTAAAATTTTATGTTGGGATTAATTTTCACATTTTATCTTTAAGATAATTTTTATTAAAAAAATCATATTTTTTACATTTAATATATTTTTAAATTTCAAAATATATAGTGACAAAAATCAAAAGATAATTGAAGTAACTAAGCAAGCAAAGAAGTTAACCAGTTTATAAAAGATTAATAAATAAATTATAAGGGGATGAAAGTTAATAACAAATTTGGTTACAGTGGGTGACAGTGATTAGAAGGACCTAAAATATAATTTTTAATTTAACTCGAACAAATATATTTGATTCGAATTTCATCTAACACGACTCGGTTCGAGAAATTTTAAATCAAATTAGGATGATAAAATATGATTCGTCAACTCGATTAGCTCGAAATTTTTTCATTCGATTTGATTCGATTCGATCGAACGCTCACCCCTAATGATGACCCAATCATCAGTTTTTTTTAAAAATAATTTTTTTGCGTCACTGTGTCAGGCAGCACCGGTCTTTATTTTGAAAATAGCCATTAAAAATATGGGTATTTAGAGAGAGAAAAAAATGAAAAAAAGTATTTTTTAATGGGTGTTGCTGGTCTGTTTGGTGGCACCGGAGAAAGTTCAAAAAAAAAAAAAAATTGGGGCCACCAGTATGTTAGGCGACACTCGTTAATTTTTTTAAAAAATATCTTTTAGGTGTCACTGTCGTGTCAGTTGGCATTGGAGGTATTTTTTTAAAAAAAAATCATTGTAGAAAGAGTAGCTCGAAACTTTGGTAATTGTTTTAGAAGATTTGAAGCCGGCTACTGGGAGAACTGAATTGTAGAAGTCAACGAGAAGGAGGAAATCTCGTCTTTGATGTCGAAATCAACACGAAAGACCACTGTAAACGGTAACATCAGTGGCTATTGAGTACGACGACTAGGATTTTCAATTGAGAAGAAGAAGGGAAAGAATAGAAATAAAATAAAAAACAAAAAGGATAACTGAGTACGATGACTAGGGTTTTCAATTGAGAAGAATAAAGGAAATTCAAATGGGAAAGGAAAAGAGAGTATAGGGAAAATAGAAAATCAAATATGGTAAAGGAAAGAGAATAACATATTTCCATAAAATATTAAATTCCCTTTTATATATCTATTTTCCATATCTATTATTCTCTTTCCTTTCCCATATTTGATTTTCTATTTTCTATAAAATATTCAATTCCCTTTCATATCACTATTTTACATAGTTGTTATTCTCTTTCTTTTCCCTTATTTGACTTTCCCTCTCTTGTCTCTCTATCTTTCTCCCACATCTATTTCTTTCCCATTCTCATCTCATCTAATATTTATTTTTTTGAAACAATATTTCATCCACTATTGGTGATACTAACAAGCCAAGAATACAATAAACACTTATAAAGCAAGTATCGATCATGGGTTTTCCCCTTTTTTTTTTTGGTTTTTTTTTCTATTTCAACAGTTTCTTTTCAGCTTTTTTTTTCCTATTTCACCTTTTTTTTTAAATTCCCACTAGTGCCGCCTAACACACCAGTAGAATCCATTAATATATATATATATATATATATATATATATTTCTTTTTTATCTTTCCCTGAATACTTGTATTTTTAACGGGTATTTTGAAAAGCAAAGACTGGTGCAGCCTAACAAAGTGGCAACACCTAAAATTTTTTTAAAAGCTGATGATTGGGTCATCATTTGGGGGGTGCCGTCGGTGTGTCAAGTGGCACCGATGAGCACTGTGGAGAACGGGTCATTTTCGTACATAAGTTTTAACTTGGGTTATTTTAGTAAATAATTAATTATTTTGGGTCAATAGGTAAAAAAGCCTCCATTTACTTAAAAAAAAAAAAGAAGGAAGAGCTTTTCTCTCCTTTCCATATACTTTTAATTATTTTTCTTAAATCAAAGCTAATATCCAAGTTCAAACTTTGATCTTTCACTAATATCAAGTGAAAAATTTATTTTCAAGCTAGGGTTTTATTGGGTTTTAGTAAGAGAAACCATGGGTAGTGAGAGAATGCTCCACTAAGGTTTTAACCTCCCCAACAGGGCATACATACTGACTTGGGTCACACGACTGACCATACGCTCGTGTGTCTAGCCCGTGTGCCCTTCGAAGCGGCCACACATGCCCGTGTGCCAAGCTGTGTACTAGGCCGTGCCAACCCTGTAGGGTATACTGACTTATGCAACACGGCCAAGTCACATGCCTGTGTGCTAGGCCGTGTGCCATTTAGAGGGGTATACTGACTTGTGCCACACGGTCAATCACACGCTCGTGTGTGAGGCCGTGTGGAGCATACTGACTTCAATTCAATTTCAACGCCAGGGGACACACGGCCGTGTAGCATGACCGTGTGTTGCACACGGCTGAGACACACGCCCTTGTATCTACCCGTGTGGAAAAAAATAGGCTATTTGCAAGGCCAATTTGTCATCCTTATTCATGCTCACCTAAACAATCAAAATGGTACCATTTCATCATACAATAGGCAACCAAAATCATCATTAATATACACAATTCATACCATATCCATTTCAACCAAAATCAATACTCAAGTTAATGCCAATTACCTATTCAAATACTTACATCATCAAGCATTAATTCACAAGCACATAACTTCTCAAGTTATCAACTTCAATCACACCATATAGATCATATACCAAACTCAAGATATAACCATTTGAGCAATTATGAAACCATAACCACATTTATACGAAAACATACTAAAATAAGCCATTACTCATGGCTATATATACAAAACAAACATATACATTTACAAGCTAACTCTCATGGCTATATTCACAACCAAAGTACCACGACTAGCCTATACATGCCATATACCATATGTACAATTCAAAAGTACCAACTTAGATGTCTGATAGTGCGATGATGTTCCCGATGACTCCCAGATCCGAGCTAGCCTTGATTCACTATGAAACATAGCAAAATAACACAAAATAAGCTTCATAGCTTATTAAGCTCGTAAGTGAGTAACTTAATACATCAAATAAATGTAATTCAACCAATTAAAAATAACAAAATTATAAATACATTACTACAAACCTTTCTCATGTCTCAAAACATTACTAAATATAAACTCAACGAACTTTCTCTATTTAATACTTGAATAGGTTTCGTACATACCTGTATCGTCTCGTACTAACCTCTTTCTCAATCACATCATTCGTTTACCCGTTGGACCATTCGGAATAGAAGTCAGATACTCAAATATCTAAATAAATAAGTACCTATACCATGGCCCGAAGCCAAATCAAGGTAACTTATCCCGGAGTACCTATACCATGGCCTATAGCCAAATCAAGGTATCGCTCGCACCCGAAGTGCCGATATCATGGCCCGAAGCCAACATAAAAACCTAATGACATGTCACTAGCATCCTAAACTGTTCCTAAGGTTCAACTGGGAAGTTTCACTTGTCGATTCCTTCGTCGAACACATCCGTAAAGTTGTTTTCACAATTCAAACATTATTCGTAATCTCATAATCATAGTTTATGCAATATCAAAGCATTTAACATTCATTTATAATGAAATTACCACATACTAACTTACCTCGAGTATGAAAACGGAGAAATGAGTCATTTACTCGATAATCTTGCCTTTTCACCGATCTAATTCCTGATTCCTCTTTTCTTGATCTATATGTATTAAAATTAACTCATTTAATCATTCATTCATTCATTTTAATCCTTAAACACATATTTGGGATTTTTTACACATTAGACCCTAAACTTTCACATTTATTTAATTTAGTCCATATTTCACAAATACACAAAATTCAACAAAACCAATGCTTGTCCGAATTTCATATAGGTCCCTAGCAGCCCAAAAATTTCATTTATTTCATATTTCAGCCACTCAATTTGCATATTTTACAATTTAATCCATTTTTGACATTTTTGTCAAAAATCACTTTACAAAACTAGTTTAACTATTAACAAACTTTCAAAATCTATCATCAATCATCAAAATACTCAAGTATTCAACAATGGCAACACGATAATTCTTTAACAGTTTCAAAATCTAAGGCACGGGCTAGCTAGAACACGAAGCAACGATCTCAAAAATGTAAAAATCATCAAAAACTGAGCTCAAAACACTTACCAATTAAGCTTGCAAATGCCGAATGTTAAAACCCTAGAATAGCTTCTTTTTTCTTCAAGAATTTCAGTGGAGAAGATGGTATTTAGCTTAAAATTTGATTTTTCTATTAATAATAACTTTATTTATCAAATACCATAATTAACCTTAACAATAAACATATAAAATCATATAATGGATGTCCATTAATGTCCATTAACATCTAAAACGGTCTAATTATCATTTAAGGCCATCATAATTCAAAACCAAAGCCAATTGACACATTTAACAAATAGAATGCAACTTTTTCATTTTATGCGATTAAGTCATTTTTCTCAAATTAAGCAATTAAACGATAAAATTAGCCCACGGATTTTTCACAAATACATGCCATCATGATGTAAACACATAAAATAATATTAAAATAATTTTTTGACATCAGATTTGTGGTTCTGAAACCACTGTTTCTATTTAGCTAAAGCCGGGTTGTTACACGTGTGGCCCTACTCCGAGGCACAGTTTGCCCCAATTCGCTCATAAAGAAACTCACACCTGTTATCGGGGTCTCAAACATCATTCCTTGTGCTTGAATCTAATCCAAGGTACTTAGAGAATGTGTCTTTCAAATGATAATTTTGCACGAGTTAACATTATATTTCCGAGTTTCTTTAAGGTTCATTGATTTTAACGAAAGAGTTATCAAGAATCATGAAAGATCGACTATTTGATTTGAAACATTAGTAATGGATGAAAATACATAGAGCATTTGGGATTAAGACCAGTACTGAATTGAACTTACCGATTCTTTAACGAAGACAAGGGTTGCAAGTTGACGGTAATTATGATTCTAGTGGAAAATCGATCAATCAACAGAGGATGATCTAATTTTGAAAAGGAAAAATATTTGGTAGTAAGAAGATGTAAAAATTTTAGGTAAATAAGAGAAAATAAAAGAATTAGGGAAAGATATAGCAAAGGTTGATAAAAGTCTTGTTAGGATTTGATAAGGGGAAATTTTAATTCAATTGGGAGAAAGTGGGGTAAATAGTTTAAAGTTTGGCAACCCTAGGGGTTGTTTGGGCAATTAACCCAACATTTTGGCTGAAAATAAAGGAGGAAAATATAAGGGATTAGTGGTGAAGATGGGGAGATTTGAACCTTAGCAAGTGGGGGAAAAAAGTGTTTAACTATTGGGTTGCTGCCCATACTCTGTAAGTTTTTACTATATTTAATATTTATTTTAGGAGTGACTTCCATCCTAATTGCTGAAAATAAAATGAAAAAAAAAAAGAGAGATGAGTGGATAGAACCTAGGATCTTTAGAGAGTGCACGAATTACTTAACCACTAGACCAATGTAATTTCTTGGTTATTTATTTCCTTTAGTCCTATATTTTTTTGGGGTATTATAGTTCTCCCCTAATTAAAGAAATTTTGTCCTCAAAATTTACCTGGTTTGAATAGATGAGGATACTGGTGACAAATTGCATCTTCTGGTTCCCACGTGGCCTCTTCGGTGCTATGGTTCTGCCATAGAATCTTAACATGTGGGACCTGTTTCCTTCTAAGAACCTTTGCTTCTCAATCTAAGATTTGCACAAGTTCCTCCTCGAAGGACAAATCTGGTCGTACCTCAATTTCTTCGATTGAAACAATATGAGAAGGGTCAGAGTGATAACGTCTCAACATTGAGACATAGAAAACATTGTGGATTCGATCCAATTCAGGAGGTAGTTAAAGTTGGTATGCAACTGAACTGGTTCTCCTAAAGATTCAGTAAAGTCCTATGAATCGCAGACTTAACTTACTCTTTCGACTGAACCTTAACACCTTCCTCCATAAGGACACCTTTAGGTAGACTTGATCACTAACACTATACTCAACGTTCTTAGTTTTTAAATCCGCATATGACTTTTGTCTATTGGAAGCCACGTTTAGTCTATCCTATATCAGTTTGATTTTCCCCTTGGACTCTTGCACTAACTTGGGACCTAAAACTTTCCTTTCACCTATTTTAGTCCAACACAAAGGTATTCTGTATTTATGTCCATATAGGGCCTCAAAAGGTGCCATCTAGATACTTGATTGGAAGCTACTGTTGTAGGAAAATTCTATTAGAGGCAAATATTCCTCTCAATTTAAATTGCCACTACGATTTGTGGTAGGTCAGAATCTTGGGAAACCTTTGTGTTAATTGTAGTTATATTTTTGTGTGCATGGAAAAATGAAGAATGTTGAATAATGGGGTTTTCTTGCTAATTGAGATGAAACTAAATTTATGAAAGCTTGATTACGTTTGTAAGAGCATCCAAAGGTAAGTACCCTTGGATACTCGTACTTACCTATGCAAATAGGAAATAGATGATAATTTTGCAATAAATATGAAATTAATTATATAATGAAGTTGTGGAAATTTTCATGGATTAAAGCGTTGAGAATACATGATTTGTATAATTGTGAATTGATAAGTATTTGGTTATAAGTTAACACTTAACTAGTTATATTGTATAAAAAAATTGGTTTCCATGAAGTGTCAATAAATATAATTTGGTACGTGTGAACATGTGTGATACATGTTATTAATATAAAATGTGAATAAAGTCACTATGGCCAAGTATATGATGAATTGCAAATTAGTGCTAATTGTTGATAGATTCGATAGAAGGTAAAAATATGATATTGGCTATATGGAATTAATGGATAGTGAATGATGTATAATTAAGATCATAATTTGAGATGTTATAACATGGAAATGAAAATATGAGAAATGTTTATGTAAATATATGTATGTGAGTTGCCTTGTGAAAATGATGTGAGAATATGGATTTTGTAATACAATAATTGATCTTGTAAGTGAAACACCCTTGTAAGCATAGTGAAATAGTAAGGGTACAGTTGATTTTCCAATAGGGATTACTAATGCAAGCTTTGTGTTAGAAGACAACGTTTAGTGTGAAAACAATGATATGTGCCTTATGGCATTGCACGTAAGTGCATATTGAGGGCCCTAGTGTTTGATGTGATGGTTGGTTGCACCTTTAGTGCAACAAGTGTATGGTGTTCGATTGGGTTGCACTAAGGGCGAAATGCTTAAAATTGACTAGTATGAGCTATAAGTGAATGTGTCTTGCTATAATAAAAAAAAAGTGATATGTGCTAAGTGTTTATTAATGTCAATGAAAAGATTGTAAATAGGGTATGCAATAAAATAAACATGTATGAAGTAACTTGGTCAAATGTGAAAAGAATGATTAAGGGAATACATATGGACCTAAAAATGAGTAAAGAAGAGAAAATTAGAAAATTATTTAAATGAATACCTAACAAGTGAGAAAGAGAACTAATGTATTGGTAATCACATAAGTGCATAAGGTGATTAATCATATGGAAATATACTTGCACATTTTAGGCCACCATGAACGAATTTATAAGTGAAGAGTATCTAATTTGTTTTGATAAACTATAACACCCCAAACCCGGCCTAGACGTTATGGCCAGATCTAGCATGTCACATCAAAAGATAGTTGAAAAACTAAGCGTTTGTTAAAAAGGTTGCATCTCTTTCAAAATTCCGAGTTTTTAAGTTTGTTTGTAAAAACCCCGATTTACTTAGTGTCCCTTTTATAAAGTTGTTATCATTTGAAAAGACTGTTTTTGTTATGAAAATTTAACTTGAATCGTTGCGGAAACGTGATATTTTGAAAATGATTTTTAATGTTTTAAGAAAACCCCGTATTCATAGGTTTAACAGTTACTAATGAAGCTTAAAAGAAAAATAAACCAAAGGCATTACAAAATGAAAACCCAAAATAAATTTCGCATTCAACGGCCTTTCCGAAGGGTATTTTGGTAATTTCACATTCAACGGCCTTTCCAAAGGCCTACTGTGCCTCGAGCAACACAAAACTCTTTTTAAGCCACTACAGAGTTAATGGGCCTAAAGTCCATCTTAGGCCCAATGGGGCCCACACGCACGTGTGGCCCATTTCGCACGATTTCAATCTCAGATTTGTGGATTTGGCAATTGGAGTTATCATCCGACACTTTTTCGATCAGTTTTGCCCAAGTGGGCCGGATAGCTCGTTGGGCCCGTTTGGCCCGTTTCGGCCTGGTTAGGCCCGTTACGGCCTCAGTATTGCGAGAGTGTTCGTGACACTCTCAACGACTTATCGTCATTATTCGTATTTCAATTTACCGCTACGAGCGCTCGCACGCTCGAGTGGTCACAGTTGTCGGCTTTCCGGCTTTTCAGCTTTTGGCCGTTTCACAGAACACGACATGCAATCATCAAAGTGGGTGTGAGATTACACACCTGATAACGTAGAGTACTAAATACTCATGATCGTCATCACCTATACCAAACATAACACACAATTAACTCTATAACAATAAAAATGGGAGATCTTTAATACACACACCTAACTATACGATTTACTAACACTTACCCTCACTAGCGCGATCAACTACTGTTTGCTTATCTAAACCAGATGTCGACATCCTTCCACAACTCGGTGGAAAGTCCCGAACCGTTGACACACTACGCAGCTTAAACTTGGGAGCAGGGATCACGAGTCCGCTTCCATTAGGCTCCCTTTTTGATCCTCCCTCAGATCGGCTATTATTTGCCTCCATGAAGAACTTTTGATTGGCTAACCTAAAGTGCCCCAAAAACGGTAGTTTGTACAGCCAGGATTTCGGCTTCCACAAAAAGAATAAACTAGATTCGGGGTGGAGAGGAGTATTCAGGTTCGGCCTAAATAGAAAGAGTTAGAAAATGGATGTTTCGGTTCTTTAAGAGAGAAAAGAGAAAAAGAACTTAAAAAGAGAAAGAATTAGTTACCTTGCAAGTAGAGAAGAACTAAATGAGAAGGGAGATTCAGCAGACAGCAGAGAACCAAGTTTTGGCTTTGAGGCTACACTGAACTGAAGAACAAATAGAGAACCAAGCCGAAATAGCTAGAGTAGGTAAGATTCGGCTTGTGGAGAAAAAAGAGTAGGAAAGAATGGAGAAGAAGAGAAGTTGAAGAAGACAAAAGCACGAGTGGTCAATCTCACAAGTAGATTCGGCCAAGTCACAAATGGGAGAAGAAAAGAGAGAAGAAAAGTGTACAAGGAGAAGAAAAATAGTATGCCAAATGAGAAAACCCGAAATGCTCTAGGTGGAAAACAAAAGCCAACAATGGGAGGAAAGCCAACTTAGAATTCGGCTAAGGTAGACAGTGAGGAGAAAATGACTTGAAAATGTCTCAAAAGTGCTAAAACAAATGACCCTTTTCCCAAAGAAAATACAAGGAAAGTTTCGGCACTTCCCTTTGACACAACAAAAAATGCACTATTCCAAAAGCCAAGTCTCTTGGCCGAATTTTCCCATTCACTTCCCCATATTTGGCCAACTCTTCCCTCACTTGGAATCCCAAGATTTTATCCCCTCTTTCCTCCTCAATTCACTCTCCATCTCTTATTCAAACTCACCCAACAACCTTGACCAATTCAAACCCTTCTCCATCAGTATTTGATTCCAACACAACCTCTTGTCTCCTCCTGAGCAAAATAAAAGCCTCCACTGATTCGAACTCCTTCCCCCTTGCTCTGCCAATGACGCGACAGCCACGACACCACACACTCCACTTGTGTCTTCCAAAAGCACCTAATTATTCTTAGGCCCTCCTACTAGCAGCTCTATCCACTAAAGGCCAAAAAATGAAAATTTTCCCTATGGCTTAACTTGAACTCGGGACTTCATATTACCCTCTAAACACTCCAAAAACACATACCTCATAAGTCCAACTTGCATTAATGCCGTTCTCATATTCTCAAAAATTTTAAACGCTCCTGTGCCCAAGACCCATTGGGCCCAATTCTACTAGGCCCAAATTCGGGTTGTTACATAAACAATTGTTAAACCAAACTTTATTTGATAAAATGTTTTGATATAATAAATTGAAATGTTTTTGAATAAAAGTTAAAATTGAATAAAATTAACAAAATTATTTGTTTAAAATTGAAGTCTAAAGAGATAAAAATTTTGAAAATCTAGTTTGAACTCTTAGAAAATTTTTGAAATAATCTTAAAATCAAGTTAAAATAATTTTGACTAAGTAAGAAAGTGTTTTGTCATTTTATCAAGTCAAAATAATTTTCAAACAAGTCAAAATTGCTACAGGCCAAAAAGTATCGGTACCTTTTTGGCCCAGTATCGATATTTTATGAATTATCAATACCTTTCTTAAAAGCGATACCAAAATGGCATTCTGTTTTTCACAAACCCAATCAAGTATTAACAACTTTCGGTAAAGTATTGATATTTTCTGAAAAATCGATACCCTGTCTTAAAAACGACACCGAAACAGCATTCTGTTTCTCACAAAATTTACAGAGTATCGATACGGTATCAATACCTTTTTATAAGTATTGATAAAAAATATTTTGGTATCGATAACAAATCTCCAATGGTCACTGAATTTATCATTTATTGCAAAAAAATCAATACCCTTTTATATGGTATCGATACTCAGTGTTGCAGGTGAATTAAATGCTCTGGTTTTTACATCCCCAACGACTCTATTTTTTATACCAACAACCTTAATGGTTGGAAATTGATTAGGGGGTATAAATACCAACTTCTAAGGTTCCTACAACAACAAGAAATCACTTTCAAGCTAAAATCATCAATCAAACAACATTTGAGCTTACTATTTCCATATTCTTCTTACACACACTTGTGAGCTTTACTTCTAATCTTTTTCTCAAGTGTATTTCATTGCATTTGAGCTTAATTTGCAAACACTTTGATCTTGTTAGGATTGTTTCTTTGTTTGCTTATTTGTATTTCCTTGAGAAGGTTGGTGTATTAAGATTTGGGGTAGAAATCTCAAGGGAATTATAAGGTTAAACCTTGTCCTCAAAGGTTATCAAATTAGTGAATTTTGGGAAATTCTTAGTTGTGGAAAGCTAAGATAGTGGAGTAGACAATTGGGGCCGAACCACTCTAAATCTTTGTGTTCATCTTTCAATTTCCTTTCTAGCTTTTACATTTTTTAAAAAGCCAATTCACCCCCTCTTGGCAATTTTGGTTTAATTTATCGAGCTAACAACAACTATATTAGTGTAACTTCGTAATTAGTATAAGACTTAGCATAATTTATAAGAAATGGTAAAGTAGGATTATCCATACTTACTTATTGAGCTCATCAAACACGTTTTTTGTTTAAACATGTAGCTGTGGGCTTGCCGAGAAGAAATTGTGTTGGCTTGGGAGAATCGAATCACCCATCGAGTCTATATGGTTGTAATTTAAGTGTTTAAATATAATTGTATCAGATTATTGACATGTACATAATGACTTAGTTTGGAAAATAAAATTGTAGGACTTGAGTTGTAATTCAATCATTTTAAATGTCTTTAATTAAATTATTTTCCATGGTTTCTTTAAATGAGATTATGACTTGAATTATACTTAAAATGCATTTAGACATTGGAGTTTTATGTTTTGGAACATATGGAAATGATATAGACATGTTTAGGCATGATTTAAGTGTTTTGGACTGATTTTCAGCTTTAGGGGCCTAGGGTCCAGTACCCTTACTAAAGGTATCGCACTCCAACTTGGTAGAATGCCAAAATCTATAGTATAAGGATCTAGGTACCTATACCTAGACCCTAGGTATCGTTACATAGGCCCCTAGATAGGGCCATTACTATAACACCCCAAACTCGTATCCATCGCCGGAGTAGGGTTATGAAATATTACCAACCAATCAAAACATTTAACAACCAATTCATAAGTAATCATAAACATATTCTAATTCAATCATTAAAATGTGAATTGCCCCTAAATCGAGCTTTAAAGTTCCCTTAAAAACATTTTGGGACTAATAGAAATTAAGTGGGCATTCGGAGTAGGGGCACACAACCGTGTCCCAGACTGTGTCCATGACCATGTAACTCACTGACTTGGGTCACACGGCCAAGCCACGTACCCGTGTGTTAGGCCGTGTACCTTTCAAAATGGCCTCGCATGCTCATATGCTAGTAGTGTGTCTCACACGGCCGATTCACACGCCCGTGTGTCTAGCCGTGTGGATCTAAAATGTGCCAAAATCACTCGATTTAGCCTAACATAAAGCTACTGAAGACACCGAGCTTTAAGTTTCATACACATATCAAGCCTTTGGTTAAAACGCATAGTAGCTTCAAACATAAACATATAGTTATAACTCAACTACGCTGAGTAAAACTTGGTGATATTTTTATAATCCAAACATTTTAAGACATGATATGATACATGAATTCTCAAATTGAACTATATCATCATACTACTATCTAAACATACAACTACAAGATATCACCATTTCAATTTCATGCCTTTCATCCCTTTATTTCATACTGTACTCAATTTTCACAAATATTCACCTTTAGTTGGTTTGAGCATATATCTCAATTTACATCACTTGCTATATGAATAGCTTTGCATAGATCAATACACAATTTACTTATATTATGCAACAAACCAATCCACATTAAGCAACTTCACTTATTTGAATAAACACAAGTATATCGAAAGCATTTGAATTTATTTCGCAACTTTAATAATCAAACTCAAGAATATATCATGTTTTCCATGTATCAACAGTTCAATAAATTTTATACACACATGTCTTGGTGCATATTAAATACTTACCATAGCCACAAGCTAATGATTAAACACATAACTTACCGATATCATCACATGGTAAGATATAGTACATAAACATAGCATCTCTTAAATCATACCTTTCATATTCATGAATATTCATACTTTAATCATTGGCACATCATACCTTACCATATTGGTCATAGTGAAGTCAATCGAAACCTTTATCGAAGCTCACACAAAGTATTAAACGATGGTCGAAACCATCCCCCATTTTTTTATAATAGATGAATACTGCGAAGACGATTGAAACCCTGGTACATGTTTCCTTTGTGCCATAGTCCAACTATGGTCTTACATATGCATTGCCATGGCCCTGCCATGGTCTTACATTCATAGTGCCATAACCCAGTTATGGTCTTATCATCAAAATGCCATAGCCCAGCTATGGTCTTACATATAAACATTGCCATGGTCCAACCATGGTTTTACGTCCATAGTGCCATAACCCAGTTATGGTCTTATCATCAGAATGCCATAGCCCGACTATGGTCTTACATATAAACATTGCCATGGTCAAATCATGGTCTTACGTGCGAATGCAACTTGTCTCCATTGATATCAGAAATTATCATTCCCGTAACTTTTTTCAATTCATGTTCTATCAACAAATCAATTTAATATCAGTAATTTTATATCATTTAAACTTTAATATTCATAAACACTTAGAAATATAATTGATTTCATTTTAATGAACTTACAGAGCTAATTTGCAGTAATGGCTCCGAGTTTCTCAATCAATGATTGGCTTAATATCAATTAATTATTTTTGTTTTCAATTACACACATCAATATAATCTAATATTATGCAATTAGGTTCATATATTTCCATACTATCAATTTAAAATCTAATCACTTATTGATTCATCTCATAATGTCACATTTCATATATATATACACACACATTCTAACCGTTAAGACATCAATTCAGACAACAACCAAGGATATAATTTGATTAACTATTTAATGCATTAATTTGGTAGTTTCTTAGTTAAGCACTTCTGAACAACAACTTAATATTTATACTTAGAAATAGCAGATTTAAATATTTATTTTCATATAATAATTAAACATGCAATTTTTTTAACAACATTTTAATACATTTATTCAGACCACCCCATTTTGCACAAAATGGACTGCTCTGTTTATACAATAGTATTATGTATAACATCAAATTGGATAGGTTATTACATCAAGTATGCAAGCACTTAACTGGCAAGAAATCATAATTAATATGTCCGTCTTTGAAAAACTTAAATGCATTGATAATGCAAGAGATTAAGGCACAATTAATAGCTCAAATGTTAAACATTAATCCCGAGGATGAAATGTTGAAAATCTAACATTCGAACAATCAAAATCCAACATTCAACAATAGAAATAGCAGCAACTTATAGCATTTAAATCATAAATTTCCCTTTAATTTAGACAGCCACAAATAGTAACAATACATAGTCTTAAAATCAATAAACAACAGCTCATTTTTTCTCCAACATTTGGTCAACATTTAACCCTTACAATGAGTAGCCAAATAAAAAAATGACAACATTGAACCGAAGTTCCCTTCATTTAAAACAACAATTAATGGCATTTAAATCAAATGGATTTGTATGTCATATTTTCAGTATTTGGTCAGCATTAAACACTTCCAATCAATAGTCAAATTTAATAATCCACAATCACACTTTCCTTCATTTTGCAATAGCCGATCAAAGCATTTAAATAAAAGAATATGCATGATAAATTTCCAGCATTTGGACAACATTTCAACATGAAATTTTCCAGCTTTTCACCTTCAATACTTTGAATATTCAAAAGCAAAAAGAAGAGTACAGCTAATCAATTAAATTTTTTTAACATAATTCAAGGTATATGTTCAACCGAACATTCATGTTAACTTATAATCAGTAAGGTATTAAGCAGAAAATAAAAACATTATTAGCATGCATGCTATCTACATACAACAACCGTTCAACTTCCATCTCCTTCCAGCCTTACCAATTTCACCATTTGACAGAACAATAAGAAAATGATGTGATCCGGCCTTGGTAAATCGATTCGTTTCACGTAGTTTGCCCGATCGTCGACGAGGAGAATGTTCACAATGTCGAAATGGCTTAAAATTGATTAAGGTAGGCAGAAGCTTAACAAAGTGGTTTGGAAGGGAAGAAAGTTTTATGAAATTAAGTAGGCTTGGTTTAACAAAGAAACAAAAGGATAGATGGTGTTCGATAATAAGGGATGGAAATGGAATTTGAACTTAACACGAAGAACGATTCAGCACTATATGAAAGTGTCACCCTGGTTCTTATAAGGTTAAGGAGGTCAGATGAAGGATAGTAGGATGAACGCCACACCAACTAAGGTGATAAGTTAAAAAAACAAGTCAAAGATGCCACTAGCAAAGCCAGATAAGTCAATTGAAACTTGTATAAAATAAGAGAGGAGGTAAACTCACTCGAGAACACAAAGTTCATATAAAATTTATCAAAAGATCAAAAGTTCCATACAAATGAAATCAACTATCTATTTATAGCCTAGCATATAGCTAGCCGAATAGTCAACTTAATGGCTAAGAAATTCAGCCATGAATGTGCTGGAAAATTCCAGAATAAAACCATTAAAATCCTAGAGCAAGATTCGACTGAATGGAGCTCAAATGGGCAGCTTCTAAAATGAATAATTCAGCTTGTTTAGTCTTCCAATTCAACTAATTTAATGAATAAATTACTTAACCTGAAATGATTTATTGTTGAGCAGCTAAAGCATTTAAAATCAGCTTAAATTCCTCCCTTGGCAACTAAACACAACAGCAGCAATTAAGTAGCATTTTTTGGGTACACAAATAGCCCCTTGGTGTGAACATTTAGACGGCAACAACCACAAGGCGTGGATGGACGAAATTGTTCAGCCAAAAAAGTGTGAATGGTTGTTTTTGAACAGCCACTAGGTGTGAACGGAATATGGGAGCTGAATGAGCTAATGTGAACTCTTCTTTGTCCCTTGCATTACACGAACAGTCACTTGGGGAAGAGGAATGAGCTGCTGAGTTTTAATTTTAGCTTAAAAACTCCCTTAAATGTCAGCCATGCATCTAGACGTCCAAGGTAGTGTACCTGCACCAATTAATTCACAAAAATTAAGTTCCCCTTGGACATATTAAATTCGGTAGCAAGACACTTAAAAACCTGCACATTAAATTTAATAATAGCTCCTAATTAAATTGTCTTAGATTAGGACATATTAATTGGCTATAGGACTTAAGACAACTTAAATGGCTGTAGAAATTTAGACACATTAAAGGACTTAAACTTATTAATGACCGAAGTTAGTCAGACACACTAAATAGCTTAAAACACATTTAATCACTTAACTAAATTAATTAATTACTTAAACTAATTAATTCCAGCAAATAATATTAACGAGCTGAAAAGAAATTAAACCAAGCTCAAATGAGCTGAATTAAACTTAAACCGAGCTCAATGAGCTGAAATAAACTCATGTGAGCTGAACCACATGTAAAGAAGTTTGATTGAGCTGAAAATGAGTTGGAGTCGGCTTGCACTAAGGTGCACAGATTGCTCAAAGTTCGGCCTTCAGGGAGCTCGAGAGGATTGGAAAGTAAATCTTGGGTTGCCCCGGGTATGCTCACATCAGAAAAGAAGAGAAAAGAACAAGGGTGTGAGAATCTCACCAGAAAATCCAACTAAAACTACTCTAAAACTTTGCCTTTCCCTTTCTTACTGCTGCTTCCAGCTTCTCCCTTAGCTGCTCGCCAAGGAGGGGTTTCTTCGGAAACGTGACATGCAATAAAATGAGGAGGCAATGAGCTTTCAAGGTATTGCTAGATGACTGGAGGTGTTGTGATTTGTTGCATTTTGGATTAAGAGCAGTGACTATTTAAAATTTCTTCATTCCATTGGTTCAAGCGGAGAAACGCATCTAGATTAAAGGATTTTATGGCTGGCATACAAGGAAACTGTTGGGTTTCTCTCTGGTTCCTTTTCTGGTTTTATTTTCTTTTCTTTTACCTGGTTTTTGAAAATGGTTTTAGATTAAATGCTTTTATTTTTTTTTCTTGTAACATGGCTTTGGGAACTGCACTAGCCATTTCATTTTTTTTTATTTTAATTTACTAACTTAATTTACTAATTTTTACTTTAATAATTATATATATATATAATATATATAATATCCTCATAAACATACACTATCAAAATCTATAAAAACAATGGTCTATTTATTTAATAAGTCCTTCAATATAGATTCACCTTATAATTTAGTATTAATTCTTACTTTTATCACTTATTTGATTTAGTCACTTTATTTTAATTAAACACTCTTTCTTCAAAATTACTTAACCAAAATTTAATTCACTTCTAATATATGTAAATATTTAATAAAATATTTGTAACATCCTAAAATCTAGGTGTCTATAAATTTGTGTAATTGCATGATATGCTAGTTCTGTGTGTTGTTTAAGGGTGTTTAGGGGCCCTAGGGAGGCCTGGGGTCGAGTTTAAGCACTGCTAAAATTTTGGGTTTTGGGCACTGAAGTGGGGAGAGCTAGTGGAAGCAGGGTTTAAGGGAAATTGTTGGCAGGTTGTTAGCACAAGGAGGCATGTGGCATGGTGGTGTGGCGTCACTAAGGGAACTTGGAGGAAGGGAGTTTGAATCCCACATGCTACAATGTATTGTATTTATTTTTGTGCTGAGCAGGTGATAGTAGTAGAGTTCGGCTTGGACTCTGCAATGGAGTTGAAGACTCAGTCAAATGAGTTTGAATGAGTGATGGAGAGGAGTTTCGGGAGAGAATTGGGGAGTGAATCATGGGATTTAGGGAGAGAGGAGGAGTTTGGACAAATGTGGGAGCTTGGAGTGGGTGAAAATTCGGCTAGGGGTAGTGTGAGGTGCATATTCGGTCTTGGGGGAGAGTGAGTGCCGAATTCTTTCTTAGGCTCTTTTTGTTTTCTTCTACTATTTTGTGCAAATAGGGTACATTTCGGGTTACTTTTACTCTTGTCAAAAATCATCTTTCTTCTTCCCTTCATCTCATCTTCTCATAGTGTGTAGTAGCTGAACCTTTAGAGGTTGACCACTCATGTTTTTCTTTTAATCTTTTCTTTTATTTTCATCATAGCCGAACCTTTGCTTCTCCTTCACTACCTTCCTATTGCTTTTCTCCTTAAGCTGAATATCCCTTTTTGTCCCAATTAAATTGGTTTGCCTTTTTGCCTATTACCGAATTTGTTATAATCTAAGGCGTGGTGTTCTTTTGATCTTGGAATCCTTCTTTCATTCGGTTTAGAAGCCGAAGTTATTCACTCCTTCCTTGTTTGAATCGTCTCTAATCACAAGGTAATGGTAAATCTTTCTCTTCATTCTTTTCTTTTCGGTCTTATGTTGCACATAGTCGAAGTGGCTATTTCTCTTAATTCCGATCCTCGACTAATCCTCTCTTTTCTTCTCTCAACATGCCATAGCCGAATCTGTGGAAGTTCGATTCCTCACTGATGAAGGTAGGGAGTTCTCTCTCTGGTTTCATTTTGACTTCTCTCTTTTCGTTCACTCTACTATAACCAAATCAAAAACTTTATCTAGGCTGATTGTTTTAGGGATTAAGCAACTCTCTCATCTGCTCTTTAATCATTCAGATTTCGGAAGTGGTGGTAAGAGCCGAAACCCTTTGTTAGACAACCACCATTTCTCACTGTGGTACTTTGCTGATCGAGACTTTCTTCATGGAGGTGAGTGTTAGCCGTTCCAAGAGAGTATCGATAAGGGAGCCTAAGGGGAGTGGACTCGTAGCCTCTCCTCCCAAGTTCAAACGATGTAGGGTGTCAGTGATTCGTGAATTCCTACGGGTTGTGGAAGGGAGTCGACATCATATTCGGATAGGCAACTCGTGGTTGTTCACGCTAGTGAGGGTAAGTGCAAGTATATCATTTGGGTAGATGTGGAATAAAGATCTCTCATTTGTTAGTTAATTGTGTGATGTGTTGGCATAGGTGACGGCGAGCAAGAGTGTTTAGTTCTCCACGTAATCATGTGTGTAATCTCACACCGTAACAATGTAGGTTCGTAATACGCTATAATGTTGGTAAAAACCGAATCATCGTTATTCGTATGTTTAGTAAACCGGAATACTGCATGGAATTGAATAACTCGCTTAAACAACTTCAGTTCTGAAATTCGCTAAAATAGGTGTTTACTGGTCGATTTACCAAAATGCCCTTAATGGGTCGATTTAGCAAAATACCCTTAATGAGCCAAATTACCAAAATGCCCTTAGTGGGCCGATTTACTGAAATACCCTTAGGTTGTGAAATTACTAAAATATCCTCGCTGGGTTGAATGTTTGCTTTACTCTCAATGTTGTCTAGTATCGGGTGTGCGTTTACATTACACATTTATATCTTGACATGTATGTTGCATTTTCTCATGTTGCATGGGGCGGGAATTTGAATGAAGAGTAGTGTAGCCTGGTGGCATAGCCACAATATATATATGTACGTAATTATGACTCCGGTGGCTCAGCCACAAAGATTCTATGTTTAGCAGCTTGACTGCATTATTGGTGTGATCGACAGGGTGGGTTGACTTGATTCCCACAGGTGTGAGTGGCTGGTCGGGGGTGTGTTGGATGGTTTGGGTTCGGCTGCATTAATTTATTTGCACTACTATGTTTATAGGGCTTAAGCCCAATTTGATGCCTTATGGGTTCCAGCCCAATTGTTAACGGTAAGGGGATTACATACTGAGTTCTTGCAACTCACCCCTTTCTCCTTAACCTCGCAGGTGTTAACCAGCAGTAGGGACTTGGAGCCGTGGATGACTTGGTGGAGGCCATACTTTAGAAACATCGCTTGCAAACTTTAGTAAATTTCCTTTTTGCTTTACTTCTAAGATTATTTTTCTTATTTGGGTTTTATGTGTAATAAGGCCTCTAGATAAATTTTCTTTTAAGTTTTCATTGATAAATGTTGATTGCATAAATCCGAGATTTAATTAAAATATTAGTAAACATTTTTCAGAACATCGCGTTACCGCAATTACTCAAATTTGAATTTCACAGCAACAACAGTTTTATTGTTAAAATAGTAATAATTTTATATAATGGACATTAAGTAAACAGGGTTTTTCTAACAAACATCGAAACTCGACGTTTTAAAGAGATGTGATATTTTCAACGTGCGTATAGCTTTTAAACAACCCTTCTATGTGACACGCTAGATCCGGTCATAACGTTTAGACTGGGTTTGGGGTGTTACATTTTTTGGTATCAGAGCCTGGGTGCAAAACTCGACTGTGGAGTGGGTTCAAATTTTTTTTCAAAGTTGTTTCAAAACTTGATTTAAAAATGCACGTCCTTAGTGGAAGTATGGCACCACGAGTATTCAGCACCAAATTCGTAAGTCTCCTCATTTTATGATTGTTGATGTGATAATGATATGACTATAATAAGAAAATTGTAAGAGATAGTAGTAGTATACTGGAACTTTTAGTTCTAGGAGCTAAGGCTATAGAGACTGAGACTTTATGAATACGATTCGCGAAAACAACTTTTATTTTTACTTTCCATAAAACACTTGTTAATAAATAGTGAATTACATACTGATTCATAAGATTCCTATTCAGATTAATTCGACTCAGCAAACATGAGCGCTAGAGGACGTGGACGCAGTAGACGTGGCCATGGTAGGGGTCGATGTGCTGGAGTTGGGTCTAAAGCATCTGGGCACATGCCTGAAATGGACGCACCTGCATCACCAGTGACCGAAACTGGGTCTCATGACCGAACAAGAGGGAACGATGCTTTGTCCCAAGCTATGCTGCGAGTGTTGGAACGGGTTGCTGGGGCAAGTACTGGGTCGGTAACTCGTGGGTCTATATCTGAGTGACTTAGATCGAATGGGGCCAAAGTTTTTAGGGACATTTCGGGTGTAGCCCCAAATGTAGCTGAATACTAGCTTGAGGCTGTAGAATGGATTATGGATGATTTGGATTGCACAGATAAACAGAAACTGAAAGGGGTTGTGTCATTGCTAGGAGACGAGGCGTACTAGTGGTGGCTCACTGTGAGAGAAGGTACTCAAGCTGACCGAGTCACCTGGGATTTCTTTAAGATAGTGTTCCAGGGGAAATATGTTGGGGCTAGCTATTTGGATGCCCGGAGAAAAGAATTTTTGAATCTGGATTAGGGAGGTAAATCTGTGGCAGAGTACGAGGTGAAGTTTTTGCGTCTGAGTCGGTATGCTCGGGGAATAGTCTCAACTGATTATGAACGCTGTGTGCATTTTGAAGATGGGCTGCGAGATGAGTTGCAGGTACTGATAGCCCCACAAAGGGAGAGGAATTTTGCTACATTAGTGGAAAAAGCTAAAATTGTTGAGGAGGTAAAACGCTCGGAGCGACAGAATCGAGATAAGGATATGGGCAAGAACAAAGGAGATTCTGGGTTCTCAGGTCCTGCAAGAGGGTTTCATAAGAGGCCTAGGTTCGAGGGGCCAGCACGAGTGGGTGTTCCAGCTATTACCAATCAGTTACAGCCTTGTGTGGACTGTGGGAAATTTCACTCAGGGGAATGCTAGAAAAGAATCGGTGGGTGTTTCAGATGTGGATCCAAGGATCATTGGTTTAGGGATTGTCCTCGAGAGCCTGTTCAGACACAGGTAGTTCGTCACAGATTTGTGTAGCCAGGGAGAGGCGCTCAGCAGCCGCCGAGAGCTTGTGGCCTGAGTCGCGGTAGAAATGGTATAGGTCATGGTCGGGGAGCACCGGGCAGGGGTACTAGTAACATGGGTAACACAGATGCGAGACAGTCAGGACTGGTTTATGCAGCTAGACGTCGAAAGGATGGTGACACATTGAACGTCACAACCGGTACGTTTTTCATAATTAATTTACCCCTTACAGCTTTGATATATATTGGATCTACCCATTCATATGTTGCCTGTACTATGCCTGGAAATTTGGGTATAAAATCTGAGATTGGTGCTAGAGAAATGTCTGTGATTAGCCCTTTAGGACAATTTATGGTAGTGAATAAGTTGTTTAGAGATGTGCCTCTAGAAGTTCAGAGAGTAGTATTTCTGGCGGATTTGATGGAACTGCCGTTCGGCGAGTTTGACCTTATACTAGGCATGGACTGGCTAGTTAAGCACCGTGCGAGCTTTGCGCTGCTAAGCGTATGGTACTAAGAACTCCAGAGGATGAGGACGTGATGGTGGTAGGTGAGAGGAGGAATTACCTGTCCAATATGGTCTCCGCATTAAGGGCCGAAAAGATGTTGTGGAAAGGGTGTGAGACGTTTTAGCCTTTGTCAGCACATCTGATTTTAAGGAACTGTCTATTGGAGATGTCCGAACTCGATATGAGCATAATGAGTTTTTAGTGATGCCATTCGGATTAACCAATGCACCAGCCGCATTTATGGATATGATGAACCGGGTCTTCCAACCCTATCTAGACCGGTTCGTGGTGGTATTCATAGACGACATTCCGGTGTACTTAAGAACGGAGGAGGTGCATGATTCTCATATTCGGGTTGTGCTGCAGATATTAAGAGAGAAGTAACTGTATGCCAAATTCAGTAAGTGTGAATTCTGGCAGAGGGAAGTGACCTTTTTGGGGCTTGTTGTTTCTGCCGAAGGGATTAGAGTTGATCCTCGGAAGGTTGAAGCTGTGTTAAACTGGAAGCACCGAAGTTAGTGTCAGAAATCAGAAGTTTTCTGGGTTTGGCTGGGTACTACAGGCGGTTCGTCAAGGGGTTTTCGTTGATTGCTGCACCCCTAACTAAGTTACTGCGTAAGGGAGTACCGTTTGTGTGGTCAAATAAGCAGCAGGAGATCTTTAAGAAACTGAAGAAGATTCTGACTGAAGCATCAGTGTTGATTCAGCCTGAGGCAGGGAAAATGTTTGTTGTTTATTGTGGTGCGTCACACACAGGCTTGGGATGTGTGCTGATGCAAGAGGGGAAAGTGGTGGCTTATGCATCTCGTCAACTAAGATCGCATGAGGTGAACTATCCTACTCATGATTTGGAGCTAGCCGCTGTAGTGTTTGCCCTGAAGATATGGAGACATACCTGTATGGAGAAAAATCGATCATCTATACCGACCATAAAAGCCTGAAATATCTCCTCACCCAGAAGGAGTTAAATCTCAGGCAGCGGAGGTGGATAGAGTTGCTGAAAGATTATGACTGTTCGATCGAGTATCACCCGGGTAAAGCCAACATGGTAGCGGATGCTTTAAGTCGGAAGGTGGTGTCTGAATTGAGAGCTATGTTTGCTCATCTCAGCCTTTATGTTGGCAGAACTTCAGGTGAAACTGTCTTGGGTTAGTCAGATTAAGGAGAAGCAATTGTTGGACGAATCGTTGGGTTCTCGGCTTCAGCAAGTGAAGAGTGGTGAGACGGTGGATTTTGGACTAAATAGTGAAGGGGTATTATGTTTCCGTGGAAGAGTTTGTATGCCAAAGGACTTTGAGTTAAGACAGATGATTCTGCGAGAGACGCATAGTAGCCCATACGCTATGCACCTCGGTGGAAATAAGATTTACCGAGACCTCCGTGAGCAATATTGGTGGCCAGGGTTAAAACGGGGGGTTACCAATTTTGTGAGCAAGTGTTTGACGTGTCAGAAAGTGAAGGCAGAACATCAGTTGCCTTTGGGATTGCTGCAACTGGTGAAGATTCCACTTTGGAAGTGGGAGAGGATAACGATGGATTTTGTTAGTGGGCTACCCTTGACGCCTACTAAGAAAGACTCAGTGTGGGTGGTCGTTGACTGGTTGGCTAAGTCCGCTCACTTTGTACCGGTTCGTACTGATTACTCACTTCAAGCTGTATGTGATGAAAACTGTGAGGCTACATGGGGTGCTAGTGTTTATCATATCGGACAGGGACCCAAGATATACATCTCGGTTCTGGAAGGCATTGCATGAATCTTTGGGTACCAAATTGGATTTTAGCACAGCGTTTCATCCTCAGACTGATGGTCAGTCGAAGAGGGTAATCCAGATCTTGGAGGATATGTTAAGAGGCTGTGTAATTGACTTCAGAGGTAGTTAGGAGGATTATCTACCTTTAGTGGAATTTGCGTACAACAACAACTACCAGTCCAGCATTCAGATGGCACCTTACAGGCATTATATGGTCGTAGGTGTTGTACCCCTACTTGTTGGATGGAATTGGGTGAGCAACGGTTGCTGGGTCTGGAATTAATTTTAGAGATTGAGGAAGAAGTTAAGTTGATTCGGGCTCGATTAAAAGAAGCTTCTGATAGACAGAAATTGTATGCGAATCTGAAGCGTAAGGAGATAGAATTTTCAGTAGGAGATCAGGTCTTTTTGAAGGTCTCACCTTGGAAGAAGGTTTTAAGGTTTGGACGGAAGGGTAAATTGAGTCCTAGATTCATTGGGCCTTATCGGATAGTGAGACGTGTGGGACCGGTCGCTTATCAACTTGAGTTGCCTCCGGAGTTAGATCAGATACATGATGTATTCCATGTTTCGATGCTGAGACGCTACCGTTTAGACCCATCTCATATAGTACCGGTGGAAGAAATTGAAGTCAGACCTGTTATATCTTTTGAAGAGGAACCCGTGCAGATTTTGGATCGGGATGTTAAGGTGTTGAGAAGGAAGTCTGTTCCGTTGGTTACAGTGGTGTGGCGTAATCACGGTTCTGAGGAAGCCACGTGGGAGCCGGAAGAGGCAATGCGACAGCAATACCCTCACCTCTTTTAACCAGGTAAAATTTCGAGGCCGAAATTTCTTTAAGGGGGTAGAACTGTAACATCCTAAAATCTAGGGGTCTGTAAATTTGTACAATTGCATGATATGCCGATTCTGTATGTTGTTTAAGGGGTTTTAGGGGCCTTAGGGAGGCCTGGGGTCGAGTTTAAGCACTGATAAAATTTTGGGTTTTGGGCACTAAAGTGGGGAGAGCTAGTGGAGGCAGGGTTTAAGGGAAATTGTTGGTAGGTTGTTAGCACAAGGAGGCGTGTGGCATGGTGGTGTGGCGTCACTAAGGGAACTTTGAGGAAGGGAGTTCGAATCCCACATGCTGCAATATATTGCATTTATTTTTGTGCTGAGCAGGTGATAGTAGTAGAGTTTAGCTTGGACTCTGCAAGGGAGTTGAAGACTTAGTCAAATGAGTTTGAATGAGTGATGGAGAGGAGTTTGAGGAGAGAATTGGGGAGTGAATCATGGGATTTAGGGAGAGAGGAGGAGTTTGGCTGAATGTGGGAGCTTGGAGTGGGTGAAAATTCGGCTAGGGGTAGTGTGAGGTGCATATTCGGTCTTGGGGGAGAGTGAGTGCCGAAATCTTTCTTAGGCTCTTTTTGTTTTCTTCTACTATTTTGTGCAAATGGGGTGCATTTCGGGTTACTTTTACTCTTGTCAAAAATCGTCTTTCTTCTTCCCTTCATCTCATATTCTCATAGTGTGTAATAGCCGAACCTTTAGAGGTTGACCAATTGCGTTTTTCTTTTCATCTTTTCTCTCCAACATTCAGCTCCTCTTCCCTCTTTTTATTTTCAACATAGCTAAACCTTTGCTTCTCCTTCACTACCTTCCTATTACTTCTCTCCTTAAGCCGAATATCCCCTTTTGTCCCAATTAAATCGGTTTGCCTTTTTGCCTATTGCTAAATTTGTTATAATCTAAGGCGTGGTGTTCTTTTGATCTTGGAATCCTTCTTTCATTCAGTTTAGAAGCCGAAGTTTTTCACTCCTTCCTTGTTCTAATCGTCTATAATCACAAGGTAATGGTAAATATTTCTCTTCATTCTTTTCTTTTCGGTCTTATGTTGCACATAGCCGAAGTGGCTATTTCTCTTAATTCTGATCCTTGACTAATCCTCTCTTTTCTTCTCTCAACATGCCATAGCCGAATCTGTGGAAGTTCGGTTCCTCATTAATGAATGTAGGAGTTCTCTCTTTGGTTTTATTTTGACTTCTCTCTTTTCATTCACTCTGCTATAACCGAATCTACAATTTTGTCTAGGCTGATTGTTTTAGGGATCAAGCAACTCTCTCCTCTGCTCTTTAATCATTTGGATTTCAGAAGTGGTGGTAAGAGCCGAAACCCCTTGTTAGACAACCACCATTTCTCACTGTGGTATTTTGCTGATCGAGACTTTCTTCATGGAGGTGAGTGTTAGTCGTTCTAAATGAGTATCGATAAGGGAGCCTAAGAGGAGTGGACTCGTAGCCTCTGCTTCCAAGTTCGAACGACGTAGGGTGTCAGCGATTCGTGATTTCCTGTTGGGTTGTGGAAGGGAGTCGGCATCATATTCGGATAGGTAACTCGTGGTTTTTCGCACTAGTGAGGGTAAGTGTTAGTAAATCATTTGGGTAGATGAGGATTAAATATCTCTCATTTGTTAGTTAATTGTGTGATGTGTTGGCATAGGTGACAGCGAGCAGAAGTGTTTAGTTCTCTACGTAATCAGGTGTGTAATCTCACATCGTAACCATGTAGGTTCGTAATATGCTATAATGTTGGTAAAAACTGAATCACCATTATTCGTATGTTTAGTAAATAGGAATACTGCATGGAATCGAATAACTCGCTTAAACAACTTCAGTTTTGAAATTCACTAAAATCGGTGTTTGTCGACCCATTTACCAAAATGCCCTTAATGAGCCGATTTACCAAAATGCCCTTTATGGGCCGATTTACCAAAATACCCTTAATGGGCCGAATTACCAAAATACCCTTAGTGGGCCTATTTATCGAAATACCCATGGGTTGCAAAATTACTAAAATACCCTCGCTGGGTTGAATGTCTGCTTTACTCTCAATGTTGTCTAGTATCGGGTGTGCGTTTACATTACACATTTATATCTTGACATGTATGTTGCATTTTATCATGTTGCATGGGGCGGGAATTTGAATGAAGAGCAGTGTAGCCTGGTGGCGTAGCCACAATATATATATGTACGTAATTATGACTCCGGTGGCTCAGCCACAAAGATTCTATGTTTAGTAGCTTGACTGCATTATTGGTGTGATCGGTAGGGTGGGTTGACTTGATCCCCACAGGTGTGATTGGCTGGTCGGGGGTGTGTTGGATGGTTTGGGTTGGGCTGCATTAATTCATTTGCACTACTATGTTTATAGGGCTTAAGCCCAATTTGATGTCTTATGGGTTCCAGCCTAATTGTTAATGGTAAGGGGATTACATACTGAGTTCTTGCAACTCACCCCTTTCTCCTTAACCTCGAAGGTAATAACCAGTAGAAAGGACTTGGAGCCGTGGATGACTTGGTAGAGGCCATACTTCAGAAACATCGCTTGCAAACTTTAGTAAATTTCCTTTTTGCTTTACTTCTAAGATTATTTTTCTTATTTAGGTTTAATGTTTTGTAATAAGGTCTCTGGATAAATTTTCTTTTAAGTTTTCAGTGATAAATGTTGATTGCATAAATCCGGGATTTACTTAAAACATTAGTAAATGTTTTTCAGAACATCGCACTACCGCAATTACTCAAATTTGAATTTCACAGCAACAACGATTTTATTGTTAAAGAGACGTGATATTTTCAACGTGTGCTTTTAAACCCTTCTATGTGACACGCTAGATCCGGTTATAACGTCTAGACAGGGTTTGAGGTGTTACATTTTATGGTATCAGAGCCTGGTTGCAAAACTCGGCTGTGGAGTGGGTTCAAAAATGTTTTTTTTCAAAGTTGTTTGAAACTTGATTTAAAAATGCAAGCCCTTAGTGGAAGTATGGCACCACGTGTATCCGGCACCAAATCCGTTAGTCTCCTCATTTTATGATTATTGATGTGATAATGATATGACTATAATAAGAAAATTGTATGAGATAGTAGTAGTACACTGGAACTTCTAACTATAGGAGCTAAGACTATAGAGACTGAGACTTTAGGAATACGATTCGCGAAAACAACTTTTATATTTACTTTCCATAAAACACTTGTTAATAAACACTGAATTACATACTGATTCATAAGATTCCTAATTAGATTAATTTGACTCAGCAAACATGAGGGCTAGAGGACGTGGACGTAGTAGACGTGGCCGTGGTAGGGGCCGAGGTGCTGGAGTTGGGTCCAAGTATCTGGGCACATGCCTAAAATGGATGCACCTGCATCACCAGTGATCGAAACTGGGCTTCATGACCGAACAGGAGGGGACGATGCTTTGTCCCAAACTATGCTGCGAGTGTTGGAATGGGTTGTTGGGGCAAGTACTGGGTCTGCAACTCGTGGGTCTATATCTGAGCTACTTAGATCGAATGGGGCCGAAGTTTTTAGGGACATTTCGGGTGTAGCCCCAAATGTAGTTGAATACTAGCTTAAGGCTGTAGAACGGATTGTGGATGATTTGGATTGCACAGCTGAATAGAAACTGAAAGGGGTTGTGTCATTGTTGAGAGACGAGGCGTACCAGTGGTGGCTCACTGTGAGAGAAGGTACTCAAGCTGATCGCATCACCTGGGATTTCTTTAAGACAACGTTCCAGGGGAAATATGTTGGGGCTAGCTATGTGGATGCTTTGAGAAAAGAATTTTTGAATCTGGATCAGGGAGGTAAATCTGTGGCAGAGTACGAGGCGGAGTTTTTGCGTCTGAGTCAGTATGCTCGGGGAATAGTCTCAACTAATTATGAACGCTGTGTGCGTTTTGAAGATGGGCTGCGAGAGGAGTTGCGGGTACTGATAGCCCCACAGATGGAGAGGAATTTTGCTACAATAGTGAAAAAAGCTAAAATTGTTGAGGAGGTAAAATGCTCGGAGCGACTGAATCGAGATAAGGATATGGGCAAGAACAAAAGAGATTCTGGGTTCTTAGGTCCTGCAAGAGGGTTTCATAAGAGGCCTAGGTTCGAGGGGCCAGCGCAAGTGGGTGTTCCAGCTATTACCAATCGGTTACAGCCTTGTGTGGACTGTGGGAAATTTCACTCGGGGGAATGCTGGAAAAGAACTGGCTGGTGTTTCAGATGTGGATCCAAGGATCATCGGTTTAGGGATTGTCCTCGAGAGCCTGTTCAGACACAGGTAGTTCATCACAGATTTGTGTAGCCAGGGAGAGGCGCTCAGTAGCCGCTGAGAGGTTGTGGCCCGAGTCGAGGTGGAAATGGTATAGGTCGTGGTCGGGGAGCACCGGGCAGGGGTACTGGTAACATGGGTAACACATATGCGAGACAACCAGGACTGGTTTATGCGGCTAGACGTCAAGAGGATGGTGACGCACCGGACGTCATAACCGGTTCGTTTTTCATACTTGATGTACCCTTTACAGCTTTGATAGATATTAGATCTACCCATTCATATGTTGCCTGTACTATGCCTGGAACTTTGGGTATAAAATCTGAGGTTGCTACTAGAGAAATGTCTGCGATTAGCCCTTTAGGACAATCTGTGGTAGTGAATAAGTTGTTTAGAGATGTACCTCTAGAAGTTCAGGGAGTAGTATTTCTGGCGGATTTGATGGAACTGCCGTTCGGCGAGTTTGACCTTATACTAGGCATGGGCTGGCTAGTTAAGCACCGTGCGAGCTTGGATTGCGCTGCTAAGCGTATGGCACTAAGAACTCCAGAGGATGAGGAAGTGAAGGTGATAGGTGAGAGGAGGAATTACTGTCCAATATGGTCTCCGCATTAAAGGCCGAAAAGATGTTGCGGAAAGGGTGTGAGGCGTTTTTAGCCTTTGTCAGCACATCTGATGTTAAGGAACTGTCTATTGGAGATGTCAAAATCGTGAAGGTGTTCCCAGACATTTTTCCTGAAGAGCTTTCGGGGTTGCCTCTGAATCGCGAGGTTGAATTTGGTATTGAGCTATTACAGGGTACGGCTCCGGTGTCCATCGCCCCTTATAGGATGGCGCCGAAGGAGCTGGTAGAACTGAAAGCTCAGATTCAAGAGTTGTTGGACCGGGTTTTTATCAGACCAAGTGTATCACCGTGGGGAGCGCCGGTATTGTTCGTAAAGAAGAAGGATGGGTCGATGCGTATGTGTATCGACTATCATCAGTTAAACAAGCTAACTGTTAAGAACAAATACCTGTTACTTAAGATCGACGATCTGTTTGATCAGCTGCGGGGAGCTTCGGTTTTTTCAAAGATAGATTTAAGGTCGGGGTATCATCAGCTAAGGGTTAAGGAGGCAGGCATCCATAAGACTGAATTCCAAACTCGGTGTGGGCATTACGAGTTTTAGTGATGCCGTTCGGATTAACCAATGCACCAGCCGCATTTATGGATATGATAAACCGGGTCTTCCAACCCTATCTAGACTGGTCCGTGGTGGTATTCATAAACTCTACTCAAGAACGGAGGAGGTACATGATTCTCATCTTCGGGTTATGCTGCAGATATTAAGAGAGAAGTAACTGTATGCCAAATTCAGTAAGTGTGAATTCTGGCAGAGGGAAGTGACCGTTTTGGGGCTTGTTGTTTTTGCCGAAGGGATTGGAGTTGATCCTTGAAAGGTTGAAGCTGTGTTAAACTGTAAGCACTGGAGTCAGTGTCAGAAATCAGAAGTTTTCTGGGTTTGGCTGGGTACTACAGGCAGTTCATCGAAGGGTTTTCATTGATTGCTGCACCCTTAACTAAGTTACTGCGTAAGGGAGTCCCGTTTGTGTGGTCAGATAAGTAGCAGGAGAGCTTTGAGAAACTGAAGAAGATTCTGACTGAAGCGCCAGTGTTTATTCAGCCTAAGGTAGGGAAAGAGTTTGTTGTTTATTGTGATGCGTCATACACAGGCTTGGGATGTGTGTTGATGTAAGAGGGGAAAGTGGTGGCTTATGCATCTCATGGTTGTTCACGCTAGTGAGGGTAAGTGTTAGTTAATCATTTGGGTAGATGTGGATTAAAGATCTCTCATTTGTTAGTTAATTGTGTGATGTGTTGGCATAGGTGACGACGAGCAGGAGTTTTTAGTTCTCCACGTAATTAGGTGTGTAATCTCACACCGTAACCATGTAGGTTCGTAATATGCTATAGTGTTGGTAAAAACCGAATCATCGTTATTCGTATGTTTAGTAAACCGGAATACTGCATGGAATTGAATAACTCGCTTAAACAACTTCAGTTCTGAAATTCGCTAAAATCGGTGTTTGCCAGCCGATTTACCAAAATGCCCTTAATGGGCCGATTTACCAAAATGCCCTTAATGGGCCGATTTATCAAAATGCCCTTAATGGGGTGATTTACCAATATAACTTTAATGGGCCGAATTACCAAAATACCCTTAGTGGGTCGATTTACCGAAATATCCCTGGGTTGTGAAATTACTAAAATACCCTCGTTGGGTTGAATGTCTGCTTTACTCTCAATGTTGTCTAGTATCAGGTGTGCATTTACATTACACATTTTTATCTTGACATGTATGTTGCATTTTATCATGTTGCATGGGGCGGGAATTTGAATGAAGAGCAGTGTAGCCTGGTGGCATAGCCACAATATATATATGTACGTAATTATGACTCCGGTGGCTTAGCCACAAAGATTCTATGTTTAGCAGCTTGACTGCATTATTGGTGTGATCGGCGAGGTGGGTTGACTTGATCCCCACAGGTGTGATTGGCTGGTCGGGGGTGTGTTGGATGGTTTGGGTTGGGCTGCATTAATTCATTTGTACTACTATGTTTATGGGGCTTAAGCCTAATTTGATGTCTTATGGGTTCGGGCCTAGTTGTTAATGGTAAGGGGATTCCATACTGAGTTCTTGCAACTCACCTCTTTCTCCTAACGTCGCAGGTAATAACCAGCAGTAAGGACTTGGAGCCGTGGATGACTTGGTGGAGGCCATACTTCAGAAACATCGCTTGCAAACTTTAGTAAATTTCCTTTGTGCTTTACTTCTAAGATTATTTTTCTTATTTAGGTTGAATGTTTTCATTGATAAATGTTGGTTGCATAAATCCGGGATTTACTTAAAACATTAGTAAACATTTTTCAGAATATCGCGTTACCGCAATTACTCAAATTTCAATTTCACAGCAACAACGATTTTATTGTTAAAATATTAACAATTTTATATAATGGACATTAAGTAAACCGGGTTTTTCTAACAAACATCAAAACTCGACGTTTTAAAGAGACGTGATATTTTCAACGTGCGCATAGCTTTTGAACAACCATTCTATGTGACACTCTAGATCCAGTCATAACGTCTAGACCGGGTTTGGGGTGTTACAATATTTACGAGTCTGATTTGGGGAAATGAGGTCCCGATACCTCAATTTCCAAAACCAACGACTTTGAAATCGATACACTTGTACATTGTCTAACTTTCTAATAATTAAAATTATTAGATCAACCTCAATATAATACTATAATACCTTCGTAACTATGAATAAATAATATTCACTAATTCTATCTTTGGAAAATGACATTCCAAAACCACTGTTTTTGACTCCATTAACTTTTAGGTCGTTACAATTACACTGTTTTGATTGTTTAGACCCTTTTAAGGCTCATACATGATATCAGGCACCTCCGATCACCCGAAAAATGTTTATAAATGGTTTTAAGTTGATTTTAAAAACTTAAAAATGTTTTGATAATATTTTTATGATTTTATTAAATTGTTTAAAGTTTTAAATCAAGGTAAAATCAATACTTTCTTCAATCTAAACGAGTTTGTTTTAAGCCATAAAACATTGAACATTTATTTTATGTTGTGGACAAGTCCAAGCTTCTATGAAGTGTTTCAAAATTATTTTAAAAAGGGTATTCAAGCTTCTTGAATGTTAAGATTTTGAAAAAAAAATTATTATAACCCTAAATGATATTTTAGTAAAAAAAACATTTTGATTTATGTGTTAAAGTGCTCTGATAACACTTCCCGCTCGTACAGTATGTCAGGACAAGTAAGATGGGGTACAGAACAAGACACTTCTTATAACAAGCGTGATATTATGGTGCGTATGTGTATACATAAATTTTGAGTAAAAAATAAACTTGAAAATTTGGAGTCACAATTATTGATAATTTGGAAGGAAAAGTTACATTCTCTGGAAATTTATTTAATGCAAAGAAATTCTCCTTTGATTCTTTTCTCCTATTTGACTTTGATCCAAGGGTTGTCTGGTTTGTTCTTAAATGGATGTGGATTACTTCAAGTGTCGTGTTGACTTGCTTTTGAAATGGGTTCAAACCTATTTTCTTTAGCTGATTTGGTTCGAAAAGTTGCTTTCTTTAGAAACAGGTTTTGTCTCACTCTCCAGGGTTGAACTAGATTAGAATACGACTTGTCTTCAGAATTGATGAGGTGCTTTTTAGAATTTCTTCAAGTTCTTCGGTTTCTTCAGAGATTTCTACGAAGATCTTCTGGGCTTCTTGAACTTGTGAATGTGTAGAATGTCTTGGGATGACCCTTTTTATAGTGCCAATTACTTGAATAAAAGAGAGTTATTGTAGAATTTAACTGCTTTATTTAATAATTCTACAAGAATTTAAACTCTTTTATTTATTATTTATCTCTCATTAATTTAATTAATCAGAGATAAAATAATCATTTCATTATTTTATTTTTAATTAGCGATAATACACAATTTTAATATTTATCTTTTAATTAATTTAAAATATCTAGTGAAAAATAATTATGGCATAGATATGATGTCATCATTTTCACCCATGGTAAATTTAGCGTGATCCATAATAATTTCGGCTTGACACGTATCACTTTGTAATTGGTCCATAAATTTTCTTTGTCTACAAATATTCCCTCAAGACTTGAACACAAACACAAATTTTAGAGTGTAGAAAGTTAACTAATCTTGAAATTTAAATTATATCAATCCTAAGACAACTATATATCACTTTGAGAAGATTTACCCTTGCATGATTAAAAACAATATTTAATTTTGATTCAACATTTTTTCATTTATAAAATAAAAATAAATAAACAAACAAATAAATTTCAAAGTGTGCACTCCATGGTACATGTTGGATCTGCAAAATTGAAAACAAAATCCCACCAAATTCAACCTTTTCTTATCCACATGGCAAATGAAAAAGAAAATCCACTTCCATCATCATTGATTTTCCTTGGAGTTTCATCTATATATGACTTCATGATTTTTGGAGACATCATCAAATGTTTGGAGTGGACAGAAGAAGTGATATATAATTCCATCAAAACTTTGGTGATGACAGAGGTATATGATGTGCGAGTTGAGATCAATTCCAATTTTTTAACATCGTCGTGGCAAAGTAGAGATATGTTAAAAAAAAATTTCAACATCAACATGGCAAGGAGAAGATCAAATCCAATTTTTTAACACCGACATGGAAATATGAAGATCGTTTTCGATATTTCTAACATCAACGTGGCAAGATGAAGATTGATTTCGATTTTTTTTACCATCAATATTGTGAGGCGGGCGACATTCGTGATGGCCAAGGTAGATCCATCTTGAATGAGGAGCAAAATTTTTGCAATTTCAATATGGAAAAGGAGGATCCATTTCGAACTTTGTAAAATCAACATGGTGGGAATAACTTTTGCAACTTCAACAGGGTGAGAGACCTTAATATGGCAAGGGGAGGACCCTTTCCAAACTTTTTCCAACATCAACATGGTGTGAAAAACTTTTGCAACTTCAACATTGCGAGATGACCCATTTCTGTAACAGCCCGTTTATGGGTCAAATCGGAACAGTGGTTTGGGACCACAAATCCGAAGTAGAAATATTTATTTTATTACAATTTAAAGGTCTACGGCATGATAGAATAATTGTGTGAAAATTTTGTTAATAAATTTTATCGATTTAGTACTCAATTTGACTATGAAATTTTAATTGGAAGTCCTTATGTGGTAATTAGACCATTTTTTAAATAGGTGGACAAATATGGACATGGTTAAGTATGTTTTTAATGTTTTTCATTAAGGGTATTTTAGTAAATTGGTAATCAAATGGATTAATAAGCAAAATAAAGCCAAATTTTGTCCATCCTCTTTCTCCATAGTCGAAAATTTGGGGAAGCCATAGCTAGGGTTTTTTTCCAAGCTTTCAAGCTCGATTGTAAGTCCGTTCTTGCCACGTTTTTAATGATTTCTATATTTTTGAGGTCATGTTAACTTGATCTAGCTATTTTAAGGACTAATTTGAGAGAAAGTTAAAGTCTAAATTTTCACCCATGTTGAATATGTTTGTATTTTGATGTTTTATGGTAGAAATTGCATGTTAGTTGTAACACCCCTCACCCAGGTCCGTCGCCAGAATAGGGTACAAGGCATTACCGGACATGATTCAAACTATTGTACAAAATTTAAAATGTAAAATCCGTATAAATTTAGATCTTTTTCCATACATAGTCGTCAATAACCATAAGCAAAATAATCATTCGTTATTACAAATAACAAAACAATTAAGCCTTCTATACATGCCATAATTCCCAAAATATTGTTTTCAAAATACCAAAAGAAGGCTGATAGTGTGGATGGATCTCCGACAATCACCGAATCCCGAGCTAGCTTGATGACACTATAGAACAAGGAAAAGAAAAGAGAGTAAGCATATAGCTTAGTAAGTAAGTATATAACTAATTAATAATGGATTTATTAAGTTTACAAAACAACACAATCAAATCTAAAATCAATTTCATCATTTATTCAAGTTTGGAGCAAGCTATCTATTCGAGTCACAGTTACTAAATTATTTTTATCTTTTGCTATGAAACTCCAAATTGAAATCTGTAAATTTTCCCTAAAACAAGACTCATTTATTTTCGCATCATAAAAGTTTCAAAATTTCTGGTCTTTCCAATTAATACATTTTATTCATTAAAGATTCCCCTGTTTTGCTGTTCGACTACTCTGACCACTTTTAACTACGAACCAATTTTATCATTATACAGAATTTATATGATGATAAAATTTATTTCATTTGAAATTAGACTCATTAATGATTTCAATCATATAACTTATACCCAATAATTATATGTTTAGAATTTTTAATGATTTTTCCAAGACAGAACAGGGGATCAAGTAATCATTCTGAACCAGTCTCACAAAAGTTTAAATATCTCAAAATATACAAATCCTTTACTTTCTATGTTTATTTTATATGAAAATCGACCCAATAAGATTTAAATAAATATCTCATAAAACTTATAATTCAATTTCTACCATTTTTGGTGATTTTTCAAATTCACATCACTGCTGCTATCCAAAACAGTTTTATTGTAAATTTTTGTTTTCTCTCACTTTAGTTGTATTCATTACTTACCTATAACAATCATTCAAATTTCCAATCACATATTGAGCATATTGCTCATACATTACACATACAAATACATATACTTATCACTGCAACATCTCACATAATTTCATTTAGTCAGTTTTCCCGTTGAACGCTTCGGAATAATAACGAATATGCAGTGGTTTCCCACACAGCCCACCTTTGAAATCGAAGCTTTCTTGTACACATAGTGGCCTTCACCTAGTACCACTCATGTGACCTAGCTCGATTGTACTCATAATTCTGGCTCTCTTGTACATATGGTGGCCTTCACTTAGCACCACTCATATGACCTAGCCTTCTCGTAGCTCTTTTGTACACATAGTGGCTCACACAATATACCACACATGTGACCTAGCTACATATAGCTTTCTTGTACACATGGCGTACTCTCGGTACTAAACATGTGACCTAGCTACGTATACAAAATCTCTTGTAGCTCTCTTGTGCACATAGTGGCCTACACTTAGTACCACTCATGTGACCTAGCTACATGCCAATTATAACTTTCCATTCCGAAGGTTCAAACGGGAAATAACTCACTTTTTAACACTTTATTTCATTCTTTCAATAGTCAATTATGATTCAAAAATCAGATACAATACATTAAACATGCTGAAATATAAAACGTTAATAAAAATAATGAATTATTTACATACTACTTACCTCGGTGCAAAATATGGTGAAATTTGCAATTTAGTCCTTAACTTTTCCTTTCCCTCGTTCAAGATCGATTCCACGTTCTTCTCGATCTATAATAACACATTTAGCTTATTTAATATTCAAATTATTTAATTCAATCCAAAAATCACATTATGGCAAAATTACATTTTTGCCCCTTAACTTTCACAAAATTATGATTTTGCCCCTAGGCTCGAAAATTAAATTTCATCCTATTTTCTTACATTTTAGGACATGCTGAACATTTTTCTCTTCTATGGAAACATCAAATTCTCACTCTAACATGTACTTATGAACATTAGGTATTTTTACCGATTATGTCGTTTTACTCGTTTTTACGTAAGATCGCTTAGCAAAAGTTGTTTAACATAATTTCAGCCTTCATACTCCATCATAAAACATCAAAATAAATACATTTCACCTATGGGTATTTTTCCAAATATGAACCCTAGGTTAAAATATTGCTGGAATAAGCTAAACCGAGTTACCGAGATTCCAAAAACGTAAAGAACATGAAAAACGGGGCTTGGATTGACTTACTATGGAGCTTGGAAGCTTGGAAACCCTAGCTATGGAGTCCCCCTTGAAGATTCGGCCTAAGGAAGAAGATGACAACCTTTTTCCATCTTTTTCCCATTTAATTTCTTTTATTTGACATTTTACTAAAATACCCTTCATTAAAATTTTAGTTATTTCTACCCATGCATGTCCATTTTTGTCCATGAAAATATAATGGTCTAATTACCATTTAAGGACTTTTACTTTAGATATTCACTTCAATTTAATCCTTTAGCATCTAGAACTCTCATTTATCAACTTTTACAATTAAGCCCTAATAAGCAAATTAGACATGAAATTCATAAAATTTTCTATCGATACTCTAACACATGCATCCAATCAACCGGTAAATAATAAAAATTAATCAAAATAAACTTTTCTATCTTGGATTTGTGGTTTCACAACCACTATTCTGTTTAGGGCCTATTTCGAGATGTTACATTTCTCCCCCTTTAGGGATTTTCGTCCCCGAAAATCATACCTGTGAAGAGGTTTGGGTACTATTTTCACATAGCCTTTTCGGGCTCCCATGTAGCCTCGTCTACCCCATGTCCATTCCATAATACTTTCAGAAGTGCGATATTTTTGTTCCTTAGTTGTTTGACCTCTCGGACTAAAATCTTAACTGGTTCCTCTTCGTAAGTCATATCTGGTTGAATCTCAACCTCCATCTGAGAAATCACATGTGACGGATCAGAATGGTAGCGACGTAACATGGATACATGGAACACATTATGAATATTCTCTAACTCAGTTGGAAAGGCTAACCAATATGCTAATGGCCCAACTCTCTCAATAACCTCAAACGGTCTAATAAATCGCGGACTTAGTTTGCCTTTCTTGCCAAATCTGAGAACCTTCTTCCACAGGGATACTTTTAAAAACACTTTGTCACCAACTTGATACTCAATCTCTTTTCTCTTCAAATCTGTATATGACTTCTGTCTATCTGAAGCTGCTTTCAAGCAATCTCTGATGACTTTTACTTTTTCTTCTGTTTCTTTAACTAAATCGACATCTTGCCCTGCTTCAATTCAAGGAACTCCTTCCGTTTCTGATCAATAAATCACTGACTTATATATTTCTTTCTAAATTCTTCCTGGAAGAAATCCCAAGTAATCTTTTCTTTTGGCACAATTGCTACTAATGTCTTCCACCAATGATAGGCGGAATCTCTCAGAAGTGATACAACACATTTTAAACACTCTTCCAGCGTACACAAGAGCTCATCAAACAAACGAATAGATTTTTTGAGCCAGAACTCCGCTTTCTCAGGATCATCATCAATGTTTGCTCTAAACTCTTCTGCTTCCTAATTTTGTCGACCGGAGGCTCGTTTATTCTTACCAAATCCATGCCTTGGGGAGCTACGGAACCGTATGAGGTATGAGAGGGGGTGGGGGAGGTTGAGCATTCGGATTTGCTTGAATAAACTCAGTATACAAGTTACTCATCATTTGGAGGAAGGCTTCCCGAGCCCCCTCTCCCTGTCCACGTGTTTCAGATCTATTTTCTACTGGCGCAGTCCCTTGCGCGGGAGCCGGCGCGATACTTTCAGCATCGTCAGTAGTGGCTCGGTCGGGATCCATTTACTATATAAAAAAACATTTTAAATTGTCAGGAGTCATCACACTATCACAATATATTTATGGCATGTATAGCTAGACTTTTAGACACGCCATGTTAGTTCGAGAACCGACTAAACCATAGCTCTGATACCACTAAATGTAACACCACTCACCCAGATCCGTCACTGGAACAGGGTACAAGGCATTACCAGACATGATTCAAACTATTGTACAAAATTTAAAATGTAAAATCCGTATAAATTTAGAACTTTTTCCATACATAGTCGTCAATACCCATAAGCAAAATAATCATTCGTTATTACAAATAACAAAACAATTAAGCCTTCTATACATGCCATAATTCCCAAAATATTGTTTTCAAAATACCAAAAGAAGGCTGATAGTGTGGATGGATCTCCAACGATCACTGAATCCCGAGCTAGCTTGATGAATCTATAGAACAAGGAAAATAAAAAAGAGTAAGCATATAGCTTTATAGAACAAGGAAAAGAAAAGAGAGTAAGCATATAGCTTAGTAAGTAATTATATAACTACTTAATAATGGATTTATTAAGTTTACAAAACAACACAATCAAATCTAAAATCAATTTCATCATTTATTCAAGTTCGGAGCAAGCTGTCTATTCGAGTCACAGTCACTAAATTATTTTTATCTAAAGCTATGAAACTCCAAATTAAGATCTGTAAATTTTTCCTGAATCTAGACTTATTTATCTTCTCACCATAAAATTTTCAGAACTTTTGGTTTTGCCAATTAGTACAGTTTATTAATTAAAGATTCCCCTGTTTTGCTGTTCGACTGCTCTGACCACTTTTAATTACGAACCAATTTTAGCATTATACAGAATTCATATGATGATAAAATTTATTCCATTTGAAATTAGACTCATTAAGTATTTCAATCATATAACTTATACCCCATAATTATGTTTGTAGAATTTGTAATGAATTTTCCAAGATAGAATAGGGGATCAAGTAACCATTCTGAACCAGTCTCACAAAAGTTTAAATATCTCAAAATATACAATTCCTTTACTTTCTCTGTTTCTTCTATATGAAAATAGATCCAATAAGCTTTAAATAAATATCTCATACACTTATAATTCAATTTCTACCATTTTTGGTGATTTTTCAAATTCACGTCACTGCTGCTGTCCAAAACAGTTTTATTGTAAATTTTTGTTTTCTCTCACTTTAGTTGTATTCATTACTTACCTATAACAATCATTCAAATTTCCAGTCACATATTGAGCATATTGCTCATACATTACACATACATATACATATACTTATCACTACAACATCTCACATAATTTCATTTAGTCAGTTTTCCTGTTGAACGCTTCGGAATAATAACGAATTTGCAGTGGTTTCGCACACAACCCACCTTTGAAATCGAAGCTTTCTTGTACACATAGTGACCTTCACCTAGTACCACTCATGTGACCTAGCTCAATTGTGTTCATACTTCTGGCTCTCTTGTACATATGGTGGCCTTCACTTAGCACCACTAATATGACCTAGCCTTCTCGTAGCTCTCTTGTACACATAGTGGCTCACACCATATACCACACATGTGACTTAGCTACGTATAGCTTTCTTGTACACATGGCGTACTCTCGGTAATACACATGTGACCTAGCTACGTATACGAAATCTCTTGTAGCTCTTTTGTGCACATAGTGGCCGGCACTTAGTACCACTCATGTGACCTAGCTACATGCCAATTACATCTTTCGATTCCGAAGGTTCAAACGGGAAATAACTCACTTTTTAACACTTTATTTCATTCTTTCAATAGTCAATTATGATTCAAAAATCAGATACAATACATTAAACATGCTGAAATATAAAACGTCAATAAAAATAATGAATTATTTACATACTACTTACCTCGGTGCAAAATATGGCGAAATTTGTAATTTAGTCCTTAACTTTTCCTTTCCCTCGTTCAAGATCGATTCCACGTTCTTCTCGATCTATAATAACACATTTAGCTTATTTAATATTTAAATTGTTTAATTCAATCCAAAAATCACATTATGGCAAAATTATGTTTTTGCCCCTAACTTTCACAAAATTATGATTTTGCCCCTAGGCTCGAAAATTAAATTTCATCCTATTTTCTTACATTTTAGGACATGCTGAACATTTTTCCCTTCTATGGCAACATCAAATTCTCACTCTAACATGTACTTATGAACATTAGGTATTTTTACCGATTATGTAGTTTTACTCGTTTTTACGTAAAATCGCTTGGAAAAAGTTGTTTAACATAATTTCAGCCTTCATATTCAATCATAAAACATCAAAATAAACACATTTCACCTATGGGTATTTTTCCAAATATGAACCCTAGGTTTAAATATTGCTAGAATAAGCTAAACCGAGTTACCGGGATTCCAAAAATGTATGAACATGAAAAACGGGGCTTGGATTGACTTACTATGGAGCTTGGAAGCTTGGAAACCCTAGATATGGAGTCCCCCTTGAAGATTTGGCCTAAGGAAGAAGATGACAACCTTTTTCCATCTTTTTCCCATTTAATTTCTTTTATTTGATATTTTACTAAAATACCCTTCATTAAAATTTTAGTTATTTCTACCCATGCATGTCCATTTTTGTCCATGAAAATATAATGGTCTAATTACCATTTAAGGACTCTTACTTTAGATATTCACTTCAATTTAATCCTTTAGCATCTAGAACTCTCACTTATCAATTTTTACAATTAAGCCCTAATAAGCAAATTAGACTTGAAATTCATAAAAGTTTCTATCGATACTCTAACACATGCATCCAATCAATTGGTAAATCATAAAAATTAATCAAAATAAACTTTTCTATCTTGGATTCGTGGTTTCGCAACCACTATTTCGTTTAGGCCCTATTTCGGTATGTTACATTAGTTGTTAGTTAAACAACATTTGTAAAATGATTTTCGGTAAAAACGTCAAATAGGGACTTATTTGTAAAAGGTTATAAAATATGTAGAAAAGTGTGAATAAATAAATAATGTGGGCTGTTATGAGTATGGGTAAGGTTCGGCTAGGGTTGGGTTGTGATGAAATTGAATGAAATTCATTTTATGAGCTTAGGGACTAAATTGTAAAATGATGAAACATTAGGGGCAAATATGTAATTTTTTCCTTAATGTGTTTTTGGACTGTATTGAATAATGTGATGATTAAATAAGTTAAATTTGACATTATAGATCAAGAAAAACGAAGTTCGGATCTAGATCGTGGGAAAAATAAAATAATTGACGATTAGATTCCTTTTGCTGTTTTCGCATCTAAAGTAAGTTCGTATGTTAATAAGCTTTGTCATAATTGTATTTTAAATGCTTTAATTTTTCATGAATTGTGTAAACGACTCTACAGACATGTTTGATGATGTTTTGGCAAGCAAGAAATCCTAATCGAACCTGAGGAATAGATTAGGATACAAGTGACATGTCACTAGGGTATTATGTTATGTGATCTGGGTGCTGGTCCTGTACATCCTACCGGTGGCTGAGTATACCAACATATATTGTGGTTACTTGATAGCTTGTGTGAGTAGCATCGTGTAGCTACGTCTTGACTGACAACTTATGTGAGCAGACCCGTTGATGGCTCGAGAGCGAGCATTTATGTGTTATGAGATGGAGGTAGCAATGGCTACATAAGTGGCACTTTGTGTGTAAGATTTCTCGAGTATCTGATATTATAGTTCTGAATGGTTCATTGGGCATGTCAAAGATGAGAGTAAGTATGAAACCATTACGAGATGGTACAGGTATGTGCATAAAGCTAATGATTATTAAATTCGCGAAATGATGAATTCAAGGTAAGTTTGTGATGGAATGAAATATGGTTATGAGATTATGGTAAATTACATCGTCTTATTTTATATTACTTGAATGTTAAATGTATAGTAAGATTTGCTTATTTCTTTCATACGAGCTTACTAAGCTATATAGCTTACTCCATTTTACTTTCCATGTTTTATAGTGTTACCAAGCTAGCTCGGATTGGAGATCGCCGGAGATCGCATCACATTATCAAACTGTCATATTGGGTATCGATGATCTCAACATTTTGAGTATTTGGCATGTATAGGGACTAGGTTATTTTGTTATATGTGTCATCATGATTTTGGCCAAATGTATTGGCTTGTAATAGTCAAAGGTTTGTTTTAGTATTTGGCCATGTAAATTGGATCATTTTGGTTAAATTGATTGTAAGTATATATATATATATATATATATATATATATATATATGTATACGCATGTATGTGCCAATGCCCCTTGGTGATGTGGTTTATATTGATTTGCTAAATGTTGATTTTGGCTTAATGACTTGGTGTGAAATGGATGAGTTTGGTTCATTGGTATGCTAGAGTATCTTGATAAGTTACCGCAAGTTGAAAGTAGTCTTATTGGTGTTTTTGAAGGTGAAATTGGTATGTTCGATTTGGCATAATGAGATGTCATAAGCATGATAGATGGTGGTATTGCATTGACATGTGTTGGCCATGATTGTGAATGTTTTGGGTTGCCTAAGTATACCATGATTTATGCCATTGAATTTTTGTATGTGTATGGGTAAACGAGGGTGGCAAATGGCTTGGTAAATAGCCTTTATTTTTTCCACACGGGTAGACACACGGACGTGTGCCTAGGCCTTTTGGGACACACGGTCTGTCTCATGGGCATGTGTTTTAGACTTGTGTCCCCTGCACCTAAATTTATAAGAAACAAAATGCTCAGAATTGAGCACATGGGTAGAGACAAGGGGTGTGTGTCTCAGCCGTGTGAGGGACATAGCCTCAAGCACGGGCGTGTGTCCTGACCGTGTGAAGTCTGCAACTATTTTATGAAAATTAAATTAACCACACGGCCTTGCACACGGATGTGTGACTTGGCCGTGTGAGTTCAATTTGTTCATGCCTTGCAAGTCAAAGAGTTACACGGGTTAGGGACACGGGCGTGTGTGACCACATGGCCTAACCACACGGGCGTGTGACCCTTGTACATGGCAAAAATTTTCTAAGTTTTGTAAAAATTTCTCAAGTTTTCAGTTTAGTCCTGCACCATTTTTAATGCATGTTTTAGGCCTCGTAGGTTGGTATTAGGGACCATATGATTGAATGCAAATGGTTTTTAATTTGGTTGAAAATTTAGGACTTAGAATTGTATGATTGTTTGTGATGTAAGTCCGGTAATGCCTCGTAACCCTATTTCGACGTCGAATATGGGTGAGGGGTGTTACATTTAGTGGTATCAGAGCTACGATTTAGTCGATTCTCTGGCTAACGTAGCGTGTGTGAGAGTCTAGCTATACATGCCATATATATAATTTGTGATAGTGTGACGACTCTTGACAATTTAAATTATGTTTTCATATAGTAAATGAATCCCGACCGAGATGTAGCTGATGATGTTGAAAGTAATGCGCTGGCTCCCGCACAAGGGGCAACGCCATCTGAAAGTAGACCAATAACGGTTAGTCAGGGAGGAAAGGCTAAGGAAGCCTTCTTCCAAAGGATGAATGAGTGGTTTGCTGTGTAACAGCCCGATTTTTGACCCTAATCGTAACGGCAGTTTCGGGACCACGAATCTGAGTCAAAAAAAATATTTTAATATTATTTTCTATGCTTATTATGTGTGAATTGGTGTGTGTGAAAATTTCGTATTAAAATTTGATCATTTTAGTGCTTAATTATGAAAAAAGGGCTTAATCGCATAAAAAGAAAATTTGACGGATAAATGTGTAAGTACTGAATTGATGATGTCTTTATAAATTGGGGGTTTAAAATAGCAAAGTGACCATAAATGAAGTTCGTGCTAGTCATGATTTTACATGTAATAGTAATTGAATTTTTTATTATATTATGTTATATTATATTTTATGTTAAAATGTATTAGTTTAATATGTTATAATAATATGAATAAAAGATGAAAAATGTTCATCTTTCTTAATGGTTCATGGCTGAAACTTGAGAAAGAAAAAGAGAGAAAAGCTTCATGAGGTTCGGCACTTGGGAGGATTAATTGGGTTAGTGATTTTGTTCGGTTTTTGATGATTTATACGTTTTTGAGATCGTTGCTATGTGATTTAGCTAGCCCATGCTTGAATTTATGAATTGGTTGTGTATTTTGTGAGTTGCCATTGAAGAAAGCTTGTTGTTTTTGTGAGTTGATGATGAAATATTGATTATATGTGATAGATAAACAATTTTTGTCTTTAAATTTTGGATGAAATTGAGTAGTTAGGATTAAATTGCAAAAATAAATTTTTGAGGGGCTAAAATGTGAAATAAATGAATTGCATGAACTTGTAATTGGAACACAAAGATTCGACCCTAAAGAAGTGTGGCTAAATTTTGAGTATTGTGTTTTATGCAATAGGGATTAAATTGTAAAAACTGTAAATGTTAGGGGTAAAATTGTAAATTGCTCAATTATATGTCTTTGGATTAAATTGAATAAGAAAAATGTTGAATGAGCTTAATTTGAAACTATTTAGATCAAGAACAAAAAAAAGGGATTGGATCGGGGAAAAACAAAGTTGAACGAATAGTCGGGAAAACCTAATTCGTTGATTTCCGATGTAAGTCTATAAACAATTGGGTTGATTTGAATTTTTATTTAATTTATATTAACATGATTAAGTTAAATAGAATGGAGCTTGTTAAATTATTTAAAGCCAAATGTAACATTGGGCAAGATATGTGATAGCCGGATGTTTGGTTGACTTATATATGATATTTGATGTATTTGAGTTGAATGAATACCTATAGAGTGAGGAGTAGTTAAATGTGTAATTTTGTTAAGAGATGGATGTGTTCGAAAATATAACTATAAGTATTTATTTATTTTGGCCGAATGAGATAGTAAGTTATAGGAAGAATGGCTTGATTCGATCATGTGTATATATGTGTGTTCATTAGTATAATGTGAATTTATATGTTGATATGAGAGATGAAAAGATCGGTTAAATGAGCACTAAGTGTGCGAAATCAGTCATCTGGCACTAAGTGTGCAGAAAATGAGTAATGGCACTAAGTGTGCGATACATTACGAGTAATGGCACTAAGTGTTCGATACATTACGAGAAAATTTGCACTAAGTGTGCACTTTATCAAAGTAACGGCACTAAGTGTGCGATACATTACATAAATTGCACTAAGTGTGCTGGTTACAAATCTTCCAAGGAAATCCATTTGTGAATTTTGTTAAATGAGACAAACTAAACAGGTAAGTGATTTATAATAGTGGGATGAATTGGTACTAATGAGGTAAGTTATCCTACTTTAAGAAACCAATTAACTGAGAGGTGATTATTAGATTTAAATTATGTTCGGGATGAAATAACTATGCTTGGTATTGAATGAAATATAATGTGGTATGCATGAATATTCAGTTGTGAGACTTATAGGTATTTTATTTATGGAATGATGCTAAGATATGTACATATATACTTGCGGTTATAATTCATTATTGGTAATGTGGGCTAATTTAATTGTACAATGTTTAATTGTATATTCTACCATTGCTTATGACTTACTAAGCTATATTAGCTTACCGTATGTGTTTATTTGACTATTTGATAGATTTTGAAGTCTAAGTTTGAGCTCGGGATTACCATCAAAGTTAATCACACTATCATCTACGTTTGGTACCCTTTTTATGAGTTGAACTTTTGGATCTATGGCATGTAGAAGCTATATTTTTAATCTTTTGAGTTATTATGAATTTGATGTATAAACTGCCATGCGAAAATGGCATACTACTATGTTTTGGGTTGGTTTAAAATTATCAAGTATGATTATAATGTTTTGGTATGTATGGTTTTGTGGTAAGCATTTTTGGTAGTTTTTACCATGACATTAATTATCTATGTATCATGTACGAATGCATTCATATGATTTTGAGTAATGCATATAGTATATTAAGGTAATTGGATGAACTTATGTACATTTATATGTATGTACTGTAGATCAAGATATAAAATGACAATATCATGCAATATAAGTATAAGCTAACTTTCGTTTGGATTATTTAAAAGTTGTATATATAGTAAGCTATATGAAAGTGGTTAGACTATTATGTTTAATCTTGTTATATATTAAGTTCTTGGCGAAATAATTGAGTATTTGGTTTTGATGATTCGACTTGGTATATGTATATATATGATGTGAGGCATAAATTGTATGGTTGGTATCTTGAATCATATGCTTACTTAGTTAACCGTAAATGATTCATGATCTAGCTCATATTAGTAAGTTTAAATCATAGGATGAATGTTTATGAGATTTTTCTTGATAAACTAGTTAAGGAGAATGAATAAGTATGCGCATATACTATAATGGTTAATGTAATGAGTTAGTCGAGTACAAATAAGTTGATATGTTATATGGACTTACTCATATGTTATATGTTTAAAAATGAATTAGATTGAACTCTGAGTTAGTATTTCTATATTAGTTAACAAAATGTTATTTATATATAGATAATTGCGAATAAGATCTATGTGATTATGTGAATGTATGAAAGATGTGTTTCCTTTGATAACACCTCGTAACCCTAATCCGGCGATGGATACGAGTTAGGAGTGTTACATTTGATTGGTATCAGAGCTACGGTTTAGTCGATTCTTGGACTAACGTAGCGCGTGTCGGGTCTAGCTATACATGCCATATTTTATAATGTGATAGTGTGATGAGTTCTGACAGTGAAATGTGTTTTCTTCTTTTGTATAGTAAATGGATCCTGATCCCGAGCGAGCTATAGCTGACGATGTCGAGAGTGTGGCTCCCGTTCCCGCGCAAGGGACCACGCTGGATGAATCTCGACCAGCTGCGAGTAATCCTGATGTGGGGACTAAACAAGCCTTCTATAGCATGATGAATGATTGGTTCAACCAATATATTCGGACCAATCTGGCTGTTCAACAACCCTTGAATCCGAATACTTCCCCTGTAGTACTGGTGGTACCCCCGATCGTTAATCATGAAAGAGTAAGCAAGCCTCCAGTTGACAGAATTAGAAAACACGGGGCTCAAGAGTTCAGAGCCGAAGATGATGATGATGCTGAGCGAGCTGAATTTTGGTTTGATAATACTATTCGTGTTTTTAATGAACTATCTTGCACCCCTGATGAGTGCCTGAAGTGCGCCATATCTTTGTTACGAGATTCTGCCTACTATTGGTGGAATACTCTTGTATCGGTTGTTCCTAATGAACGAGTTACTTGGGACTTCTTTCAGAGGGAGTTTCGAAAGAAATACATCAGCCGGCGATTCATAGATTCGAAACGCAAGGAATTTCTTGAGCTTAAACTGGGTCGTATGACCGTATCTGAGTACGAGCGCAAGTTTGTAAGATTTAGTCACTATGCTCGTGAGTGTGTTTCATCTGAGGCTACTATGTGCCGAAGATTCGAAGAAGGGATAAACGAAGACATAAAATTACTGGTTGGCATACTTGAAATAAATGAGTCCGTGGTATTTGCTGAGCGAGCTTGTAAAGCCGAAGAGCTGGGGAAAGAAAAATGGAAAGCCGAGTTTGAAGCTAGAGACTTCCGAAAGAGATCAGCGGGTAAATTTCCTTAAACGTCATCCAAGAAGTTCAAGAATAATAGTAACCGATCCAAAGCTAACACAGGGATCTCTATACGAGAACGTCCACCAGCGAGTTCACAGGTTACCTCGATTGCTAGTGTTGGCAATACTCGATCAAATAAGCCCGAGTGTCAACATTGTGGCAAACGGCATTTTGGTGAATGTTGGGGTAAATCTAATAATCGCACTTGCTACAAGTGTGGTTCGTAGGATAATTTTATTCGGGATTGCCCGAAGACAGCTGAAAAGGATGTTGCTCAGAGTACGAGACTGAACAGCATTGCAGCTAGAGGTAGACCATCTCGTAATGTGGGAGGTAGGAGCGGCACTCAGAGAGGGATTTCGGATGCGGCTATTCGATCAGAAGCCCGTGTGCCAGCAAGAGCCTTTGCCATTCGTGCCAAAAAGGAGGCTTCATCTCTTGATGTCATCATCGGTATATTCACTCTCTTTGATACTAGTGTAATTGCTTTGATTGATCCCGGTTTAACTCATTCCTATGTGTGTGAAACATTAGTATCCAGCAAGACTCTACCTATTGAATCTATTGAATTTGTGATTCGGGTTTCGAACCCCCTGGGCCGGTGTGTGTTAGTTGATAGAGTGTGTAAGAATTGTCCTTTAATGATTCGAGACTCGTGTTTTCCAGCTGATTTGATGCTGTTACCATTTGATGAGTTTGATATTATCCTCGGTATGGATTGGCTAACCGTGCACGATGCAGTAGTGAATTGCAGACGAAAGATTATTAATCTGCGTGTCAGAATAATGAGATAATTCGAGTTGAATCTGCGGATTTGAATGGGTTACCAACAGTGATATCTTCGATGCTAGCTCGATAGTATTTGAGAAAGGGTTGCGAAGCTTACTTTGCTTATGTGATTGATAGTAAAGTAACTGAAAAGAAGATTGAATCTGTACCAATTGTTTGCGAGTATCCGGATGTGTTCCCGGAGGAATTGCCAGGATTGCCACCTGTTCGAGAAGTGGAGTTTGGAATTGAGCTAGTGCCAGGGACAACTTCGATCTTGATAGCTCTGTATAGAATGGCACCGGCTGAATTAAAAGAATTGAAAGCTCAGTTGCAAGAATTGACAGATAGAGGTTTTGCTCGACCGAGTTTTTCTCCCTGGGGTGTGCCAGTCCTATTTGAGAAAAAGAAAGATGGAACTTTGAGAATGTGCATCGATTACTGACAACTCAATAAAGTGACTATAAAGAATAAATATCCTTTGCCACGTATCAACGGTTTATTTGATTAGCTTAAGGGAGCTTCGGTATTCTCAAAAATCGATCTGAGGTCAGGTTATTATCAACTGTGAGTTAGAGACTCGGATGTACCGAAGACTACTTTTCAGACAAGATACGGTCATTACGAGTTTTTGGTGATGCCGTTACAACTCACTAATGCCCCTACCATTTTCATGGATTTGATGAATCGGGTATTCAAATAGTATTTGGACCAGTTCGTGGTTGTGTTTATTGATGACATTCTGATCTATTCGCGTGATGAAACCGATCATGTCGAATACTTGAGACTTATGTTACAGATTTTGTGTGATAAGTAGTTGTACGAGAAATTTAGCAAATGTAAGTTTTGGTTGAATGAAGTTAGTTTCCTGGGGCATGTCATTTCAGTATCGGGCATTCGGGTTGACCCGAGTAAAGTTTTGGCTATACTTGATTGGAAACCTCCGCGGAATGTTTCTGAAGTTTGTAGTTTATTGGGACTTTTCGGATACTATAGACGCTTCGTGAAAGGGTTTTCTATGATTTCAGCTTCGATGACAAAGTTGTTGTAGAAAGGCATTAAATTCGAGTGGTCAGAAAGGTGCCAGAAGAGTTTTGATCAACTAAAAACTTTGTTAACGGAAGCTCCAGTGCTTGTTCAGCCAGAGTCGGGTAAGGAGTTCATTGTTTTCAGCGATGCATCCTTAAATGGTTTAGGCTTGTTTTGATGCAGGAGGGTAAAGTTTTAGCTTACGCCTCGAGACAGTTAAAGTCGCATGAAAAGAACTATTCGACTCACGATCTTGAATTGGCTGCTATAGTTTTCGCTTTGAAAATATGGCATCACTATCTATTCGGTGAAAAATGCCATGTCTATTCGAATCACAAGAGTCTAAAGTATTTAATGACTCAGAAGGATCTGAATTTGAGACAGCGACGATGGTTGGAACTGTTAAAAGACTACAAGCTTGTGATTGATTATCACCCGGGGAAGGCTAATGTGGTTGCTGATGCACTTAGCCAGAAATAACTATTTGTTCTTCGTGCAATGAATGCGAATGTAGCTATGATTGATGATGGTGCAATTATTGTAGAATTGAAAGCGAGACCATTATTCGTTCAACAGATTAGCGAAGCTCAAGAGATTGATAATGACTTAATAGCAAAGAGGGGTCAATGTGGCTCGAGTGATGATTCAGATTTTCAGTTAGATGCTGAGGGATGCTTACGGTTTAGAAATCGAATATGTGTGCCTAAGCATCCTGAGTTGATTCGAATGATTTGTGATGAAGCTCATAATAGTAGATTGTCAATTCACCCGGTAATACGAAGATGTATAACGACTTGAAACAGTATTATTGGTGGCACGGTATGAAACGAGATATTTCAGACTCTGTGTCGAAGTGTTTAATATGTCAACAAGTAAAAGCTGAGCATCAAGTACCATCGGGATTACTTCAACTGACTATGATACCTGAGTGGAAATGGGATCGAGTCACGATGGATTTCATATCTGGGTTGCCGTTGACACCGAGCAAGAAAGACTCAATCTGGGTTATTGTTGATAGATTGACGAAACCAGCCCATTTTATTCCGATAAGAATGGATTTCTCGCTTGATAAGTTAGCTGAATTGTACATTTCTCAAATTGTACGATTGCACGGAGTGCCTATTTCTATTATTTCGGATAGAGATCCGAGGTTTACATCGCAGTTTTGGAAGAAACTATAGGATGCTCTAGGTACTAAATTGCACTTCAGTACTGCTTTTCACCCTCAGTCGGATGGTTAATCCGAACGTGTTATTCAAATACTCGAAGATATGTTGAGATGTTGTGTTCTTGAGTTTGAGGGTACATGGGAACGATACTTGCCTTTGATTGAATTTGCATACAATAACAGCTTTCAATCGAGTATCAAAATGGCACCTTATGAAGCTTTGTACGGTCGTAAATGTCGTACACCTTTATATTGGACCGAGCTGAGTGAAAGCAAGATACACGGGGTTGATTTCATCAAAGAGACTAAACAGAAAGTAAAAGTGATCCGAGAAAGTTTGAAAGCCGCGTCAGATCGTTAGAAATCATATGCGGAGTTGAAACACAAAGATATAGAGTTTCAGGTGGGAGACCGAGTATTTTTGAAAGTTTCGTCGTGGAAGAAGATACTTAGATTTGGTCGTAAAGGAAAGCTGGGTCCGAGATTTATTGGGCCGTACGAGGTTATTAAGCGTATCGGACCAGTTGCGTACAGACTAATGTTGCCATCTGAATTAGACAAGATTCACAATGTTTTTCATGTATCGATGCTTCCACGATACAGATCTGATCCTTCTCATGTGATTAGCTCGTCAGAGATTGAGATTGAGCCTGACTTGACAATGAGGAAGAACCGATTCGTATTTTAGCTCGTGAAGTGAATGAGTTACGAAATAAGAAAATCTCGTTGGTTAAAGTTATATGGCATAAGCACGGGGTCAAGGAAGCAACCTGGGAACTTGAAGATTCAATGAAAGAACACTACCCAAAATTATTTATCGATAAGATTTTCGGGGACAAAAATCCCTTAAGGGGGAGAATTGTAAGAGCCCGATTTTTTACCCTAATCAGAACGGTGATTTCGGGACCACGAATCCGAGTCGCAAAAATATTTTAATATTATTTTCTATGCCCATTATGTGTGAATTGGTGTGTGTGAAAATTTCGTATTAAAATTTGATCGTTTTAGTGCTTAATTATGAAAAAAAGGGCTTAATCCCATAAAAAGAAAATTTGGCGGATAAATGTGTAAGTACTAAATTGATGATGTCTTTATAAATTGGGGGTTTAAAATAGCAAATTGACCATAAATGGAGTTAGTGCTAGTCATGATTATGCATGTAATAGTAATTGAATTTTTTATTATATTTTATTATATTTTATGTTAAAATATATTAGTTTAATATGTTATAATAATAATATGAATAAAAGATGAAAAGTGTTCATCTTTCTTAATGGTTCATGGCTGAAACTTGAGAAAGAAAAAGAGAGAAAAGCTTCATGAGGTTCGGCACTTGGGAGGATTAACTGGGTAAGTGATTTTGTTCGATTTTTGATGATTTATACGTTTTTGAGATTGTTGCTATGTGATTTAGCTAGCCCATGCTTGAATTTTTGAATTGGTTGTGTATTTTGTGAGTTTCCATTGAAGAAAGCTTGTTGTTTTTGTGAGTTGATGATGAAATATTGATTATATGTGATAGATAAACAATTTTTGTCTTTGAATTTTGGATGAAATTGAGTAGTTAGGATTAAATTGCAGAAATAAATTTTTGAGGGACTAAAATGTGAAATAAATGAATTGTATGAACTTGTAATAGGAAGACAAAGATTCAACCCTAAAGAAGTGTGGCTAAATGTTTAGTATTTTATGTTTTATACAATAGGGACTAAATTGTAAAAATTGTAAATGTTAGGGGTAAAATTGTAAATTGTTCAATTATATGTCTTTGGATTAAATTGAATGAGAAAAATGTTGAATGAGCTTAATTTGAAATTATTTAGATCAAGAACAAAAAGAAACGGGATTGGATCGGGGAAAAACAAAGTTGAACTAATAGTTGGGCAAACCTAATCCATTGATTTTCGAGGTAAGTCTATAAGCAATTGGGTTGATTTGAATTTTTATTTAATCTATATTAATGTGATTAAGTTAAATAGAATGGAGCTTGTTAAATTATTTAAAGCCGAATGTAACATTGGGCAAGATATGTGATAGCCGGATGTTTGGTTGACTTATATATGATATTTGATGTATTTGAGTTGAATGAGTACCTATAGAGTGAGGAGTAGTTAAATGTGTAATTGTGTTAAGAGATGGATGTGTTTGAAAATATAACTATAAGTATTTATTTATTTTGGCCGAATGAGATAGTAAGTTATAGGAAGAATGGCTTGATTCGATCATGTGTATATATCTGTGTTCATTAGTATAATGTGAATTTATATGTTGATATGAGAGATGAAAAGATCGGTTTAATGAGCACTAAGTGTGCGAAATCAGTCATCTAGCACTAAGTGTGCGGAAAATGAGTAATGGCACAAAGTGTGCGATACATTATGAGTAATGGCACTAAGTGTTCGATACATTACGAGAAAATTTGCACTAAGTGTGCACTTTATCAAAGTAACGGCACTAAGTGTGCGATACGTTACATAAATTGCACTAAGTGTGCTGGTTACAAATTTTCCAAGGAAATCCATTTGTGAATTTTGTTAAATGAGACAAACTAAACAGGTAAGTGATTTATAATTGTGGGATGAATTGATACTAATGAGGTAAGTTATCCTACTTTAAGAAACTAATTAACTGAGAGGTGATTATTAAATTTAAATTACGTTCGGGGTGAAATAATTATGCTTGGTATTGAATGAAATATAATGTGGTATGCATGAATATTCAGTTGTGAGACTTATAGGTATGGTATTTATGGAATGATGCTAAGATATGTACATATATACTTGCGGTTATAATTCATTATTGGTAATGTGGGCTAATTTAATTGTACAATGTTTAGTTGTATATTATACCATTGCTTATGACTTACTAAGCTATATTAGCTTACCGTATGTGTTTATTTGACTATTTGATAGATTTTGAAGTTTAAGTTAAAGCTCGGGATTACCGTCAAAGTCAATCACACTATCATCTACGTTTGGTACCCTTTTTATGAGTTGAACTTTTGGATCTATGGCATGTATAAGCTATATTTTTAATCTTTTGAGTTATTATGAATTTGATGTATAAATTGCCATGCGAAAATGGCATACTACTATGTTTTGGGTTGGTTTGAAATTATCAAGTATGATTATAATGTTTTGGTATGTACAGTTTTGTGGTAAGCATTTTTGGTAGTTTATACCATGATATTAAATATATATGTATTATGTACGAATGCATTCATATGATTCTGAGTAATGCATATAGTATATTAAGGTAATTGGATGAACTTATGTACATTTATATGTATGTACCGTAGGTCAAGATATAAAATGACAATATCATGCAATATAAGCTAACTTTAGTTTGGATTATTTAAAAGTTGTATATGTAGTAAGCTATATGAAAGTGGTTAGACTATTATGTTTAATCTTGTTATATATTAAGTTATTGGCGAAATGATTGAGTATTTGGTTTTGATGATTCGGCTTGGTATATGTATATATATGATGTGAGGCATAAATTGTATGGTTGGCATCTTGAATCGTATGCTTACTTAGTTTCACCATAAATGATTCATGATCTAGCTCATATTAGTAAGTTTAAATCATAGGATGAATGTTTATGAGATTTTTCTTTATAAACTAGTTAAGGAGAATGAATGAGTATACGCATATACTATAATGGTTAATGTAATGAGTTAGTTGAGTACAAATAAGTTGATATGTTATATGGACTTACTGATATGTTATATGTTTAAAAATGAATTCGATTGAACTCGGAGTTAGTATTTCTATATTAGTTAACAAAATGTTATTTATATATAGATAATTGCGAATAAGATCTATGTGATTATGTGAATGTATGAAAGATGTGTTTCCTTTGATAACAATTTGTAACCATAATCCAGCGATGGATACGGGTTAGGGGTATTACATGCTGAGTTTGTTTGAACAAATCTGGCTCCTCAACATCTTTCACCCCCACCTAACCCCCAACCGGTTCCCGTAGCTCCTCAAGGTGTGGAATTGTTAAGACTGAACAAGCCTCTAGTTGATAAGATTCAAAAACAAGGGGCTGAAGAATTTAGAGCGAATGTTGACGGTGATCCCAAGAGAGCAGAGTTTTGGCTTGAGAATTCTATTAGGGTATTTGATGAGCTTTCTTACACACCGGATGAGTGATTGAAATGTGCTATATCACTTTTGAGGGACTCGGAATATTAATGGTGGAATACTCTAATATTAGTGGTACCGATACAAAGAGTTACCTGGGATTTCTTCCAAGACGAGTTCAAAAAGAAATATATCAGTGAACTATTTATTGATCAGAAACGCAAAGAGTTCCTAGAGTTGAAACAGGGCCGTATGTTTGTGACTGGATATGAGTGAGAGTTTGTTAGACTCAGTAAGTACGCTCGGGAATGTGTTTCAACAGAAGCTATTGTGACAGCCTAATTTTCAGTGGTGACGGAAATAGTGATTCGGGATCATTAAATCCTAGACGAGTAAGTTTGAAAATTTAATAAATTAATATTTATGAGTCAAGTGAAAATTTAGAAGTACTTCTGAATTAGTGAATTTTGTGATTTAAAAGAGAAATTTTTGGGTAAATTGGGTTAAAAATAAGGTATCGAGACCTCAAATTCATAAATTGAGCCATTAAAATTTTTAGGAATACTTATGGAGTGTTAGTAAGCTAGTATTAAAGTTTTGTTATAAAATTTTGGTGTTTTGGTAGTTAATTAATTGAAAAGGACCAAATTGTAAAAGATGTAAAATTTGCTAAAGTGATTAAATGGATCAAGCAATAAAGAAGGAAGGGTTTAAAAGGCAATTAAGCCTACATGTGTAGAGGCTGGACGGCATGGGCAAGAAAATCAGCAATAAAATAATGTGAAATAAGGGAAAAATTGGAAATTTTACAAATTAACTAAATAAAATAAAGACTAAATTTGAAAAATCTAGATATCTCTTCATATCTCATCAGCCAAAAACACCACAGTAGACCTCTTAAGCTGGTTTTCATGTTCTGGCACCATGTGAGTTCAAATCTTGCTTTTTCTTTAAAATTTTTATGTTTTTGTGACTTTTACAATTAGGTCCAACTAGTGGATTCATTTTTTTTTTGATTCTATGAATGATTTTGAAAGTTACCATGAATAAGTACTGGAAGTTTATGATTAATTATTGTGGATTTGAGGATTTAATTTCATTATATGATGATTTTATTAAGTGATTTTAATAGAAAATGATTTTTAGGACCTAATTGTGAAAAAGTTGTGAACTAGGGTTTCATGTTGAAATTCTGAATATCAAGGACTGTGTAATAGCTTAAAGTAACTAGATAAAGTGTTAATTGAGAAAAAAATTAGCTCAATTGATGGGTTAATAGAGTAGGGACTAAATTGTAAAAATTATAAATTTTGGGGTAAAAGGTAATTTCAAAAATTAAAGGGCATAAATTGTGAAGTGAATTAGAATTGAACTAGATGCTAATGAATGGAAAATTTTATATTATAGATCGAGAGTTCGAAGATAAACGAGGAAAAGAGAAAATTGTTGATTAGTCCCTAAATTTCGATAACTTTTACAAATTGGCCCAAGTAAGTTCATATGGTTGAAATTTCATAATTAATTGTTAATTTAGGAATTATATAATGTATTATATTATTTTTTTGTTATTAAATTATGATAATTGTACAAATATGAAAATCAAATGGAATCTTCAAATTGAGTAGAACGCAGGATTGAGTATGTTCGTTCAGTGATCAGTGATGAATTGATGGATAAGACCATGGTTGGACCATGGCAATATATGTATGTACGTGTAAGACCATAGCTGGGCTATGGCGTCGTAATTAAAGTGTAAGACCATAGCTGGGCTATGGCATAGTAATTAAAGTGTAAGACCATAGTTGGGCTATGGCATTGTGATTAGATAAAGTGTAAAGACCATCGCAGGGCTATGGCAATATATGTGCAAGATCAAAGTGGGTTGTGGCATCAAGATAACGACGTACTCAAATCTATAAGACATTCTCTAATTTGACAAGTATTGGTAAGTGAGTTTAAGTCAAAGTGATGGAATCTAATTAGTTATTGATATTTAGCTCAGTCAAGTGAATTCATCTTTTGAAATTGTGGATGACAAGAAGTATTGTTGAAACATTTGCTTAATAATTTATTATTGAATGTTCGGTAAGATCTACGTTTAAAGCCTATGAACTTACTAAGCTTTCGTAAGCTTACTTCTGTGTCTTATTGTTCTTTGTAGATTGACGTGAGTTCGGTAGGTCGGGTCAACACATTAGGGCACACTCTCTAGATTTCATCGGTAGATTTCATTATGCATCTTAATGTTTATATGGCATGTATAGGAATCAATTAGAAGGAATTAAACTTGTAACATGGGTATGAATGGAACATATACACATATGCTTGCTTGAATGTATTTATTTAGTAGTTAAATTTGGTAAAGAAATGAATGTGGTTACTTTGGTAAGTTTGGGTAATAGGTTTTTGTGATGTTAAAGTAGAGTTTTCTTAGTTATCAACAGTTTGAACTAGAACAGTTTTGGACAGCAGCAGTAGTTTGATTTTGAAAATTCACCAAAAATTGTAGAAATTGAATTAGAGGTTAATTGAAGTATTAAATTAATTTCTAATAAGTCTAGTTTTATATAGAAGAAACGGTGTAAGCAAAAAAAAATTATATTATGAGATATTTTATTTTTTGTGAGACAAGGTCAGATTAATTTTGGGTTCCCCTGTTTTGAATTTGAAAAATCATCAAAAATTTTATAAAAATAATTAAGGGTTTAAATTTATATTTTTAAATTCTTAATGAGTCTAATTTCAAGAGAAAAAAACAAAAACCTCATCCAAATCTCATACAAAGAGATAATTAACTTTTAGTGAAGAAAGGTTGAAGCTGTCAAACGGAAAAATAGGGATAAATTTGAAGATTTTACTGTATTGATTGGCTAAACTATAAATTCTAAAATTTTTATGGTAGAAAGATATTTGAGTCTGGTTTCTAAAACATCAAGAGGATCTTAATTTAGAATTCTATAGCTCAAGATATAAATAATTTAGTGACTATGATTCAAGTGGACAACTTTGATATATTATGTGTAAAATATTATGTAGACTCTGGTAATATCCCGTAACTCTGTTCCGACAACGGATGTGGGATAGGGGTATTACAGCTATCATGTGCAAGAGATTCGAAGATGGGTTGAATGAGGATATCAGACTGTTATTTGGGATTTTAGAGTTGAAAGAATTTGTTGTACTAGTCGAACGAGTTTGCAAAGCCGAAGAGTTCAACAAAGAAAAGAGAAAAGCTGAGTTTGAGACTAGAGATTTGAGAAAAAGATCGATCAATAAGCCATTTCAATCTCCTCGAAGAAATTGAGGGATTTGTATACTTGTTCGAATGTTTCAGCTGGGTACCCTAACAGAGATTGTGGGAAGCAATATTCGGGTTCTAAGGCCCAAACTACGTCAATAGCGAGCGTTGGTAACGCTAAGTCTAATAGACCTAAATGTCAACACTGTGGTAGATGACATCCCGGTGAATGTAGAATGAATAACCGTGCTTGCTTTAAATGTGGCTCTCCAGATCACTTCATTCGAGATTGCCCTAAAATGGCTGAGAAAGATAATTTCCAGAATGCAAGATCGAGCAACACTGCCACTAGAGGGAGGCCATCGAGAAATACATGAAATGGAACCAGTAGCAAAGGTGTAATGAAAGATTCAACTGCTAGATCAGAGGTCAGAGCACCTGCCAGAGCCTACGCTATTCGCGCTCGCGAAGATGCGTTATCCCCTTATGTTATCACTAGTACATTTTCTGTCTATGATACTAATGTAGTTGCACTGGTTGATCCTAGATCGACTCATTCTTATATTTGCATGAATTTGGTATCTAGTAAGAATTTGCCTGTTGAGTCTACTAAGTTTGTGATTAAAGTGTCAAACCACTTAGGCAAATATGTTTTAGTCGATAAAGTTTGCAAGAGTTGTCCTTTAATGATTCGGGGTCATTGTTTTTCGGCTGACTTAATGCTTTTACCATTTGATGAGTTTGATGTAATTCTTGGAATGGATTGGTTGACTCTACATTATGTCATAGTGAATTGTAGATGAAAGATTATTGAATTGAAATGTAAAAATAATGAAATTCTTTGGATTGAACCGGATGAGTCTGGTGAGTTGCCTATTGTGATTTCGTCGATGTCAGCTCAGAAGTATCTAAGAAAAGGTTGTGAAGCTTATCTTGCGTATGTACTGAATACGAAAGTGTCTGAATTGAAGATCAAATTTATGCTGGTTGTTTGTAAATATCCGGATGTGTTCTCAGAAAAATTGCATGGATTACCACCGATCAGAGAGGTTGAGTTTACTATTGATTTAGTACCGGGAGCTTCACCGATATCGATAGCTCCGTATAGAATGGATCTGAATGAATTAAAAGAATTGAAATCTCAGTTGCAAGAGTTGACAGATAAGGGTTTTGCGAGACCGAGTTTTTTGCCTTAGGGTGCACCAGTGTTATTCGTCAAGAAGAAAGACAAATCCATGGTACTCTGAACAAGTATCCTTTACTGAGAATTGATGATTTTCGATCAGTTGAAAGGGGCAATAGTGTTCTCGAAGATAGACTTGAGATCAGGCTATTATTAGTTGAGAGTTAAAGATTCGGATGTGCCAAAAACTGCGTTCAGAATAAGGTATGGCCATTATGAATTCCTTATTATGCCGTTTGGATTAACAAATGCTCCTGTAGTTTTTATGGACTTGATGAATCAAATTTTCCAACCGTATTTATGAAACACCCCAAACCCGGCCCACGAGCATTGACCAGATCTGGCATGCTCCTCGAGTAAAACATGTCAAAAGCTTGTTTGTCATTTGGGAAAATTCTGGGTGGTTTTGAAGAAAAGTTTATTTGTGTTGTGATTAAATTGAAAATCGTGATGTTATATTTTATTAAAACGTTGTTTTCGTACTTGAAAACTATAAGTTAAAAGAAATGCCAAATTTTAGAGCGTGGCATTAAGTTGAAAATCGTTGGGGTTTAGGTGTCAACACATTTGAAATTATTTTAAAGAGAAGTTGTTTAACCTTTTTATTTAATATCGATCGTTTCATAGTAAAAAGTAAAACGCATGCATAAAACAGTTTAACAGTAATGGCCTTATTACAACAATAGCAAAACCCGAAATAAATCCAAAACTTAATATAAAAACCCAGAATAAAGTAAATATTGAGCTGAGCATGGCCACCACTAAGTTCCTGCCGACCCGGTCCAATTACTGAGTGTCACCTGCAAAATGTTAGCCCACGAAGGGTGAGTCAACAGACTCAGTGTATAGCAACCAACACAGACTCCCAAACGATTTAGGCATATCAAATCACATATAATAAATATATGATGCAAACCCAAACCCATACCTAAACAACCATCCTTTACACATCACCTGTACCTGCCAATCACACCGCGGGGATTACTAAATCAACCCTCCATCCGCTACACACCATCGAAGGCAGTCGCTGCAGTCAACTGCACATCGCCTTTATAATCGTGGCATAGCCACCAGATAACGTGACAGAGTCACCAGATTCAGATTATGTGACATGAGTCACCAGATAATGTGGTAAAAACCACCAGATCACTTCCCCTTTTCATATCACCCATATGCCCATGCGTCATACAAAACATGCAGAAATCATGAAATATACCTTATTCCATATTCATAACGAATTCACATATGTGTCATATTCAATGTTCATAACATTATTAACAGAGCATTAAGGGTAACGTACCTGCATACATTGTACCATTGAATGGTACCTTTTAGCCACATTTTTCATATTTCCATTAACACATGCACAATATTATTACCATAAATCTATCAAGAATTAGTGTATGGCTACACACCTGGTACTAACACGATTACTGAATCCCGAAAGTCTACCGAAACAGATTGTACTCCTCCCTAAAAATCATAGTCAGAATCGGCCCATCACTAACACTTAATATGGCCTTGGCTGAATACTACACATGGCTTACCTTGGATCTTGAAATCCCAAAGATTTCCCCCTTGTAGTCGACAATAATAGAATCCCGAAATTCCCCCTTCAAAGTTCGGCCAAAGAGCATTAATGGGATTAGAGTCTTGATTTCGATAGACCAAAATAGAGAAAAGAGCCTTTTAAATTCAAGAGAGATCCCTTAACAAATAGAATGACCAAAACGCAATTGGTTCACCAACTCTATGTGTCGACAAGAGGAAAGAGATGTTGAGTTTTCGGCCTTTAATGTTTATGATCAAATCGACTTCAACAGGGTAGAGGAGCAATCGGTTATGGCCACAAAATAGAGGATTCGACTTTTGAAAGATTCGTGAGAAGAGAAAGTAAATGATGGAATGTAGTGCGATTTAACTTGATGACAAAAGGAGATTCGGCTTGAACAAAAGAAATGAGAGATGGAAGGTTTGAGATGTTGCGGCAATGGTGGAATTGAGGGAGATTACGGCTAGCACAAAAGAAAGGAGAAGAGAAGATACTTTCGGTTTTTGGTCAACAGAGAAAAAGAATTTCGGCAGAGGCACAATTGAAAAGAAAAGAAAGAAAATGGCCTCCTTTCCTCCCTTTGGCCGAAAATAACATCAAGAAAGTCCCTAGGCCGGCCAACTCTCCATCTCTCTACTCAATCCCTTATTATTCTCCTAAAACTTCTCTTCTTTACCCATTCAAAATAATCTGAATAAATCGACAATTATCTTTCTACCTTAGCCGAATTTTAAAAAGAATTTGACCACATCTAAAGCTCATCCATCCAGTCTCCCCATGCCGTCCAACTCCCTTCCTCCCTGACGCAAAAACAACTCCACAATTGCTCCCCTTGCTGCTCGAACCTAGGCCCCTCTTGCACTGCTTGTGGCGTCACTTCTTAAGGCTTTAAGTGGCACCTCCTAGCCACTTTACCAAGCCCAATATTGTGTCCAAATTCCCCTACCAATTTTCTTAAGGCCTCATTTGCCCAGCTCCCCTTTAAGACATAAAATCCAATATTTTCCTAAGACATTCTCCTACATTCTAAAGTTCCCAGAACTCTCAAAACATATTCAAACAACACATAAGCATGCTTCCACATATATTTAAGCAAAAATGCACAACCCCTATGTAACATCCCCAAACCCGGCCCATTCATTACGACCGAATCTGGTTATGTCACTGCGGAAAAGACGGTGGAAAAGTTCTTTTTAGACTTAAAATAAAACAGTAAATTTATTAACCTTTGGAAATCCATGTTGATTTGATATTGCATGAAATCTTTGATATTATAAAAATGTCCACATTAAAAACACTTTATTAACTTATATATTTATTGAATAAATAGGTTGCTAATATAAAAATCAATTTCACATAGTAAATCAAATTAATTAAACCATAATTAAATTAAAATAAAATAGTACCAAAAATAATAATAAAATAATTATAAGGCCCTTATTACAACCCAAATATTTAAACCAAGTACTTAACATAAATAAGCTTAAAAATATTAAACTCTTCTTTCTGCACGGGCCACCATGTGTCTTCTCCGATCCCGGTCCAATCTACGCATCACCTGAAATGGTTAATGAAAAGAGTGAGTCCACTGACTCAGTGCATAATCATAACACATATTTCCATCCGTATGGGCTTGGCCCATACCCACACAGCCATCGAAACAAATCATGCAATAATGCATTTCAGCCCAACCTACTATCCAACCGTGACACCAACCTTAGCAGACTCCCTGCCTAAGGCCGTGGCTAACCCACCACTGATCACATCGTGATCCATAAATCTTACCTTGGCTAACTCGCTGCTCAAGGCCGTGGCTGAGCCACCGATCAACCAAAGTGATCTCAACATCATAATCTGTCTACGGTGATGCACATAGCCATCAACCGCCGAGATGGGCACCTAGCCAACATCTCCCTTGAGGTAGCACAAAGCTAACCATCAAGCGCTAATGTAGCCTGAGCTAACATTAGACCACGTACATCATGTGTACACTCCTTTCTTCGTCGATCCAATCCACCTCCCATGTATGTAAAAATGCAACATGTCAGATCATATTATAACATAAGAGTGGACATCACATGTTAATTATCATACCATATATATATATCATATATAACTCACCATTCAAGCCATTATAATCGGCCATCACACATCACGCATATGTAAACACATTAGCAAACCAAACCATAGAAAATAGTGCGACGATTACGCACCTAATTGATACAAATGACTCAAATCCCGAAACGCTACTTTATGCCTCTACAACGGTTGACTAATCGCCTCTCGAAAGATCTCCTGAGTTAGGCTCTTCTCCCCCTACAATCGGCCTTAGCATCATATACTTAACAACCCTTAGATTAATCAAAATACCACATACATAACTTACCAAAAAGCCTTACCACCACTTACCAAGCCGACTGCTAATCTACTGAGACTAGACTGAAAGCCTTAAAATCCCAGAATACCTTCAACAACGATTGCAACGAAACCCGAAGAGGTCTAAGCTAATATTCGGCCAAGGTGCTCCCAAAATAAGAGAAAAGGAACACGGCACAGAGATGGGATGTAGGTTCGGCTAACAATTAAAGACAATCAAAGGAAAGGGAGTAGGGGTTTCGGCCAAAGGTTTGAGAAGAGGGAAAGAAAAGTGTGGGGGTGTGTTTTCGGTTTAGCACAAAATGAGAGAAAGAAGAGATGAAAGAGTGGGTGGTTCGGCTAAGGGTTTAAAAGAGAAGGAAAAAGGGAAGCTAGTAATGGAGGTTTCGGCAACCAAAGGAAAATGGGGAACAAAGATTCGGCAAGGGGCATCAATGGTGAAAAGTAAAAAGGTGAGCACCTCCCCCCCTATTTATAACATTCGGCCAAGCTCCCCCCTAAGGAAAACAAAATTCGGCCACTACTCAACCTCCCCATAAAATCCCTCAAATCTCTCCTAAATCACCTCCCAATCATCCATTCAAAAAGTTTGAATGAGTCAAACTTTAATCCTTCCATCCTAGCCGAATTCAAAAAGAGAAGACCAAGTCTTCCTCCATCTTTTAAGCCTTCAAAAACCGTCCAACACCTTACCAAGTTGATGCAAAAACAAAGCCCCATCTGCTGCTCTTGCGAATCGAACCTGAGACCCCTTCCAGCTCCCTCTTGAGGCGTCACTTTCCAAGCTCTAGAGTGGCGCCTCCTTGCCACTCTGCCAAGCCAATCTTTGTGCCATATCCTCACCAAAATTTCTCTTAAGCCCCCTCTATCCAAGCTCCCCCTTTTAACCCCTAAAACTAAAAATTTTCTAAAGCCTTCTACCACCACCTAGGGTTCTCAGGACCCCTAAAACTCACCCAACCACACACTGAAGTGTGCCAACACCTGAGCTAAGCACCAAAAGCCTAACCCCTAGAACCAGGGTGTTACAATTCTACCCTCCTTAAAATAATTTCGTCCTCGAAATTACTTGTCTAGACTAACAGTCCAATTCCTCCCACTACGCTATGGCTGCGCACTCTGATCTTAAAGAGCTAACATATTAGGCACAGATTCTAAGTTCATACTCAAAGTCCCAATACTTTACGAGCAACAAAACAAACAGTCACCAAAGCGAACAAAACAACAAAGAATATTCCAAACATAAGGAACTTACCAGCTGACACATCAGGCACATCATTATCCTCCCTCCGACGGACTGCGTAAACTAGACTTGGCTGTCTTGCCTCAGTGCCACCATTACCACGACCTAATGCTCCACGACCTCAGCCGGAACCATTTCCTCCATGGTTCGGACCACGACCTCTTACCGCTTGCTGACCACCTCTGCCCGGCTGCACATAACCTTGACCTTCTGTTCGAGTCCCATTCGGATTCTAGGGACAATCCTTAACCAGATGAGACTTGGACTTGCATCTAAAGCATTCTCGAACACGATTCCAGCATTCGCCACCTTCCACATTGCGCACACGGACGATCTGGATTTCCGGCGGCTGACTTAGCAATATGAACAGGAGTCTCGACCCTCGGTCTTTTCTGAACCTTCTCAAACGATTCTGGCGATCCCGAGCTCCTCTTATCACGGTTCCTTTCTCTGTCCCTATTCTGTCTCTCAGCCTTCTTGACCTCCTCAGCTATACGAGCTTTCTCCACTAGTACAGTGAAGTCTCTTTCCCGTTGCGGAGCAATCAAAACCCGCAGCTCATCCCGTAGCGCATCTTCAAATCTGACGCATCTCTCATAATCAGTTGCCACGATGCCCCGGGCATACCGGCTCAAACGCAGAAACTCAGCTTCGTACTCCGCTATTGACTTGCTACCTTGCACCAGATTGAGGAACGCCTTCCTCTGAGCGTCTACGTAGCTCGCTCTGACATACTTCCCCTCGAACTTGATCTTAAAGTAACCCCAGTCCACTCGATCCGCAGGGGTACTTTCCTTAACAGTGAGCCACCACTGGTAGGCCTCATCCCGTAGCAATGAAACAACACCCTTAAGCTTCTCCTCAGCAGCTAAGTCTAGGTCGTCCATAATCCTTTCAACAGCCTCTAACCAGTACTCTGCCACATTCGGAGCTACCCCAGACACTCCTCTGAAAACCTCAGCTCCATTCGCCCTAAGCCTTCCGGGCACTGACTTCCGAGTCCCACTGCCCCCATTGGCTCCTGCCACTCGCTCAAGCACCCGCAACATAGCCTGCGATACTGCGTCATCTCCTCCAGTCTGATCCTGCTGTTCCACCTCCACAGCTGGTGGCGGCACATCGCTCTCTGACCCATGGCGTGACCCAACCGGTTCCGATACTGACATCCTGCCTCTACCACGTCCACGAGTATTGCGACCACGCCCCTAGAACTCATATCTAGCGCCTCGATTTAGTCTGTTTAAAAAGTTTTATGCATTAGAAATTTTGTTCCACTATTTTATCCACGAGTAATTTTATGAAAAGAGGTTTCTGAGAGTAATTCTTTCGAGCAATCTAGTTTCATTCCCTACCCAGGGGTAATTCCGTCATTTCCTAAAGAGGGGTATTTCGGTAATAACTCAGGGTCAATTTTAAAAATAGTTTTCCAACTTAAAGATATTTCAAAATTTACAAAATCTTAGGGGTCATCTTGAAAATTTTGTTTCTCGAAACAAAGATGTTGCAAAAATTGCAGAAATTGGAGTTATCTCAGTAATTTTGGAAATCATGGGCATTTTCGTAAATTCTCCAAGTCCGGATATCTTGATATTTGTAAAACAGAAATTCTCAGTATTTTTGTAAAGTAAAAACATTTTAAATAAAGTCGAGAGAGAATTTGGAAACCAAGGGCATTTTGGTAATTTTATCAACCAGGGGTATTTCCGTAAATTTCCATAAACCAGAGTATCTTAATATTTTGAAAACTCGAGATTTTGCTATTTTTGTAAAGTAAGATGATTTTAACAAAAGTTGAGGGTAGTACGGTAATTTTACAATACAGGGGCATTTTTGTAATTTTGCCACTAGGGCATTTTGGGAAATTTTGTAAATCGACAAGTGTCTTTCAAATTTAGGGCTTCACAAATCAAAGGGGTAAGTTTGAAAAATTTTAAAATAGAAGGTTTAAAAACAGCAAGGCTAATTCCCTTTCGGGTTTTAATAACCGGTTTAGCCTATGAACAAGTCCTCTTAGTTAAGGTGAACCGTAGCTACGCACCAGGTAGGATTCGAGTAAAGAGGAGGTGAGTCGCTAGGACTGCTTAAATACCAAGCTCTTACTGAATACCATTCCTAGACATGCGTACCATGGTTGCCACACCTTAACTCAGCGACTTACTTCACAGGTTTGTTTAATAACCTTAAGTTTTGTGTATATGTTTGAGTAGACTAATCCTAGGGTCCAATAGCCTGAATATTCTAATCTACGAGCCCAACCTAAGCCCATAATAAATCACACAAACAAAACATTCAAGAGCGAGAAGTACTTACCTGGTGGACTTCGGGCCGGAGACACAGGTGCCATGCCAAAATAACCTGAAATAAAAGTCTATATTTTGAAAAGCCCATTTTTGAAAACTGTTTTCGGGCCCAAAACCTCAAAGCCGAGTTTTGAACCGGGCTCTGGTACCAATCTGTAACATCCCCAAACCCGGCCCATTCATTACGACCGAATCTGGTTATGTCACTGCGGAAAAGACGGTGGAAAAGTTCTTTTTAGACTTAAAATAAAACAGTAAATTTATTAACCTTTGGAAATCCATGTTGATTTGATATTGCATGAAATCTTTGATATTATAAAAATGTCCACATTAAAAACACTTTATTAACTTATATATATTTATTGAATAAATAGGTTGCTAATATAAAAATCAATTTCACATAGTAAATCAAATTAATTAAACCATAATTAAATTAAAATAAAATAGTACCAAAAATAATAATAAAATAATTCTAAGGCCCTTATTACAACCCAAATATTTAAACCAAGTACTTAACATAAATAAGCTTAAAAATATTAAACTCTTCTTTCTGCACGGGCCACCATGTGTCTTCTCCGATCCCGGTCCAATCTACGCATCACCTGAAATGGTTAATGAAAAGAGTGAGTCCACTGACTCAGTGCATAATCATAACACATATTTCCATCCGTATGGGCTTGGCCCATACCCACACAGCCATCGAAACAAATCATGCAAGAATGCATTTCAGCCCAACCTACTATCCAACCGTGACACCAACCTTAGCAGACTCCCTGCCTAAGGCCGTGGCTAACCCACCACTGATCACATCGTGATCCATAAATCTTACCTTGGCTAACTCACTGCTCAAGGCCGTGGCTGAGCCACCGATCAACCAAAGTGATCTCAACATCATAATCTGTCTATGGTGACGCACATAGCCATCAACTGCCGAGATAGGCACCTAGCCAACATCTCCCTTGAGGCAGCACAAAGCTAACCATCAAGCGCTAATGTAGCCTGAGCTATCATTAGACCACGTACATCATGTGTACACTCCTTTCTTCGTCGATCCAATCCATCTCCCATGTATGTAAAAATGCAACATGTCAGATCATATTATAACATAAGAGTGGACATCACATGTTAATTATCATACCATATATATATATATCATATATAACTCACCATTCAAGCCATTATAATCGGCCATCACACATCACGCATATGTAAACATATTAGCAAACCAAACCACAGAAAATAGTGCGACGATTACGCACCTAATTGATACAAATGACTCAAATCCCGAAACGCTACTTTATGCCTCTACAACCGTTGACTAATCGCCTCTCGAAAGATCTCCTGAGTTAGGCTCTTCTCCCTCTACAATCGGCCTTAGCATCATATACTTAACAACCCTTAGATTAATCGAAATACCACATACATAACTTACCAAAAGGCCTTACCACCACTTACCAAGCCGACTGCTAATCTACTGAGACTAGACTGAAAGCCTTAAAATCCCAGAATACCTTCAACAACGATTGCAACGAAACCCGAAGAGGTCTAAGCTAATATTCGGCCAAGGTGCTCCCAAAATAAGAGAAAAGGAACACGGCACAGAGATGGGATGTAGGTTCGGCTAACAATTAAAGACAATCAAAGGAAAGGGAGTAGGGGTTTCGGCCAAAGGTTTGAGAAGAGGGAAAGAAAAGTGTGGGGGTGTGTTTTCGGTTTAGCACAAAAAGAGAGAAAGAAGAGATGAAAGAGTGGGTGGTTCGGCTAAGGGTTTAAAAGAGAAGGAAAAAGGGAAGCTAGTAATGGAGGTTTCGGCAACCAAAGGAAAATGGGGAACAAAGATTTGGCAAGGGGCATCAATGGTGAAAAGTAAAAAGGTGAGCACCTCCCCCCTATTTATAACATTCGGCCAAGCTCCCCCCTAAGGAAAACAAAATTCGGCCACTACTCAACCTCCCCATAAAATCCCTCAAATCTCTCCTAAATCACCTCCCAATCATCCATTCACAAAGTTTGAATGAGTCAAACTTTAATCCTTCCATCCTTGCCGAATTCAAAAAGAGAAGACCAAGTCTTCCTCCATCTTTTAAGCCTTCAAAAACCGTCCAACAACTTACCAAGTTGACGCAAAAACAAAGCCCCATCTGCTGCTTTTGCGAATCGAACCTGAGACCCCTTCCAGCTCCCTCTTGAGGCGTCACTTTCCAAGCTCTAGAGTGGCACCTCCTTGCCACTCTGCCAAGCCAATCTTTGTGCCATATCCTCACCAAAATTTCTCTTAAGCCCCCTCTATCCAAGCTCCCCCTTTTAACCCCTAAAACTAAAAATTTTCTAAAGCCTTCTACCACCACCTAGGGTTCTCAGGACCCCTAAAACTCACCCAACCACACACTGAAGTGTGCCAACACCTGAGCTAAGCACCAAAAGCCTAACCCCTAGAACCAGGGTGTTACACCCTAATTCCCAGATATTACAATTTAGATAAGTTTGTGGTTGTATTTATTGATGTCATCTTGATTTATTCCTGAGATGAGTTAGAGCATGTCGAACATTTAAGAATTGTATTACAAACTTTGAGAGATAAGAAATTGTTTGCTAAATCCAGCAAAAGTGAGTTTTGGCTCCGAAAAGTGGATTTTTGGGACACATTGTTTCAGCGGAAGGCATTCGGATTGTTCCGAGTAAGATTTCGACAGTTATTGATTGGAAACCACCAAGAAATGTATATGAAGTTAGTAGCTTTTTGAGCTTGGCCGATTAGTATCGACGTTTTGTTAAGGGATTTTCGATGATAGCTACACTTATGAGTAGATTGTTACAAAAAGATGTGAAATTCGAGTGGTCTGAGAAACGTCAATAGAGTTTTGAACAGTTGAAATCGTTTTTGACTGAGGCACCGGTGTTAGTGCAACCTGAGTCAGGAAAAGAGTTTGTGATTTTCAGCGACATGTCCTTGAATAGTTTAGGTTTTGTGTTGATGCAAGAGGGTAAAGTGATAGCTTATGCCTCGAGATAATTGAAACTGCACGAAAAGAACTATCCGACGCACGACTTGGAATTAACCGCTATTGTGTTCACTTTAAAATTTTGGAGACACCATTTATTTGGTGAGAAGTGTCACATCTTTACCTTTCACAAGAGTTTAAAGTATTTAATGAATCAAAAAGATTTGAATTTGCGACAACGGAGATGGCTCGAACTATTGAAAGATTATGAGTTAGTGATCGACTCCGGGAAAGCGAACGTAGTCGCAGATACTTTAAGTAGAAAGTCTTTATTTACTTTAAGGGTGATGAATATGTAGTTAACCTTATCTGATGATGGATCGATTTTGGCTGAGTTGAGAGCGAGACCAGTATTCCTTCAGTAAATTTGCAAGCTAATAGTGATTCAATGCAAATCAAATAGTGATGCAGAATATCAGATTGGATCCGATGATTGTTTGAGGTTCCGAGGTAGGATTTGTGTACTGAGAGATACTGAACTGATTCAAATAATTCTTCATGAGGCACATAATGGTTGTCTATCTGTTCATCTTGGGAGTACAAAGATGTATAATGATTTAAAGAAATTGTATTGGTGGTCAGGCATGAAGCGAGACATTTCAGAGTTTGTAACGAGATGTTTGACTTGTCAACAAGTGAAAGCCGAACATCAAGTGCCTTTGGGTTTACTTCAGCTTGTAACGATACCCGAGTGGAAATGGAATAGAGTTACGATGGATTTCGTATCGGGGTTACCTCTGACTACGAAGAAGAAAGATGCAATTTTGGTCGTTGTTGATAGATTAATGAAATCGGCTCATTTCATTCTGGTACGTACCAATTATTCATTTGATAAACTAGCTGAATTGTACATTGTTAAGATTGTTAGATTGAATGGAGTGCCTACTTCTATTATTTCGGATAGAGACCCGAGGTTCACGTCGCGATTTTATAAGAAATTGTAAGAAGCATTGGGTACAAAATTGAGTTTTAGTACTACATTTCATCCATAAATCGACGGTCAATCTGAGAGAGTGATTCAAATTATCGAAGATATGCTTCGCTGTTGTGTTTTAGAGTTTGAAGGTAGTTTGGAGAAATATCTACCATTGGTCGAATTTACTTATAACAATAGTTATCAATCGAGTATAAAGATGGCACCATATGAAGCATTGTATGGCTGCAAGTGTTGAACTCCATTGTACTGGACTGAGCTTAATGAGAAACAGATTCATGGGGTTGATTTTATTAGAGAAATCGAAGAGAAAATGAAAGTAATTCGTGATTGTTTAAAAATAGCTTTGGATCGACAGAAATCGGACGCGGATTTGAAACGGAAGGATATTGAATTTCAGATCGATGATAAAGTGTTTCTGAAAGTGTCTCCGTGGAATAAAATTCTTAGATTTGGTCGCAAAGGCAAGTTAAGGCCTCGTTTCATTTGGCCATATGAGATTATTGAAAGAAGAGGGCAGTGGCATATCGACTAGCTTTGCTGTCGGAGTTAGAAAGGATCCACAATGTATTTCATGTGTCGATATTGCGATGATATCAATCAGTTCCATCGCATGTAATCTCACCGTTAGAGATTGAGATTCGACTTGATATGACATATGGTGAAGAACCGATCAAAGTGTTAGCTCGAAAGGTTAAACAGTTAAGAAATTAAAAGCATAGCTCTAGTGAATTTTTTGTGGCAACGACACGGTGTCAAAGAGGCTACGTGGGAACTCGAGGAAGCTATGAGAAAACAGTACCCTAACCTCTTTTCTGGTAAGATTTTGGGGACGAAAATCCCTAAGAGGGAGAATTTTAACAGCCCATTTATGGGTCAAATCAAAACAGTGGTTTTGGGACCACAAATCTAAAGTAGAAATATTTATTTATTACTATTTTAAGGTCTACAACATGATAGAATAATTGTGTGAAAATTTTGTTAAGAAATTTTATCGATTTAGTACTCAATTTGACTAGAAGGACTAAATTGCAATAGGTGCAAAACTTCAATCCTATAAGTTAAAGGTGTCTAATTGGTATGAAATTTTAATTGGAAGCCCTTATGTGGTAATTAGACCATTTCTTAAATTGGTGGACAAATATGGACATGGTTAAATATGTTTTTAATGTTTTTCATTAAGGGTATTTTAGTAAATTGGTAATCAAATGGATTAATAAGCAAAAATAAAGCCAAATTTTATCCATCTTTTTTCTCCATAGCCGAAAATTTAGAGAAGCCATAGCTAGGGTTTTTGGCCAAGCTTTCAAGCTCAATTGTATGTCCGTTCTTGCCCCGTTTTTAATGATTTCTATATTTTTGAGGACATGGTAACTTGATCTAGCTATTTCAATGACTAATTTGAGAGAAAGTTAAAGTCTAAAATTTTACCCATGTTGAATATGTTTGTATTTTGATGTTTGATGGTAGAAAATGCATGTTAGTTGTTAGTTAAACAACATTTGTAAAGTGATTTTCGGTAAAAATGTCAAATAGGGACTTATTTGTAAAAGGTTATAAAATGTGTAGAAAAGTGTGAATAAATAAAACATATGGGCTGTTATAAGTATGGGTAAGGTTTGGCTAGGCTTAGGTTGTGATGAAATTGAATGAAATTCATTTTACGAGTCTAGGGACTAAATTGTAAAATGATGAAATGTTAGGGGCAAAAATGTATTTTTCCATAATGTGTTTTTGGACTGTATTGAATAATGTGATGATTATATAAGTTAAATTTGACATTATAGATCAAGAAAAATGAAGTTCGGATCTAGATCGTGGGAAAAACAAAATAATTGACGAATAGATTCCTTTTGTCGTTTTTGCATCCGAGGTAAGTTCGTATGTTAATAAGTTTGATCATAATTGTATTTTAAATGCTTTAATTTTGCATGAATTGTGTAAACGACTCTACGGACACGTTTGACGATGTTTTGGCAAGCGAGAAATCCCAATTGAACCTTAGGAATAGATTAGGATACAAGTGACATGTCACTAAGGTATTATGTTATGTGATTCGGGTGCTGGTCCTGTACGTCCTACCGGTAGCTGAGTATACCAGCATATGTTGCAGTTACTTGACAGCTTGTGTGAGCAGCATCGTGTAGCTACGTCTTGACTGACAGCTTGTGTGGGCAGGTCCTGTAACAGCCCGGTTTAGACCTTAGTCGGAACAGTGGTTTCGAGACCAGAAATCCGAGGTTGGAAAAATATTTTTAATATGATTTTTCATGTTTACTGTGTGTGATTAAGCATGTGTGAAAATTCTGTGTGAAAATTTTATAGTTTGTGTGTCGAATTATGAAAAAGGACTTAATTGCATTAAATGCAAAAGCTGTGTGCTAATAGTTAAATGGCCTAATTGTTGTTGTCTTTTTAATAAGGAGGATTTATGTTGCAATTAGTGATCGTTGTTTTTGCGATGTCAAAGTCTTAAAATTTATAAAAAAGAATGATCGAACCTGGAAACCAAATATGACAACGATTTGAGGCAAGCGCACCTATCGAACAGTAGTATAGTTTAGGCAAGACCGGAATGTCGAACCCAAAGGAACCAAAAGTACTAATACTAACTCTCTTTTTATTATTTAGCCTAAGAATTGAATGAATTGTTTATCTAATCTAAAATTAACTATCTACTAAACTAAAGACTCTAAGACAATGAAGAATGAAATTGAGAAAATAACTTGAGGAAAAAACCAATTGATTAAGACGACACCCAAGGAAGAATCCACCTAGACTTCACTTGTTATCGAACTCTGAACCAGACGATTTATTCATTTGACTTGATCCGTAAGATTCCTTAAGTTATATTAATCCCTCTCTCGAGGCGACTAACGTCTAACCCTAGGTTGATTAATTGAAATCTCTTTCTAATTAAAACCCCCTAGAATTGCATTAACTCGATCTATGGACTCCCATATTAGGTTTCACCCTAATTCGGCAAAATCTCGTCACCCTATCTCTAGGCGTGAGATCAACTCCGCTTAATTATGCTAGATCTACTCTTAAGCAGGGACTTTTGCTCCTTCACCTTAGCACATCACACTTGAATTAATATCCTGGAAATATCAACACAAGAATTAAGAACACATAATTAAGAACAAGTTAAATATTTATCATATAGTTCAGCAAATGATAACAAGATTCATCTTAGGTTTCATCCCCCTCAGGTATCTGAGGGTTTAGTTCATAATAATAAAAGAATACATCTCAAAAGAAAAGATAAAACAAAACATAAGAAATGCCTAAAACCCCCTGAAGGAATTGAAGGAGAGATCCTCCGTCTTGAGTATAATTTCGGCTTCTTGAGATGGATCAACTGGCTATCTTCGAGTACTTATCCACTAATCTGCCCTTTTCGGCCTAGCTAGACGCCCCCTGACTAAAGCCCTGGGTTCCTCCCTTTCAGGTCATACTTGGGGTGCTTATATAGGCTTCTGAATGTGTTACTTTGCCCCTAAGTATCCTAATCCGAGTGAAACTCTTCTTTCTCACGGCAGGGACACGCCCGTGTAAGTCGTGGCCAGGCCGTGTTCGAACCTGTTGAATGAGGCACGACCGTGTAGTCTTGGGCCCAGGCCGTATGGATTTCATGATATGGCCCATTTACTCTGTTTTGGGCCCATTTTCCGTTCTTATTATCATCGGTACTCTCCTGGGTACAAAACATGAAAACAAAGTATTAAGAGCACCAAATTAAGAGCACCAAATGTGGGCTTAAAATATGTTACTTTTACGGTTTATCAATTAGCCCATTTTACAAGTGAGTGGACGACATTAAGTGTATATATATGTTTTTATATGTTAATTTTTATAGTTAAAATTAGTATTAATATATTATAAGTTATAATATATAAAACAAACCATAAAATAGAAATCCATTATCATCTATTTTGACCGAAACAAAGAAAAGAAAAGAAAGAAACTAAGGCTAGGGCATTGGGCCATTGTCAAGTTCGATTAAGGTATGTAACTAGCTCGGTTTTTGATAATTTTTACGTTTTTGTGATCGTTGCTTCGTGTTCTTTCAAACCCATGCTTTAATTTTAGAAATTGATGATGATTTTGAGATATGCCATTGATGAATATTTGAGCTTTGTGATAGTTGATGATGAAATATGAAAGATATGTGAATGATAAACATATTTTGCCTTGGAATTTTTAGTGAAATTGAGTAATTTGGGCTTAATTATGAAAATGAGAAATGGAAGGATTAAAATGTGAAATAAATGAAATGTGTGGACTTATATGAACATAGAGAGAATTAGGTTAGGCATGGGTGAAGTGAAATTTTGTGTATTTTGTGAATTAAGGACTAAAGTGTCAAAATGTAAAAATGTGAGGGCTATTTTGTAAAATGCCCTAAATATGTGTGTTTGGACTATATTGAATGAATTGGTAATTGAATGAGCTAAATTTGAATATGTATAGACCAAGAAAAGAGAGATTCAGATCGAGATCGAGGTAAAGATAAAGTACTCAATTGATTGGCAAGTCTCGGTATTTTGACGTCCGAGGTAAGTTCGAATATAATTCTAGCTATTAAATTATGTCTATGTGATGAGAATCGAATGAATGTATAATTAATGAATTAGAAATGCTAAATATGAGATTGAGAAATGTGGCATTAAGTGTACGTAATTGAAATCGAGACAGAGGTGAATAGCACTGTGAGTGCGAAGTAATGGAAGCTTTAGCTTTATTGATTGGTATTTGTGTGCGATGTCGAATTAAGTTCGGTTTATTCTCGAGGCACTAAATGTGCAATGTTAATTAAGCTTCGGCTATGATTTGGGCACTAAGTGTGCGATTGAGTTGAAAAGATATCGAGCAATGAATAGCAAAATTGGTTGTAAACTAGGTGTTGCCAAAGGTATGTATAAAACCTATGTGGTTAGTAAATTTGAAAGTAGATGAATGGATGGCTATGTGAGTATTGGATATAGTTGAGCTTATGTATTTTGTTAAATTATCTATGTGATGGTTTAAATTGTACGATTGGTTTAATTCAATGAGTTAACTGTATTATATTACAAACTTACTAAGCTTTTGAGCTTACTGTGTAATGTGTTTCTCTTTTTTACAGTGTCAGTAAAGCTAGCTCGGATTCGAGGATCGTCAGCGACTCAATCACACTATCAGCTATCTATTTTGGGTACTTTTGAAAGATGTATATAGTTGGTATATGGCATGTATAGGGTAGAAGTTATGGCATGTTTTGAAGTGTTTGAACCTTGCCATGTGATATGGCTAAGTGATTGAATATTGATGGTGCATATATGTAGGCTTTGAAAATGATGAATGAGTTATGAAATAGTGAGAAAGGATTTGGTATGTTTTATGTTTGAATTGGTTGATAGAAATGATGTTTTAAGTGTGAAATTGTAGTATGATTAGATGATGCTTAGTGATAGGATTTGAGTTGTGAACATGGTGTTTTAAAATAAACTTATTGGTGATGAAATTGAGTGTGGCCATAGATGGTATAATTGATGATGAATTGGTGTTTATATTGATAGGTTTTGGTTGCCAATTGTGGTATAAATGTATGAGATTTGAGGCTTGTAGGTGATTCAAGGTGTGGGATGTAATATCCTGGGTTAGGGGCTGTTTTGTTGTTGCATGTTATTGCCTGTGTTTAGTGTGCTGTGTTGTTGTTTGTGTAGTATCGGGGCTTAATTGTAGCCTAGGTGTATGCCTGAGTGAATGGGAAAATTTTGGTTTTTGGGTGTTAAGTCAGGGGAGCTGTTGGAGCTAGGGTATAAGGGTTTTCTTTGGTGTTTTATTGCACAAATGAAGAGCTGGCAGAGTGGCAAGGGAGGAGCTTAGTGTGGCGTCATCTACAGGTGAGGGAGGTCCAGAGTTCAAGTCGTAGAGCTCCCATTTTGGTTCCCATTTTGGACGGCATAGGAGGAAGGAGTTGGATGAAGTTCAAATTCCTCCTTGGACTTGGTCAAGTGGTGACTTGGTTGGTGGAGAGCAAAAAGTGGAGGGTGACTTGTTCAAACTTATTTGAATTTGTGGTTGGGAGTGAATTAGGGGATATGGCCGAATGTTGGTGAGGTTTGGGGGGGAGTGTGGACGGTTTGGTGATGGGAAGTGTGGTGTGCCGAAATGCACTTCTCACTTTGTGCATTTTCGGCCAAAAGGCATTTTGAAGCCAACATTTTCTTCTTTTGTCAAAAGCAACCCGAAACTTCAGAGAGTTTTCTCATTTCTTCAAACTGAATGACCAAACCCCTATAGCCTTGCCGAAATTTGCATTTCTTTTCCTTAATTCTTGTGTGTGGCCGAATGTTCAACCCCATTTCTTCTTCTTTTGCTTAATTGTGTTAAAACCGAACTCTCTCCTCTCCAACATTCTTTTTCCTCTTCTTGAAACAGTGGTGGCCGAATCTTACCCTCCCAAAAATACCTTCTCCATTCCTTTCTTCTTAAACCGAAAAGCATCTACCCTTGTGCACCTTTTCTTTTCCTCTCTGAACCTTGGCCGTTTCTCTTCTTCTTAAACATATCTTTTATTTTGCTTCATTTTAAGATTTTAGCCGAACCCTCCCTTGGTGGTAGCCGAAATTTCCTTCTAGCCTGTGTTCTCATTTTTGGCCGAATATCAATCTTTTTTCCTCATCTTTTGCTTGCTTTTTCTTTTTGGCCAAGGCCAAATCTCTCCTCTCCCTTGTAGCTCTCTTGGCCGAATATCAGTGAAGGGTGGATTTGGTTGGTTGTTCAATCTTTGAACAAGGTAAGTGGGGTGGCCGAATGGCCATATTTCCCTCTTTTGTTCTTTATTGGTTATGGTTTGGGTAAGGGCCGATTATGGTCATTTTGGAAGGGTTTTAAACTCTTCGTTATAGGGTCACTGGAGTGTGGAAGCAAGCAAGAGGAATCGTCATTCTTTTGTTAGTCGATTGGTAAGTGGAGGGTAAGTAATTGGTATATTATTGTGAGTTCAATCCTTATATTTCGGTTAAGTTAAAGGTGATTGGTGATTAACTATTTGTTTATTAGGGTGCCGATTGTTGGAAGGGGGAAACACTGCTTGATTCGGATTTGGTAGGAAACCAAATCATCTTCAAGGTAGGGGATTGGAATTAACCCCTTTGGGTTTATAAGCCTTTGGCCGAATGGTTTATGTGTACTAACCCCTATGTGTTGGCCGATTGTAGGAGCTAGTAATCAAGGGACTTAGATCGATTCGTTGGGATTTTTAGACTCGTGTATACCAGGTGTGTAACTAACACACCCATACTTAGTGATATTATTATTAGACCTGTTTGCCTATTAAAATCATGGCAGTTTGATGGATTGATATGATACCCTTTTGGGTATGATCTTAGACTCGGGTAAGTCAGTATTGCTACAAGTTTACTGATGATCTATATGGTATCATGACTATGTATGTATGTGATATGGGGTATGAGTCAAACATATTAGCATGATAGGCATGACTTGTATGATATGCATGATCACATGAGTATAGTATGTTGATGGGTGATATGAGTGGAGGGAGCAGTGATATTTTGTGCTGACGAGTACCAGTGTTTTGGTAACACAACTTTGTGACTTTGGGTCACCAGAGGTTTGGCACCTCCAGAGGTTTGGCACCTCATTGCGACTTGTCCTTGTGGTTTGACACCACCGTGGGTTGGCCCCACTTGAGATATGGGATCGTCTGCTAGTGATTGGGTATCACACGATGGGTTGGCCCCATCACTCGATTATTGTGACTATGGTCACCAGTGCTTGGGTAGCACATTTGTGTCTTTGGGACACCAGAGGTTGGGCACCTCATTGCGACTCGTCCCTGTAGTTTGATACCACCGTGGGTTGGCCCCACATGAGATATGGGATCGTCTGCTAGTGATTGGGTATCACACGATGGGTTGGCCCCATCATTGGATTTGTGACTTCGGTCACCAGTGCTTTGGTAGCACAAACGTGTCTTTGGGACACCAGTGGTTTGGCACCACATTGACGGATATTGTGTCTTTGGGACACCAGTGTTTTGGTAACACATTGTGACTATATGTCACCAGTGGTTTGGCACCACCAGTGGTTTGGTACCATACGGGGTAGAAAAGGCGATACGGATGGTTAGGATCGGGTTGCATTAATTATGTTGCTATGTATGATGTGTGTTAGCATGTTGATTTATTGGGAGCGGGATTTATACACTGAGTCATTCGACTCACCCTCTCCTTTGACATTTCAGGTGACTCGTAGACGCGGACATGGAGCCGGGGTGGACTCGGGGTGCTCATGCCATGCTAAATAAAAGTTTTGCTCAGACTATTCAATTTGGGTACCTTAGCTTAATTATTTTTATTTGGGTTTTAATTTGGATTTGTAAAAGGCCTTTAATTTATGTTTTATGATGGTTATGTTTTAATTAGATTCTTAACATGCTTAACAAAATAACTTGGTATGAAACTTTACAAAAATTTGGAAAGACAATGATTTCAAAACTATAACGCAACGTGTTTTAAATTATACCATCGGGTATCACACTATGTTTTTATACTAAGCAAATTCAAATGATTTCCAAATCAAACTCAATTTTCTACTAAGTCAAAAATGTTTTAAGTAACAATTAGAATTACTAACTGAAATCAACTCGTTTTTAACTATATACTTTGGATAAGTTTTCGAAATCTAATCAAACAAGCCTACTCCAATTTTCCCCAAATTCACTATGTTTTCACCCCGCTTTTAAACGAAAAACCTGATCACTCAAAAATGTTTTTCCCCGTAACATACCAGATTCGGACGTGGTGTCTTGTCCGAGTTTGGGGTGTTACAATTGTGGTATCAGAGCCAAGTTCAAAGGCTCGGCTGTGGGCCTGAGGCCCAAAATGTTTTCAAAAGATTGTTTTGTTAGTCTTTGTTTTTAAAGTATGGTTTGAAAGGCATGGCACCGAGTCTCCGGCACCAGTTCGCCCAGGTAAGTACCCTTACTATTCTTTGTGACTTGATTGGAGGTGATATGATCTGATGAATAGCAATAGTATACTACTCTAGAGATTGAAACTGATAGGATTCTGTGAACTCGCGAGAACAAATCCTCTTTAATATTCATAAGACTTGCTTTTAAACAGTGGAATAAATACTGATGCATAAAATTCTTAATCAGATACGTTGAAAGATTAGTCATGAGCACTCGAGGCGGACGTGGTCGTAATACTCGTGGTAGAGGTAGGGGTAGGATGACAGTCTCTGAGCCCGTAGGATCTGGTCAGGGGTCAGAGAATGAGATATCGGTTCCGCCACCAGCTGGAGGTGGTGAGTTCCAAGATCAGACTGGGGATGATGCAGTGTCACAGGCGATGCTGCGAGTGTTGGAAAGGGTAGCTGGTGTAGGAGGAGGTGCAGGAGTTAGGAAATCTGTGCCTGAACGACTCCGGGCAAACGGGGCCGAATTCTTTCGAGGTGTATCTGGTGTTGCTCCCAGCACTGCTGAATACTGGCTGGAGGCAACTGAGTGGATCATGGATGATCTGGATTTGACAGCTGAAGAGAAGCTGAAGGGCATCGTATCGCTTCTCCGAGATGAGTCATATCAGTGGTGGCTCACGGTTCGGGACAGTGTGGCAGTAGAGGATCTGACATGGGATTATTTCAGGGCTGCATATCAAAAGAAGTACATCGGAGCTAGTTATATTGACTCTCAGCGAAAGGCATTTCTGAGGCTTGTTCAGGGGAGTAAATCTGTTGCTGAGTATGAGGCCGAGTTCCTGAAGCTGAGTAGGTATGCCAGGGGCATTGTGGTCACTGAGCATGAGAGGTGTGTTCGTTTCGAGGATGGTCTGCGAGACGAGTTGAGACTGCTGATTGCTCCGCAGCAGGAGCGCGAGTTTGCTGTCTTAGTTGAGAAGGCTAAGGTAGCCGAGGGTATTAAAGAGTCAGTGAGGCAGGGTATGGACAGAAATAGGCATAAGAGGAGCTTTGGGTCTTCTGGATCGTTGGGTAATCCGCAGAAGAGGGCTAGACCGAGTGGGCCGAATCAGTTTGCTAGGTTTGTTGCTGCTAGGCAGGGACCGCCGCAGTGTAATCAGTGTGGGAAATCTCATTGGGGTGGTTGCTGGACTGGAGGAAAAGGTTGCTTCGAGTGTGGTTCTCTGGAGCACCGTGTGAGGGACTGTCCGCGTAGGTTGGCCAGGATTCAGTCTGAAAGTCAGGGCCGTAATCAGTTCAGAGGTAATGGACCGCCACCGCAGAGGGGCCGTGGTAATGGCAGAGGTGGTAATGGTTCTGGTCGGGGCCGTGGAGCACCGGGCAGAGGTGCGGGTAGTTCTGATGCCAGACAGCCTGGGTTAGTGTATGCTGCGAGGCACCGAGAGGAGGGCGACGCACCGGACGTCATAACCGGTACGTTTTTGATTTTTGGTTCTCCTTATACTGCTTTGATTGATGTGGGTTCGACGCACTCTTATGTTGCCAGTAGTATAGTAGAGACCATGGACTTAGACTCTGAGATATCTTCTAGGCAGATGACTGTGATTAGCCCTCTAGGTCACTCTGTAGTAGTAGGTAAACTGTTTAGAGAGGTACCCCTAGAACTCCAAGGGGTAGTGTTTGCTGCTGATCTGATGGAACTGCCGTTTGGGGAGTTCGATCTGATTCTTGGGATGGATTGGTTGGTCAAGTACCAAGCGAGGTTGGATTGCGCGGCCAAGCGCATGGTTCTTAAGGCGGTTGATGGTGACGAAGTGGCTATGATAGGTAATAGGAGAGATTACTTATCAAATGTGGTATCTGCTTTGAAAGCAGAGAAGATGGTCAGGAAGGGCTGTGAAGCATATGTAGTTCATGTGTATGCCTTGGAGGCTAAAGAGTCTGCTGTTGAGAAGGTTCGTACTGTTAAGGAATTTGCTGATGTGTTCCCTGAGGAGCTTCCGGGTTTGCCGCCAGATCGAGAGGTGGAGTTTGGGATAGACCTGTTACCCGGGACTGCGCCAGTGTCTATTGCTCCGTATAGGATGGCACCAAAGGAGTTGGTGGAGCTTAAGGCTCAGATCCAGGAGTTATTGGATAGAGGTTTCATCAGGCCAAGTGTTTCGCCATGGGGCGCGCCGGTACTCTTTGTTAAGAAGAAGGATGGCACAATGCGGATGTGTATAGACTACCGCCAGTTGAACAAGCTGACGATTAAAAACAAGTATCCGTTGCAATGGATAGATGACTTGTTTGATCAGCTGAAGGGTGTTGCGGTATTCTCGAAGATCGACTTGAGGTCTGGGTATCATCAGTTGAAGGTTAAGGAGGCTGATATCCATAAAACAGCGTTTCGGACTCGGTATGGGCACTACGAATTTCTGGTAATGCCGTTCGGGTCGACTAACGCACCGGCAGCGTTTATGGATATGATGAATAGGGTGTTTCAGCAGTATCTGGATCAGTTCGTCGTGGTTTTCATAGACGACATCTTAGTGTACTCAAGAACAGAGGAAGAGCATGATAAGCATTTGAGGGTTGTGCTGCAGATTCTGAGGGAGAAGCAACTCTATGCTAAGTTCAGTAAGTGCGAGTTCTGGCTTAGAGAAGTGACTTTCTTGGGTCATGTAGTGTCGGCTGAGGGGATTCGAGTAGATCCTCGTAAGATTGAGGCAGTTTTGGATTGGAAGCCACCTAGGTCAGTGGCTGAGATTCGGAGTTTTCTGGGTTTGGCCGGATACTACCGAAGGTTTGTTGAGGGTTTCTCGTTGATAGCAGCGCCGATGACCAAGTTGCTGAGGAAAGAAGTTCCGTTTGTATGGACTGAGAAACAGCAGGAAAGCTTCGATAAGTTAAAGAAGATTTTGACTGAGGCTCCGGTTTTAATTCAACCTGAGGCTGGTAAGGAATACACAGTCTTTTGCGACGCATCACATACGGGCTTGGGTTGTGTGCTAATGCAGGAAGGTAAGGTTGTGGCTTACGCTTCTCGACAGCTGAGGCCACATGAGGTCAATTATCCGACGCATGATTTGGAGCTAGCGGTTGTGGTCTTCGCCTTAAAGATTTAGAGGCACTACTTGTACGGGGAGAGATCGATAGTCTACACAGATCATAAGAGTCTGAAGTATCTTCTGACTCAGAAGGATTTGAATTTGAGGCAGCGCAGATGGGTCGAGTTGCTGAAAGATTACGACTGTTCGATCGAGTATCATCCGGGCAAGGCTAACGTGGTGGCTGACGCGTTGAGCCGTAAGGTTGTTTCGGACTTAAGAGCTTTGTTTGCCCATTTGAGTTTGTATGACGACGGGAGTATTCTGGCAGAGCTGCAGGTTAAGCCTACTTGGGTTGAGCAGATCAGAGAGAAACAGTTATTGGATGAGGTTCTGAGTGCGCGAAGGTTGCAAGTGCAGGATGGTGGTTTAAAGGGTTACAGCTTGTCGAGTGATGAGGTGTTGTGTTTCCAAGGTAAGGCTTGTATGCCTAGAGATGTGGAGCTAAGGCAGAAGATTCTTCAGGACGCACATAGCAGTCCTTATGCTATACATCCTGGAGGTAGCAAGATGTATAGGGATCTTAGAGAGCAGTTTTGGTGGCCTGGTTTGAAGAAAGAGGTGACAGAGTTTGTTGGGAAGTGTCTGACTTGTCAGCAGGTCAAGGCTGAACACCAGTTGCCGTCGGGTTTGCTTCAGCCTGTGAAGATTCCTCAGTGGAAGTGGGAAAGGATAACCATGGATTTCGTCAGTGGGTTACCGCTTACGCCAAGCAAGAAGGATTTAGTTTGGGTAGTGGTGGATCGTCTGACTAAATCAGCTCACTTTATTCCGGTGAGGGTTGACTACTCACTTCAGAAGCTAGCGAAGCTGTATGTGTCAGAGATAGTGAGGTTGCACGGTGTGCCGGTTTCGATAATTTTGGACAGGGATCCTAGATTTACGTCAAGGTTCTGGAAAGCGTTGCATCAAGCTCTGGGTACTCGTTTGGATTTCAGCACGGCTTTTCACCCGCAGTCCGACGGTCAATCAGAAAGGGTCATTCAGATCTTGGAAGATATGCTGAGAGGTTGTGTCCTGGATTTCAGAGGTAGTTGGGAGGAGTTTCTACCATTAGCTGAGTTTGCCTACAACAACAGTTACCAAGCGAGCATCAAGATGGCACCGTATGAGGCGTTGTATGGTAGGAAGTGTCGCTCACCTACGTGTTGGACAGAGTTGGGTGAACGTCAGTTATTGGGACCCGAGTTGGTTGCTGAGACAGAAGATAAGGTTAAGTTGATTCAGGCTCGATTAAAGGAAGCTTCGGACCGGCAGAAGTCTTATGCCGATCTTAAGCGAAGAGATATAGAGTTTGCTGTGGGGGATCGAGTGCTTCTGAAGGTCTCGCCTTGGAAGAAGGTGTTGAGGTTCGGGAAGAAGGGCAAGCTAAGTCCGAGGTTCATTGGGCCGTATAAGGTACTGAGACGAGTGGGACCAGTAGCGTATCAGCTTGAGTTGCCAGCAGAGCTTAGTCAGATTCATGACGTCTTTCACGTTTCGATGCTTCGGCGTTATCGTTCAGATCCGTCACATGTGGTAGCAGTGGAAGAGATCGAGGTGAATCCAGACTTGACTATGGAAGAAGAACCTGTGCAGATTCTAGATCGGGATGTGAAGGTTCTGCGTAAGAAGTCCGTACCTTTGGTTAAGGTACTTTGGCGGAATCATGGCGTGGAGGAAGCTACGTGGGAACCCGAGGATATGATGAGACAGCAATACCCGCAACTCTTTTGACCAGGTAATTTCGGGGTCGAAATTATTTTTAAGGGGGTAGAACTGTAATATCCCGGGTTAGGGGCTGTTTTGTTGTTGCATGTTATTGCATGTGTTTAGTGTGCTGTGTTGTTGTTGTTTGTGTAGTATCGGGGCTTAATTGTAGCCTAGGTGTATGCCTGAGTGAATGGGAAAATTTTGGTTTTTGGGTGTTAAGTCAGGGGAGCTGTTGGAGCTAGGGTATAAGGGTTTTCTTTGGTGTTTTATTGCACAAATGAAGAGCTGGCAGAGTGGCAAGGGAGGAGCTTAGTGTGGCGTCATCTACAGGTGAGGGAGGTCCAGAGTTCAAGTCGTAGAGCTCCCATTTTGGTTCCCATTTTGGACGGCATAGGAGGGAGGAGTTGGATGAAGTTCAAATTCCTCCTTGGACTTGGTCAAGTGGTGACTTGGTTGGTGGAGAGCAAAAAGTGGAGGGTGACTTGTTCAAACTTATTTGAATTTGTGGTTGGGAGTGAATTAGGGGATATGGCCGAATGTTGGTGAGGTTTGGGGGGGAGTGTGGACGGTTTGGTGATGGGAAGTGTGGTGTGCCGAAATGCACTTCTCACTTTGTGCATTTTCGGCCAAAAGGCATTTTGAAGCCAACATTTTCTTCTTTTGTCAAAAGCAACCCGAAACTTCAGAGAGTTTTCTCATTTCTTCAAACTGAATGACCAAACCCCTATAGCCTTGCCGAAATTTGCATTTCTTTTCCTTAATTCTTGTGTGTGGCCGAATGTTCAACCCCATTTCTTCTTCTTTTGCTTAATTGTGTTAAAACCGAACTCTCTCCTCTCCAACATTCTTTTTCCTCTTCTTGAAACAGTGGTGGCCGAATCTTACCCTCCCAAAAATACCTTCTCCATTCCTTTCTTCTTAAACCGAAAAGCATCTACCCTTGTGCACCTTTTCTTTTCCTCTCTGAACCTTGGCCGTTTCTCTTCTTCTTGAACATATCTTTTATTTTGCTTCATTTTAAGATTTTAGCCGAACCCTCCCTTGGTGGTAGCCGAAATTTCCTTCTAGCCTGTGTTCTCATTTTTGGCCGAATATCAATCTTTTTTCCTCATCTTTTGCTTGCGTTTTCTTTTTGGCCAAGGCCAAATCTCTCCTCTCCCTTGTAGCTCTCTTGGCCGAATATCAGTGAAGGGTGGATTTGGTTGGTTGTTCAATCTTTGAACAAGGTAAGTGGGGTGGCCGAATGGCCATATTTCCCTCTTTTGTTCTTTATTGGTTATGGTTTGGGTAAGGGCCGATTATGGTCATTTTGGAAGGGTTTTAATCTCTTCGTTATAGGGTCACTGGAGTGTGGAAGCAAGCAAGAGGAATCGTCATTCTTTTGTTATTCGATTGGTAAGTGGAGGGTAAGTAATTGGTATATTATTGTGAGTTCAATCCTTAGATTTCGGTTAAGTTAAAGGTGATTGGTGATTAACTATTTGTTTATTAGGGTGCCGATTGTTGGAAGGGGGAAACACTGCTTGATTCGGATTTGGTAGGAAACCAAATCATCTTCAAGGTAGGGGATTGGAATTAACCCCTTTGGGTTTATAAGCCTTTGGCCGAATGGTTTATGTGTACTAACCCCTATGTGTTGGCCGATTGTAGGAGCTAGTAATCAAGGGACTTAGATCGATTCGTTGGGATTTTTAGACTCGTGTATACCAGTTGTGTAACTAACACACCCATACTTAGTGATATTATTATTAAACCTGTTTGCCTATTAAAATCATGGCAGTTTGATGGATTGATATGATACCCTTTTGGGTATGATCTTAGACTCGGGTAAGTCAGTATTGCTACAAGTTTACTGATGATCTATATGGTATCATGACTATGTATGTATGTGATATGGGGTATGAGTCAAATATATTAGCATGATAGGCATGACTTGTATGATATGCATGATCACATGAGTATAGTATGTTGATGGGTGATATGAGTGGAGGGAGCAGTGATATTTTGTGCTGACGAGCACCAGTGTTTTGGTAACACAACTTTGTGACTTTGGGTCACCAGAGGTTTGGCACCTCCAGAGGTTTGGCACCTCATTGCGACTTGTCCCTGTGGTTTGACACCACCATGGGTTGGCCCCACTTGAGATATGGGATCGTCTGCAAGTGATTGGGTATCACACGATGGGTTGGCCCCATCACTCGATTATTGTGACTACGGTCACCAGTGCTTGGGTAGCACATTTGTGTCTTTGGGACACCAGAGGTTGGGCACCTCATTGCGACTCGTCCCTGTGGTTTGATACCACCGTGGGTTGGCCCCACATGAGATATGGGATCGTCTGCTAGTGATTGGGTATCACACGATGGGTTGGCCCCATCATTGGATTTGTGACTTCGGTCACCAGTGCTTTGGTAGCACAAACGTGTCTTTGGGACACCAGTGGTTTGGCACCACATTGACGGATATTGTGTCTTTGGGACACCAGTGTTTTGGTAACACATTGTGACTATATGTCACCAGTGGTTTGGCACCACCAGTGGTTTGGTACCACACGGGGTAGAAAAGGCGATACGGATGGTTAGGATCGGGTTGCATTAATTATGTTGCTATGTATGATGTGTGTTAGCATGTTGATTTATTGGGAGCGGGATTTATACACTGAGTCATTCGACTCATCCTCTCCTTTGACATTTCAGGTGACTCGTAGACGCGGACATGGAGCCGGGGTGGACTCGGGGTGCTCATGCCATGCTAAATAAAAGTTTTGCTCAGACTATTCAATTTGGGTACCTTAGCTTAATTATTTTTATTTGGGTTTTAATTTGGATTTGTAAAAGGCCTTTAATTTATGTTTTATGATGGTTATGTTTTAATTAGATTCTTAACATGCTTAACAAAATAACTTGGTATGAAACTTTACAAAAATTTGGAAAGACAATGATTTCAAAACTATAACGCAACGTGTTTTAAATTATACCATCGGGTATCACACTATGTTTTTATACTAAGCAAATTCAAATGATTTCCAAATCAAACTCAATTTTCTACTAAGTCAAAAATGTTTTAAGTAACAATTAGAATTACTAACTGAAATCAACTCGTTTTTAACTATATACTTTGGATAAGTTTTCGAAATCTAATCAAACAAGCCTACTCCAATTTTCCCCAAATTCACTATGTTTTCACCCCGCTTTTAAACGAAAAACCTGATCACTCAAAAACGTTTTTCCCCGTAACATACCAGATTCGGACGTGGTGTCTTGTCCGAGTTTGGGGTGTTACATGGGAAGCAAGTTTGGCCTTGAAAATGGCCTATAATTGCCCGCACGGTTGAGCACACGGGCGTGTGGCTCAACTGTGTCGTTTAAGTTTGCCAAGTGAAACAAGTCAGGCTCGACCACGGGTTGGACACACGGGCGTGTGACTGACCGTGTGGTGCAAGTCAGTGTCGACCACGGATGAGGCACACGGGCGTGTCTCAGGCCGTGTGGACAAGTCAGTAGGTTTGCCCTGTTTTGCCACGGCTTGGATGCACGGACGTGCCCGAGGCCGTGTGAGGAACACGGCCTACCCACACGGGCGTGTGACCTCTACAGTTTGGAAAAATTCTTTAAATTTTTGAAAATTTTCGTATGTGTTCGGTTTAGTCCCGACCCCTTTCTAACACATGTTTAAGGTCTCATAGACCTATTTAATGGACTCTATGTATTGAATTTTCTATGATATGATGATGATATATCTTGTGATGTGAAATGTTCGTAAAAGTTCCTATTTACCAGGTAATGCCTCTTAACCCTATTCCGGTGACAGTTACGGGTTAGGGGTGTTACAGGTCCGTTGATGGCTCGAGAGCGAGCATTTATGTGTTATGAGATGGAGGTAGCAATGGCTACATAAGTGGCACTTTGTGTGTAAGATTTCCCGAGTATCCGATATTATTATTCTGAGTGGTCCATTGGGCATGTCAAAGATGAGAGTAAGTATGAAACCATTACAAGATGGTACAGGTATGTGCATAAAGCTTATGATTATTAAATTCGCGAAATAATGAATTCAAGGTATGTTTGTGATGGAATGAAATATGGTTATGAGATTATGGTAAATTACATCGTCTTATATTATATTACTTGAATGTTAAATGTATGGTAAGATTTGCTTATTTCTTTCATACGAGCTTACTAAGCTATATAGCTTACTCCGTTTTACTTTCCATGTTTTATAATGTTACCAAGCTAGCTCGGATTGGAGATCGTTGGAGATCGCATTACACTATCAAATTGTCATATTGGGTATCGATGATCTTAACTTTTTGAGTATATGGCATGTATAGGGACTTGGTCATTTTGTTATACGTATCATCATGATTTTGGCCAAATGTATTGGCCTGTAATAGTCAAAGGCTTATTTGGTATTTAGCCATGTAAATTGGCTCATTTTGGTTAAATTGATTGTAAGTTAATATATATATATATATATATATGTATATGCATGTATGTGCCAATGCCCTTTGGTGATGTGGTTTATATTGATTTGCTAAATGTTGATTGTGGCTTAATGACTTGATGTGAAATGGATGAGTTTGGTTCATTGGTATGCTAGAGTATCTTGATAAGTTATTGCAAGTTGAAAATAGTCTTATTGGTGTTTTTGAAGGTAGAATTGGTATGTTTGATTTGGCATAATGAGATGTCATGAGCATGATAGATGATGGTATTGCATTGACATGTGTTGGCCATGATTGTGGATGTTTTGGGTTGCCTAAGTATACCATGATTTATGCCATTGAATTTGTGTATGTGTATGTGGCTTGGTAAATAGCCTTTATTTTTTCCACACGGGTAGACACACGGCCTGTCCCATGGGCATCTGTTTTAGTCGTGTGTCCCCTGCACCTAAATTTTTAAGAAACAAAATGCTCAGAATTGAGCACATGGGCAGAGACACGGGCGTGTGTCTTAGTCGTGTGAGGGACACGGCCTCAAGCACGGGCGTGTGTCCTGACCGTGTGAAGTCTGCACCTATTTTATGCAAAATTAAATTAACCACACGGTCTAGAACACGGGCATGTGACTTGGCCGTGTGACTTCAATTTGTTCATGCCTTGCAAGTCAGAGAGTTACACGGGTTAGGGACACGGGCGAGTGTGACCATACGGCCTGGCCACACGGTCGTGTTCCGAACCACACGGGCATGTGACCCTTGTATATGGCAAAAAATTTCTAAGTTTTGTAAAAACTCCTTCAACTTTTGTACCTCCTGCTTTTCAGCCTTATGTTCCAGCTGCACAAGCAACAACACCTCCACCTACTCAGTCAGGTCCATATACTTCTGCACAGTTTGTCACTAAGGAAAAATTGGATGAAAAACTCCGTTTAAAAAACCCAAAGAATGCAGGAACAATCCAGCCTTATCGCAGTCCATATCCTCCATATCATGACACGGTTCCTTATCCACCAGGCTACCAAATCCCACCACTTTCTATGTTTGATGGGAGAGGTGGCCCTAAAAGACACTTATCTTATTTCATTACCATAGTATCACAGAATGGTATGATTATACGACTAGATAATAGATAACCAGGAAAGACATAAAGGGAGAACTGACAGGGTAAAAATTTCCCAAGTTCTCGGTTTAGTCCCGAACTATTTTTAATGCATGTTTTAGGCATCGTAGGCTCATATTAGGGACCATATGATTGAATGCAAATGGTTTTTAATTTGGTTGAAAATTTAGGTCTCAAAATTGTATGATTGTTTGTGATGTAAGTCCGGTAATGCCTTGTAACCCTATTTTACATCGAATACCGGTGAGGGGTGTTACAATTTTGAACTTTGTAACATCAACATGGTGGGAAGAACCTTTGTAACTTCAACATGGAGAGAGAACCAATTCTGAACTTTGTAACTTTAACATGGTGAGAGGAGGGTTATTTTGAACTTTGCAACATTAACATGGTCGGGGATAGAACTTGTGGCACTCATAGAGAGTAGTCTCGAAAATTGAAACTTCAACATGATGAGGGGTAAAACATGTTCAAATGAAGATCCACCTCAGACGTAACAGAAATAAGAAGGTAAAAGGTGGCCGATGGACATAAAAAATGATCGATCTAGAGTTTGATGCACCCAAACTACGAAAGATAGCTCATTTATCGCTTGTGGCAACCAAGGAAGGTTTAATCCAAATTTAATGCCTCTAGAAGGTGAAGAAATTTGCTCAAATCTTTGTAGCACCGAGATGGTGGGAAGTCCAGTTGATCCTTAGTAGCATCAAGATGATGGGGGTGATTTGCTCAACACTTCAAAGCTTCAAGATGGTGGCAAGATTCCCTTAACACTTCAAAGCATCAATATGAATGAAAGGTTTGTTCAACATTTCAAAGATTCGAGGAAACTGAAGATCAAGTGTTGACGGGATCAAATCAACATCAAAACTTGGGAGAAATTAATATTGGACTACCTTCTACATTGGTTAGAACATTTTGACCCTCATGTCCCTTTTGGCGAATTTGTGATATGAATGTTTAAGCTATTTTGGCACCTTCTTAATGATTTTTGGGTTTAAGTTGTGAAATAAATGGAGTTAGAGCTTTTGAATCCCTATGAAACGGTATATTATAGGCCCAGAATGGTGTTTTGTAGCTCAAAATATGACTAAAATATTGAAGCAGTGCAAGTTTGGAAGTCAAATCCGCAAAACTCGCAATCAAAATAGAATGATGAAGTTGAAAGCCTTGATTTATCGTAAACCATGGCAAAAAATTCAATGAGACTTAGAGGCTTTTCTATAATCTTACCCTTCGAGGTTATTTCGGTAATTTAACCTTCGAGGGTATTTCGATAATTTTACCCATCGAGGGTGTTTTGGTAATTTTACCCATTGAGGGTATTTCGGTAATTTTACCTATCGAGGGTATTTCAGTAATTTTACCCAGCAAGGGTGTTTCAGTGATTTTACCCTTCGATGGTATTTCGATAAGTTTACCCATCGAGGGTATTTCAGTAATTTTACCCATCGAGGGTATTTTGGTAATTTTACCCATCGAGGGTGTTTCAGTAATTTTACACTTCGAGGGTATTTCAGTAATTTTAGTTCTATAACGGCCTTCCTGAAGGCCTACAGTCGCCTCGAGCGACACAGATACCCTTTTTGGTCGAAACGGTGCAATTGGGCCCAAATTCCAATTTTCGGCCCAAGTGGGCCCACACGCTCGTGTGGCCCATTCAGCCCATTTTCTTCGTGACATTGTGAACGTTACAGCCCAGTCCATTATCCGAAACTATCGTGAATTTTCCCCGCGTGGGGCCCATCTCGGCCCAATGAGGCCCATTACGACCTAAGCCCACGAGTATGTTTGTGGCAGCCTCAGCGGTCTACCGCCAACGATTGTGGCTCAATTTATCTCTATGAGCGCTCGCATGCTCAAGAGCCCTCAGTTGTTGAATTTTCGGCTTATCAGTTTTTCAGCTTTAGCCGCTTCACAATTCATCAAGGGTGTGAATACACACCTTCATTCGTCATATTGACAGAACTGAAATCGGGTGTATGATTACACTCTTTAATTTCAAAATCGCTCCCAGATTCGTGAGCACCCAACCTAGAACCATTGAAATTCGATGTTATTCTTTAATCGTTAGAGTAACACCCTTTTAAAAGCACTTAATTTGAAACATCTCCCTTACCTTGCTTGACGACAGACTTTAATCTGTTAAGGCCATAGGTCAGGATTGATCACACACCCACACCGAATATCTGTGAAAAGTCAGTTCTCATTAAATAAAACAGTGACCCAAAGTGTGGCCTAAATCCACAATTGCTACTTACCAATTGCCGGAGTATTCGGCCTAATCTAAGAGTATGAAAGAAAAACATATTCGGTTTTTTTAAAGAAAAGGGGAATAGGACAGAACAGTTTTAAACCAAAAGGGAAGAATATAATCACTTACTGATATCAGGAATACTTGCAGGACTGCAACAGCGAGGGAAAGAGAATAGAGAATTCAATCACCAAAGAACTAATTAAGAGGAAAAGTTCGGATCATAAGCTAATAGGAAACCGAAACAAAAAGAGAAGTGATGATATTAGGCCTAGGGGAAAAAGGAAAAGAAGACAACCAATGAATGAAGAGAAAGAGAAAGAGAAAGAGAAGTAGAGATTCAGCCACCCAAGTGCTTGTAGACGAAATGCTAAATCGAGCAACAAAAGTGTATGAATGGCTAATAGCAAGGAAAGAGAAAAAATGCACGAATGGTATCTTCAAATTTTGGCACACCCAAAACATCAAGGAAAAAAAATGCTAAAATCGACCTATAGTAGAGAAAAGCCTTTAGGAAACCCCTTAGCCGAAATTTGCACAAACATGTCTCCTAATTCAGCTACAACACACCCTCCTTTGAAAATGCTATATTCTCTCCACAATTTACTCCTAAAATCCCTCTATGACCCATTCAAACCTTTCATCCATCATACTTTCACTGCAACACAAACTTTGGCCGTCCAACCAGCAAAATAAGCACTCCCTTGCTTATCCCAGGACTTGAACCTCAGACCTCTCTATTACTCCACGCGCCACTTGCCACTAGGCCATAAGCTCCTCTTGTGTCATTAACCTAGCGTTATTATTAATAAAGCCTAAGTGCTAGTGTCCAGGTTCATTTTAGGGGAAAATTTAAAATTTTGCAAAAGCCAAGGGTTGAACCCTAGACTACTCAGACACTCCCAAATACTCCTAAATCACCTAACCAACACACCAAACATGCAATTGTGTCAGAATATCCAAAATTAAAGACCTTATATTTTTGGGGCGTTATAATTCTACCCCCTAAAAAAATTTCAGCCTCGAAATTTACTTGGTCAGAATAGGTGAGGGTATTGCTGTCGCATCGCCTCCTCAGGCTCCCACGTGGCTTCCTCGGTACTGTGATTACGCCAAAGCACCTTGACCAACGGAACAGATTTTATTCTTAAAACTTTAACGTCACGATCCAGTATCTACACCGGTTCTTCCTCAAAAGTCAGATCAGGTCTAACCTCGATCTCCTCCACCGGCACTATATGTGAGGGATCAGAACGGTATCGCCCCAGTGTGGAGACATGGAACACATCATGTATCTGGTTCATCTCAAGAGGTAACTCAAGTCGATAGGCAATTGGTCCCAGATGCTTTAATATTCGGTAAGGTCCAATGAATCTAGGGCTCAGTTTGTCTCTCCGTCCAAATCTCAAAATCTTCTTCCATGGAGAGACCTTTAGGAATACATAATCCCCCACAGAGTACTCTATCTCCTTACGTTTTAAATCAGCATAAGACTTTTTCCTATCAGATGCTTCCTTTAATCGATCTCGGATCAACTTTACTTTTTCTTTGATTTTAGAAACTAGCTCTGGCCCCAACACTCGCCGCGCACTTAGTTCTGCCCAACATGTAGGGTACGACACCTACGACCATATAACACCTCGTACGGTGCCATCTGAATACTAGATTTGTAGCTGTTGTTATATACGAACTCTGCTAATGGAAAGTAGTCTTCCCAACTACCTTTGAAATCAATTACACAACTTCTTAGCATGTCTTCCAATATCTGGATCACCCTCTCTGACTGACCATCAGTCTAAGGATGAAATGCCGTGCTAAAATGCAACCTTGTACCCAAAGCTTCGTGTAACACCTTCTAGAATCGTGATGTAAATCTAGGGTCTCCGTCCAAAATGATAGACACTGGTACCCCATGCAATCTTACAATCTCAGCCACGTATAACTTAGCAAACTTCTGCAGCAAATAATCAGTGCAGACCGTTATGAAGTGGGTAGATTTAGTCAGTCGATCAACAATAACCCATACCAAATCCTTCTTAGTAGGCATCAAGGGTAGCCCACTAACAAAGTCCATGGTTACCCTCTCCCACTTCCAGAGTGGAATCTTAACGGGTTGCAGTAATCCCGAGGGCAGTTGATGCTCAGCCTTAACTTGTTGGCATGTTAGACACTTACTCACGAAATCTATAACCTCGCGCTTGAGCCCTGGCCACCAGTACAGTTCATGCAGATCTCGATATAACTTATTTCCGCCAGGATGTATAGCGTATGGACTACTATGTGCCTCTGGCAGTATAGACTGCCTTAGCTCAGAATCCCTCGCTACACAGACTCTCCCATGAAAGCATAGCACCCCCTCACTATTCAGCCCAAAATCCACAGTCTCCCCCTTCTCAACTAGTCGAAAATGAGGGACCAACGATTCATCCAGCAACAGCTTCTTCTTAATTTGATCAATCTAGGTTGGTCTCACTTGGAGTTCAGCCACCAGACTACCATCCTCAAACAGGCTGAGACTAGCAAACATTGCTCTCAAATCAGATACAGCCTTACAGCTCAGTGCATCTGCTACTACGTTAGCTTTACCCGGATGGTACTCAATCGAGCAATCATAATTCTTAAGCAACTTTATCCATCTTCGTTGCCTAAGATTCAACTCCTTCTGAGTAAGGACATACTTGAGGCTTTTATGGTCTGTGTAAATAGTAGACTTCTCACTGTATAAATAATGCCTCCAAATCTTTAGTGCGAATACCACTGCAGCTAACTCCAAGTCATGAGTGCGGTAATTCACCTCATGGGGCTTAAGCTGGCGGGACACGTAAGCAACCACCTTACCCTCTTTCATCAACACACATCCCAATCTACTGTGCGATGCATCCCAGTAGACAATGAATTCCTTCCCCAACTCTGGCTGAATCAACACCGGGCCTTCAGTCAGGACTTTCTTCAGTTTCTCAAAACTCTCTTGCTGCTTGTCAGTCCATTTAAACGGTACCCCTTTACGTAGCAGTTTAGTTAAAGTGCAGCAATCAATGAAAACCCCTCAACAAAACGTCTCTAATACCCATCCAGATTTTCGAATCTCAGCTACAGTCTTTGGTGGTTTCCAATCCAACATGGCTTTAATTTTTCGAAGATAAACCTGTATCCCCTCGGCAGACACCACGTGACCCAGAAATGTCACTTTTCGCAACCAGAACTCACATTTGCTGAACTTTGCATAAAGCTACTTTCCCTTTAGTATTTACAATACAATTCGAAGGTGCGAATCATGATCCTCCTTGGTTCTTGAACACACCAGGATGTCATCGATAAACACCACCATGAACCTGTCCAAATAGGGTTGGAATACTCAGTTCATCATATCCATGAAAGCAGCTGGCGCATTCATCAACCCAAATGACATCACTAGAAACTAGTAATCCCCATAACGAGTCCTGAACACGGTCTTGTACACACCTGCCTCATTAACCCTTAGCTGATAATACCCAGATCGAAGATCTATCTTGGAGAAAACTGAGGCTCCTTGCAGCTGGTCGAACAGATCATCTATTCTCGGTAAAGGGTACTTGTTTTTAATCGCCAGTTTGTTCAGTTGACAATAATCGATGCACATGCACATGGACCCATCCTTCTTCTTCACGAATAACACCGGTGCTCCCCATGGAGACACACTCGACCGAATGAATCCTCGGTCTAGTTGCTCTTAAATTTGATCCTTTAACTCCACCAGCTCCTTCGGCACCATCCTATAAGGGGCGATGGACACCGGAGCTGTTCCAGGTAAGAGCTCGATATCGAATTCGACCTCACAGTTTGGAGGCAACCCAGGAAGCTCTTCGGGAAATACATCTGGAAACTCCTTCACAGTTCTAACATCCTCAACAGACGAACCTTTAGAATCAGATATGCTGACAAAATCTAGGAACGCCTCGCAACCTTTGCAAACTAGTTTCTCGGCCCTTAATGCTGAGATTACATTAGATAGATAATCCCTTCGCTCCCCTATCAGAACCACCTCCTCATCCTTAGAAGATTTCAATACCATACACTTAGCTGCGCAATCCAAATTCACACGGTGCTTCACTATCGAATCCATGCCCAAGATAAGATCGAATTCGCCAAACGGTAGTTCTATCAAATTCGCCGAAAAGATAACCCCTTGGACCTCTAGAGGCACATTTCTGAACAACTTATTCACCCTAACCGACTGTGCTAGTGGACTCAACACAGTCATCTCTCTATCCGTAATTTCAAACTGGAAACCCAGCGTCCCAGACACAGTGCATGCAACATACGAGTGTGTAGACCCAATGTCAATTAAAGCAGTATATGGTACATTATAAATGAGGAACTTACCAGTTATCACATCAGGAGCGTCGCCATCCTCTCAGCGCCGAGCAGCATAGACCAACGCTGGCTATCTCACCTCAGTGTTACCAGCACCTCTACCCGGTGTTCCACGACCTCTACCCAAACCATTTCCCCCTCTGGCCTGCCCATGGCCTCTCGATGGCTACTGACCACCTCTCCCTGGCTGAACATAGCCTTGACCTGCGGCTTGCATCTAAACAGGCCTCTAAGTACAGTTCTTGACCTGGTGATCCATGAACCCACATCTGAAACAAGCCCCAATTCGTTTCCAGTACTCACCCTGGTGAACTCTCTCGCAATCTGCGCAAGGCTGTGGTCTAGCAACAGTAACAAGAGCCCCAACTCGGATTGGCCCATCAAACTCGGCTTCTTCTTAGGCCCACCAAAAGAACGTGAGGGCCCAAAATCCCTCTTATTTTTGCCACTATCTTTTTCTTAGTTCTGATGCTCTTAGCGTTTCACATCCTCAGTAATTTTTGCCTTCTCAATAAGGGCAGCAAAGTCTCTTTCCCTCTGCAAGCTATCAGCACCCGCAACTCATCTCGGAGACCATCCTCAAACCGCACACAACGTTCATACTCAGTCGCGACTATGCCTCGAGCATACCGGCTCAACTGCAGGAACTCTGCCTCATACTCTGCTACAGACCTATTCCCTTGAATCAGACTCAGAAACTCCTTCCTCTAGGCATCCACATAACTTGCCCCAACATATTTTCCTTGGAAGGCCGCCTTAAAGAAGTCCTATGTCAAACGTTCGGCCTGTGTACCCTCTCTCATAGTCAGCCACCATTGGTATGCCTTGTCTCGCAGTAAGGACACTGCTCCCTTTAATTTTTGTTCAACAGTACAGTCGAGGTCATCCATTATCCGCTCAGTAGCCTCTAACCAATATTCTGCCACATTCGGGGCTACACTAGAAACGCCCCTGAAGATTTTCGCTCCATTTGACCAGAGTCGCTCAGAAATTGACCCTCGGCCCACTGACCTAGTACTTGCTCCAACAACCCTTTCAAGAACCCGCAACATTGCTTGGGAGAGAGCATCATCCCCAACAGCTCGGTCATGAGACCCCGTCATAGTTACTGGTGAGGCTGGTGCCTCCCTAGCAGGTATATGGCCCGATGTTGAAGACCCAGCCCTAGCACCTCCTCGGCCTCTACTGCGGCCACGTGTACCCCTTCCGCGACCTCTTGTGCTCGTTTCGATGTAGCGTATTTATCTAATTTAAGAGTGTTATGCATCAGCTTATAATTTCAATAATTATTAACAGATATTTTATGATAAAAAATAATTAGAGTTGTTTTCGTAGATCGAAATCTCACTACAGTTTTCAATCTCCTACAGTCTCAGTTGACTCTAGTTAAAGAGTTTCAACACACTACTACTATCCATAGTAGTTTTTCAGTATAATCATTTCAGCATATAATAGAAAACAGTGTCAGAGAACTTACAGATTTGGTGTCGGAGACTCGGTGTGCCACACCTTCAGTAACAACATTTCTTTCCAGACCAAAATTTAGACAGATTTAAAAAATTTGCAAAAACCCATTATACAGCCGAGTTTTGTAACCAAACTCTGATACCATTAAATGTAAAACTCAAACTCAGCCTAGACGTTACGACAGGATCTAATGTGTCACATGAAAGTGTTGTTTGAAAATTGGGCTTGTCGACGATAGTTATTACTGAGTTTTAAATCTTTTTAAACCGTTGGGGTTGTAAAATCAAAACGGGATATTCACTTGTTGGTCATATCATTTATTAGTCAGGATTATATTTCGTGGAAGCTTTCCAAAAGTAAAATTTAAAATTTGAAAACGTGTGATTTTCTTTGAAAATAGTTATTATTTTGAAAACCCGTGTTTCCTAGTCTAACAAGTCAACGTAAAAAGTTAACACCAAACAAAAGTTAAAACCTCGAATGGCCTTATTACATAAATATCTCCCCAAAATAAATAACTTAAAGAAATCTGTGTAAATCAAAACATTTGCAAACGTGTGGCCACCTCTGACTCCCTCGCAGCTCTAAATCCTCTAAGGCTGGGGATTACCTGTACAGTTAAGAGAAAAGGGTGAGTTACAAGAACTCATGTGTAATCCCCTATTACAGTGACAGTCTAGGCCCAAGCCCTATCCAATAACAGATTAGTCTAGGCTATAACCCTATACAGCAACAGAGTGGGTCTAAGCCCATAATTATAACAATGCAAAACAGAGATGCAACCCAACCCAGTCCAGCCAACACACCACTCGTACCAACCAACACACCATGTGGGGACCAAGTCGACCCACCCAACCAGCACACCAATATCACAGCATAGCTGTTAATAATAACGCAGCAAAGCTGCTAATAACAGTTAACGTAGCCAAGCCACTAAAATCAGTATACGTGGCGAAGGCACTAAAACGATAAATGTACTAACCAATTTTAGCCCGAGGCCCATTAAGCAATCAGTACCAAAGCAGTAAAAACAAAGAAAATCCAATAATCATAACAAACAGAAAACGGTCCAGAATAAATGTCCAATTACATTAATAAGGTCCAAATGTCCACTAACAAAGTCCAAAACCCATTACACAAACAGAGCCCAATTGCAAAGATCCAACGCAGGCCCATTTACCAATCCAATTCCAACAAATCTAAAATCCTAAAACCTATACAGACCTAAACCCGTTTACAAAGTAAGCCCAAAATACATAGCCTAAACGGCCCAACATGACCCAAAAAAAAAAAAAACAACAAGCAGAAAGAAACCCTAGGGCTTTAGAGATAACTCTTGAGCCGTTTCTGCTCATCCCTCACGCGTCCACGCACCTCGGCCCACGCGCCCCGACCCTCCATCTGACCACTCCCACTCCCACTCAAGAATAAAGGAGAAGAGGAACGTACCTGGAACCCGATCGGTCGCAGCTCCGGGAGTCTGCCGTTTCGTTGACAGAACTCGATCGTGAAAGGCGCCGAAAGCTTCCTTCCTTCGTTTCAGGCGCCGATAGAGTATTCTGTTGGGGTTTCGAAGGTAGGGCTGAAGGTCTTCGTCTCGAGCGTTGCTGGCTACCAGCCCGTGTGGCACGGTGGCGCCGCGAACGGCCTTGAGGGGCCCGATCGACCTGGAGACGAAAAAGGGGAGAGAAAGGGGCTGTCCGTCCTTTTTTTTGAAACAAGAAGGCCAAAAAAAAAAACAAAAATGAATTTAGATATTTAAAAGAACCCGTGTGACCCGACCCGTGTGGCAGGGGATCCGCGTGTTCTTATCTCAAATGGGTAAATTGCGCGTCGGGTCGTCCCACGTTGCACCCCCATTCGATTGCACCTAATTTCTTTTAAAAACAAATTTAAATTCGGCCCCGAACTTTGCGCGCTTTTCCCATCTGGCCCGAGCCTAAACGCTGCGCATCAGGGTGGGTTATTTACCTGTTTGGTCCCTGCATGTTGCCGCGCGCGTCGTGGTAGTCCTTGTTCGCTTTTTCTGGATTCATTATGATTCTGGACCTTATTTCTTCATCCTGGTTCCAATCTAGTCCTCAACTTGTTTTAAATAATTAATTTATAATTCATTCTTTCTTTTCAAAATATTATTATTACCAATATCATTCATTTCGAGTTTTTGATATTACTTTTATTAAACTAATTGTGTACTGTTTATTTTAAAGTTGGACTTTGTCTTCTTGAATTATTTCATATATTGTTCATTTTAATTTTATGTGTTTTTCTTAAAATTATTTTGTTAATTTTTTTAAATTGTTTCATGTACCATCTCTTTAAAACTGATTGATTTGTTATCCCTCGATTATTAATATAGATGTTTAAATAGTGTAAGCCATGTGGTCGTCGATCTTGCATGTATTAGTTTGTATGTCCGTGTTTCTATATCATTGGCACTATCATTTCCGTTATTATTGTTTATGTCATTTATTATCATCCATGCATGTTAATACTTTAAAGTAATGATACTAAAAGTTATGTATTATGTGTATTATTATCGTTCCACCAAATTTGTGTTATATTATCATAATTCGTCGAGCATAATCTCCATGCACGCTTTAAATAATATTTCTTCCAAACCTAACCAAAAACCTTTTATCAGTTTCGTCCAAAAAACCAACGTTTCCAAAATAAGGTAATATTCGATATTTAGAAATTCGAGAGATCGTACCCTATGTATTGGGTTTCGGTCCTTTCGTTTGGCTAAAGTATTCGAATATCCTGTTGATGTTTTTTTCAAGGAATGAGTTTCGGGAATTGGGTGATGACCTCGAATTTGAAGATTAAAATCGTTGTGTCCTATGTACTAGATGTGACATTTTATTCTCTCGGAATGAGGAAACCATAATATTCAATTTGAGAAAATTTAGACATTTCTAAAAGAGATCAAATTTTTAGATTTTTTTTTTAAATTTTCAACTTTCGACGTTGGGACATTCATTGATCAATTTGGTACCAATTTTGGGCGTGTCGAGGGTGCCAATCCTTCCTCGCACGTAACCGACTCCCGAACCTGTTTTCTCAAATTTTCAAAGACAAAAAAAAAACATTATTTTAGTAAAGCAAAATATTTTATTAAAACAAGGGTGATCCGATCACACCTAATAAGAGATCGGTGGCGACTCCCTATTTTAGTCGATTCCCGTTTTGTCAAAAAAATGGTTACGACAGCTTGGCGACTCCACTGGGGACGCTCGAGAGTCAGGCCGTAAATTGATTGATTTTTGTCCCTTCGATTGAAAAGTTGGAAAAACGTTTTAAAAAATCATGTTTCTCTTTGATGCATTCGTTTGCGTTATATTGTCGAGTTTTGTGAAATATTTTGGCATTGCATTGCATGACTGCGGTCACACCTTTAAGTGGGAGTGAGAAGCTACTCTTTCGTGAGGTTTTTACCTCCGTGCAAGATAGTGGATCACTTTCGGGATACATCCGTACCTATGTCTTCGTGAGATCTTTATCTCCGTACAGCCATAGGGAAATGTATTCCCCTGAACTGAACTCGGTCTATATGAGCCTATAATGGGTGAAGATCGAGGAATCCGCTGGTTCAGGTACCCTCGCTTTAGAACCAAACCACATATAGAAAGACCTAGGAGCCCATCGTAGGTAGAACCGTGTGAACTTTAGTCGTCACCCTAAATAGGAGTTTAATCATTTTCTGTTTATATTCCTTTTCGTACTTGATACTAACTTGTCGTGTTTTGCTCTTGTTGCATGGCATTTCATCATAAAAAGGTGTTGATCCAATTTCGGTTTCTAAATAGAAAAGCTTAACATGGAAAAGGGATTTCTCAATAGAGTGGAGGATAATGCGACAGTGCAGATGTGGTCCGAAAGAATACAGCAAGAAAAGGGGGATAGTCTGACAGTAGGGCATGAATCAGAGCTATGGGATTTTACCCGTATCAGCGCAGCTCAAAATGATCTACGAGAATTAAAGGAAATATGGAACTCATGGGGAAACGAGGACAAACAATTGCTCTACCATAACTACGGCGATCTGCCCTATCTGCTTGATATCAAGGTAGACGAGTACCTACTCCGAGCTATTACCCAGTTCTGGAATCCCGCCTACAGTTGCTTCACTTTTGGAGAGGTGGATTTGGTGCCTACCGTGGAGGAGTATACAACTTTGTTTTGGTGCCCGAGATTTCAAACTGATAAGGCGTATTCAAGGTTTGCAAATGTGCCGACATTCTCAAAAAGGTTAATGAACATCACTGGGATGAGCGAGCAATGGGTCACGACTCGGATTAAGCAAAAGGGAGATTGTAAGTGCATCCCTTGGAAACACTTAAGGGACTTGATCTTGGCACATCCTGATAAGAAGAAGAGGGTCGACGTCTTCGCTCTAAGTATCTATGGTTTGGTCGTCTTTCCCAAGGCGTTAGGACATATAGAGGATGCGGTTTCAGACCTATTCGATAAACTTGATAAGGGAGTTACACCCGTTCCCGCAGTCCTAGCTGAGACCTTGAGATCACTGAACGCTTGCCGAAGAGCGGGCGAAGGGAGGTTCGTGGGTTGTGCGCAGTTGTTGTTGTCTTGGTTTCATTGCCATTTTTGGAAGAGAGAGAAAACCTCATGCAAGATCTTTTTTGAGAACTACTCTCCTCTAGAGGAATTAGCAAGTACGCCAAGACGAGATGACCTATCTGGAGAGAAGTGGATGGCGATTCTCCAAAACCTGCAAGGCAAAGATGTAGTATGGAAAGCTCCATGGATGATCACCGACGAGATCTTATATCGATGCGGAGGGTTCGACTGGGTCCCTCTACTCGGAATATGGGGAGCTGTTGGGTATGCCCCGCTACTAGTGATGAGGCAGTATCAATCGAGGCAGTTCATACCCGCGACACACGGACTAGCCCAATGTGAATTTTCATACAAGGATGACAACTATAAGAAGAAAGTTCGCGAGATATCAGATGCATGGACCCAAACTCGGAAAATGAAGAGACTTGCCATAGGACCCATGGTGACCCCCGAGTACGATCAATGGTGGGCCAAAAGAATCAATGACAATATCCCAGGGCCAATCCAAGGAAATACTCGACCAATAGAAGAACAGCTGCAAGTGATCCCAACTAAATTAGAAATTATCAAGCAAGATTTCGAGAGAAAAAGCTGGGAATTGGGTAAGAGGATAGAGCATCTAGAAGAAGAAAAGATGCAGTTAGGATTAGACGTTGACGTCCATAAGTTCGAGGCTGAAAAATTTAAAAAGGGAAAGAACAAAGCCGAAGAAGACTTGGATAGCTTAAAGACGGACTACAAGAAGCTGCGCATGTCTATATGAACTGCGGGGCTAGGTAAGACATCAGAGCAATGGCAGCAAGACCAAGACCGACCAGTGGGAGAGGAAATTTCAAGAGGCTCGGGTGCGAGAAGACGCTTTGAGAAAGAACTTGTTAGAAAGCCAAAGCGAAAAGGAGAGGTTACGCGCCCAAGTAGCAGAATTAGAAAAATCGCTGCACCTCCACCGTAGTCGTAACTCAGTAGTCGAATTGAGAGCCAGTCAGAACAAAGTCGAAGAGATGAGAGGGAAGATAGGGGAGCTCGAGACTGCGCTACAAGATAGCAAAAACCGAATGGAGCTCCTTGAAGCCAATAATGAACATTGGAGGGAGCAGCTCCACCATTCCCAAGAGCAAATCAGAAACAGAGACTATGTAATGGGCGAGGCTGCGGTTCAAATCCGAGAGGTGGCCGACCATTTGCAAGCCTTAGCAGTTCGGGCTGATGCGTTAAGTCTGATGTACGAGTCGGAATCAGAGCGAGGTCAGAGTTTAGCTTGGCTTCTTAGGAAAGTTAAGGACTTAGGCACTAAGGCCAAGTCGTATATGTAATTATCCGTTCTATGAAAAGAAATTTGTTTTCTAGTAAAGTTTATCTAATGAAATCGAATTAAGTCAACACCTTTGTGCATTCATACCATGCATTCGCATTACATGCATTAGCATCATATCGCCTTAACCATTCACTAAACTTAAGTTCACATAATCCGCAGCTACGACATTACGAACCTGGAATCACATCATCCCTATAGGACACGCTTAAGAACTAGAGCTATAGACGCCGAACTCAATGAGAGGATTGAAAGGATGGAAAGAACCCAGAAAGAGCTGCAAGAACAGTTAGCCAAGGCACAGCAAGAAGCGAGGGACCAGATGATGAGGTCTCGCGAGGAATCGCGAGAACATAAGGATCAAATGGATAGAATGTTGAAGATGTTGACGGCCATGTCCAATGGACAAGGACTTGCGTAAAGTCCTGACATTACGGAGCCCCATTCGAGGGATAATCAAGATCCGCTCTATCCCCCAGGATCTACGCCACCTCACGCTCATGTAACGCAAAGGGGATATCCTCAAGGGAACCCAGTAGGCCTGGAGCAACGACCCGTCCCACCTACCCATCTGGGGGAAGGTATATACGTATCAAACGCTGGGGATAATTCTGCTAACCCGATGGTTCCAGATTTGGATGATCCGATGGAAATAGCTAGGTTAAAGAGGGATGGCCATGATGCCGAAGAAAAATATAAGAGTCTAGAAGAAAGACTCAAGGCCGTGGAAGGTACCGGAACCTTTTCTGCACTAAGTGCCAAAGAGCTTAGTTTGGTGCCTGATCTGGTTCTACCCCCAAAATTTAAGGTACCGGATTTTGAAAAGTATGAGGGAACGAGATGTCCAAAGGCACATCTTATCATGTTTTGCCGAAAGATGGCCGGACACTTGAATGAGGACAAGCTATTAATACACTGTTTCCAGGATAGCTTGATCGGAACAGCCCTCAGATGGTACGATCAGCTTAGCACAGAGAAGATACGGTCATGGAAGGACCTGGCAACTGCATTCTGCGAACAATATAAGCATGTTACTGATGTGGCTCCCGACCGGATGACACTGCAAATGTTGGAAAAAAAGCCAACGGGGACCTTCAGACAATACGCTCAGAGATGGAGGGATCTCTCAGTCCAGGTCGAGCCCCCTTTAACTAAAAGTGAGGTAACGGTCCTTTTCATCAATACTTTGAGGGCGCCGTTCTACGAAAAACTGGTGGGAAGTGCCACGAAAGACTTCGCCCACCTTGTAATATCTGGCGAACTCATCGAAAACGGCATTAAATGTGGAAGAATGGAAGGCCCTGAGAGCTCTAAAAGACCAACACCTGCAAAGAAGAAAGACCCCGAAGCCCATATGGTGGGGACCGGGAGCCACTATGCTCCTAATCCATATCCGACTCGACCACGACCTCAGTTTCGCCCACCACCAAGTTCATACTTTCCTCCACAAAGCCCTTACTATCAAGCCCCTCCTCCCTATCCCGTTTATGCCACCGACACTCAAAGACCATTCACTATAATCCCACCAAATACCATGTCTGCCCAAAATCAGCCAAAAAACGAACAAAGACCAGTAAGACCCAACCCCGATAGACCCCAATTCACCCCCATTCCCGTATCATACGGAGAATTGTGCCCGAAGCTATTGGAAAAACAGTTAATCTCACCACATTACATGGCACCATTAAAACCCCCGTTCCCAAGGTGGTACGATCCCAACGCTAATTGCATGTACCACGCCGGGAATCAGGGACACTCCACAGATAACTGTTTAGCCTTTAAGAGAAGAGTGCAAGGCCTCATTGATGCCGGGATCTTGCGGTTTGATGGTACCAACAATATGACAAGAAACCCGCTCCCTAACCATGCCACAGGGAACGTGAATATGGTGACACCGGAAGAGGGGTGGCGAGCCAGAAGCTGTGTCTCTAGGATAAGGACACCTTTGGAGAAGGTCTGGGAAGTAATGATTGAGAAGGGCATGCTCGATAGGAATTTCAAGGAGGAAAACGCGAAGAGTCCAAGTTTCTGTGTCTTCCACGGCATATCAGGACACCATATCCAATCTTGCGAGGAGTTCAAAGAGTTGCTTCAAAGCATGATGGACAATAAAAAGGTGGAAATCTTCAATAAGATGGAAGAGACTGGTGGAAAGGAGATATGTGCATCTGAGGGCCAATCATCAGGACCTCCCTACAGTGCCGATCGGCCTTTGGTAATCTACTACGAGGCAAAGAAGGAAGAGAGGAAACCAAAAATGATAATCCAAGTACCTTCCCCCTTTCCTTACAAGGATAGCAAGGCGGTGCCATGGAAGTATGATGTCAATGTCGCCATACCCGAGGCCACAACTGGAAACGTCAGTGAGGTGGGGCATTTTACCCGCAGTGGGAGATGCTATTCCCCTGAGGTGGTTGAAATGAACAAGAAAACCATTGGAACGGGTCAGAAAGGGAAGGCACCGATACCCGAGGCTGAGGGTGAGGGTGAAATACAATCTGAACGAGGAATGAAGGAACCAGTGACCGAGGATGAAGCACGGGAATTTTTAAAGTTCATTAAGCACAGCGAATACAGTGTTGTGGAACAGCTGAATAAACAACCGGCAAAAATCTCAGTATTATCCTTGTTGTTGAACTCAGAGCCACATCGAAACGCATTACTGACGGTGTTGAACCAAGCATATGTGCCAAGTAATGTGCCCATTGAAAAACTCGATAGGTGGTTGAACAATTTAAACGCAGATAATTTCATTTCCTTCAGCGATGATGAAATACCACCTAATGGTAGGGGCTCTGTTAAAGCTTTGCACATCACAACTTAGTGCAAAGGATATATAATACCGCATGTGCTTGTTGACAACGGGTCCGCACTCAATGTCATGCCGTTGGCTACACTGTCTAGGATGCCCGTCGACATGTCTTATCTGAGGCCTTGCCATTCCGCGGTAAGGGCATTTGATGGAACACGGCGGGAAGTTATGGGAAAGATCGAGATCCCTCTAGAGGTGGGCCCGTGCACATACAATGTCGAATTCCAAGTCATGGACATCACTCCTTCATATAATTGCCTCTTAGGAAGGCCCTAGATCCACTCCGCAGGAGCTATCCCTTCATCTCTTCATCAGAAAATAAAGTTTATTATGGATAACCGCCTGATCACGATCGCCGGTGAAGAAGACATCGTCACGTCGCTATCTACTGACGCACCCTACATCGAGGAAAACAAAGATGTGCCAGAATGCTCCTTCCGTTCCTTCGAATTCATCAACGCTACATTTGTCGCCGAAGGAGATAGGACTCCCACACCCAAGCTGTCGAGAAACACCAAAATGGGGGTCAAGCTGACGGTAGGAAAAGGTGCCCGAGCAGGAAAGGGTTTAGGTAGATATCAACAAGGGATAGCTAGAGCGCTAAACCCTGTACACCACAAGGCTCCGTACGGCTTAGGATTCAAACCTGATGGATGGCAAAGAAGGAAACAACTACAGAAAGATCAAGGAAAAAGGATTGCAAGAGCCTCGGGTCGGAAGGTAGAATGGGAGCCCATGACATACCCACCCTTAGCGAAAACTTTTACGTCCGCAGGAAAGATGTACCCAGAGGGAGGTAGTTCACAAAACACGCTGCTATTAGTCGAGAGGGATCTCCAGAACTTCCACATAAACGTCATCGACAAAGTGGACGATGCGACGAGAGGTCTTTCAAAGATACGCCTTGGCCCTCCTGGACATGTGTCGAACAATTGGACCGCTGAAGATCTTCTTGTAGTTTCTAGGATCCCTCCAAAGTAATTCTCAATGACAACCTTCGTTATTCCTCTAAGTCGAAGGGGAATTTGTTATAAAAGTTTGTATCAGCTGTCTAACTTTTAAATGAACAATCAATGAAGATGCATTTTGTCGCTGTCTCCCATTCCTATTAGCCTCATGTCTATTCCCTCTTCTCATGATCTGTCTTTATATACATTCATGTCATAGAAGCACATTCTTGTTTCCAATACCTCGATATTTCTCTATAGTTTCTTTTTATTTGTCAGGTGCTCAGATAACGACAGCATGAACAATCCTGCTACTGATCCTAAAATCGACTTTGAGCAAGTGATTTGTTTAGGAGAATTCGAAGCCAACGAGGATGCCGAAGATTTTGTCTCGACCCCTGACTTATTAAAGATAATGGAACAGGAGGATAAACAGATATTCCCCCACCAAGAATCTATCGAGACGGTGAATCTAGGAAACGAAGAAAAGAGGCAAGAAGTGAAGATTGGGACCTCCATCTCAGAGTCCACCAAACACGACTTGGTCACCCTGCTTCATGAATACAAAGACGTGTTTGCATGGTCATATCAGGACATGCCGGGCTTAAACGAAGATGTAGTGGTCCACAGGCTCCCTGTGAAGCCAGAAGCCAGGCCAATTTAGCAGAAGCTAAGACGGATGAGACCCGAGATGCTCTTAAAGATAAAAGAGGAAGTCAAAAAATAGTTTGATGCCGGCTTCTTACAAGTCTCCAAATATCCGGAATGGGTAGCTAATATAGTCCCAGTACCAAAGAAGGACGGCAAGGTGAGAATGTGTGTGGACTACCGCGATCTGAATCGAGCAAGCCCCAAGGATAATTTTCCCTTGCCACACATCGATACGTTGGTAGATAACACGGCAAAACATTCATTATTTTCCTTTATGGATGGATTTTCGGGTTATAACCAAATAAAGATGGCCTGTGAGGACATGGAAAAAACTACATTCGTGACGATGTGGGGAACCTTCTGCTACAAGGTGATGCCATTCGGTTTGAAAAACGCTGGGGCAACATATCAAAGGGCAATGGTGATGCTGTTTCACGACATGATGCATAAAGAGATAGAAGTTTATGTCGACGATATGATAGCCAAATCTCAGGGAGAAGGAGAGCATGTTGGAAACCTCCGGAAATTGTTTGAAAAACTGAGAAAGTTTCAACTGAAGCTTAATCCGGCTAAGTGTACATTTGGAGTAACCTCGGGGAAACTACTGGGTTTTATCGTTAGCGAGAGAGGTATCGAGGTCGACCCCGACAAAATAAAGGCCATACAAGACTTACCATCTCCGTGAACACAAAAGGAAGTCAGAGGGTTTCTAGGAAGATTAAACTACATCGCTCGATTCATCGCCCAGCTTACCAACCAATGCGACCCAATTTTTCGACTATTGAGAAAACACAACCCTGGGGAATGGAATAAGGAATGCCAAGCTGCCTTCGACAAAATAAAACGATATTTGTCTAACCCCCCTGTGCTAGTACCACCGACTCCAGGGAGACCGTTAATACTGTACCTGACGGTGTTCGAAAATTCAATGGGTTGTGTACTGGGGCAACATGACGAGTCGGGGAGAAGAGAAAGGGCAATCTATTACCTCAGTAAGAAGTTCGCAGAGTATGAAGCAAAATATCCATCAATCGAAAAATTCTGTTGTGCTCTGGTTTGGGCAGCTCGAAGGCTTAGACAATATATGTTGTATCATACGACATGGTTAATCTCTAAATTGGACCCAATAAAGTACATGATGGAATCACCTGCACTCTCAGGAAGAATGGCGCGATGGCAGATCCTGCTATCGGAATACGACATCATCTATGTGAGCCAAAAGTCGATCAAAGGGAGCGCAATAGCTGACTTCCTAGCAGCCCGAACCACAGAAGAATACGAGCCATTAAGATTGGACTTCCCGGATGAAGATTTGATGTGCATCACAGAAAAAGAATGTGAATCGTCAAAAGAAGAGTCATGGAAAATGAGTTTCGACGGGGCATCAAATGCATTAGGGCATGGGATCGGAGCAGTCTTGGTGTCACCGGAAGGGAGTCATTATCCATTCACTGCCCGATTAAACTTCTTCTGTACCAATAACATAGCGGAATACGAGGCTTGCATCATGGGGCTCCGCGCAGCTATTGAGCGAGGCATCAAAATCCTAAAGGTATCAGGGGATTCAGCATTGGTGATTTACCAAATCCGCGGAGATTGGGAAGTGAGAGACTCAAAGTTGGTCAAACATCACGATCTTATTATGGATCTGGTCAAAGAATTTGAAGAAGTGACCTTTAATTACTTCCCACGAGAGGAAAACCAATTGGCTGATGCCTTGGCCACCTTAGCTTCTATGTTCAAAGCGAATCGGGAAGCGGAAGTAATGCCTCTCCAGATGAGCATATATGAGGCCCCGGCGCATTGTTTTAGCGTTGAAAGAGAGGCGGATGGACGACCATGGTTCCATGATATCTTGGGATATTCAAACATCAAAGGTACCCGGAGCAAGCAAACGAGAACGACAAAAGGACAATCAGAAAAATGGCAGCAGGATTTGTTCTTGATGGGGACATCCTATACAAGAGAGGAAAAGATCAAGTGCTTCTAAGATGCGTGGATAATGTCGAAGCCAGAAAAATACTTGAAGAGGTTCATGAAGGAACCTGTGGAACCCATGCCAATGGTTTCACCATGGCCAGGAAAATTATGAGACTCGGCTATTACTGGTTGACAATGGAAAGTGACTGCATCAGCTATGCACGAAGGTGTCACAAATGTCAAATTTATGGCGACAAAATTCATGCAGCACCTTTGCCCCTCCACGTGATGACCTCCCCGTGGCCCTTTTCCATGTGGGGCATGGATGTTATAGGTCCAATTTCCCCGAAGGCTTCTAATGGCCATCGATTCATCTTTGTGGTCATAGATTACTTCACAAAATGGGTTGAGGCCACTTCGTTTGCAAATGTGACAAAAACCGCGGTTTGCAAATTCTTGAAAAAGGAGATTATATGTCGATACGGGCTGCCTGAGAAAATCATCTCGGATAATGCCTTGAATCTGAACAACAAGATGATGAAGGAAGTGTACGAACAGTTTCAAATAAAGCATCACAATTCCTCACCCTATCGCCCTAAGATGAACGGAGCGGTAGAAGCAGCCAATAAAAATATTAAGAAGATCATTGGAAAGATGACCGAGACATATAAAGACTGGCATGAGAAGCTCCCGTTTGCTCTATATGCATACCGTGCATGTGTACGGACCTCCACAGGGGCAACTCCTTTTTCTCTAGTATATGGAATGGAAGCTGTACTACCTATCGAGGTGGAAATCCCTTCTTTACGAATCTTAATGGAGTCAAAACTCGAAGAATCAGAATGGGTACAAGCTCGATATGACCAACTGAATCTGATTGATGAGAAGCGCTTAAAAGCAATTTGTCACGGACAAATGTACCAGAAGAGAATGATCACGGCCCATGACAAGAGGGTACGACCAAGAGAATTTCGCGAAGGAGAGCTCGTGTTGAGGAAGATTCTCCCAATACAAAAGGATTCTCGAGGAAAATGGGCACCGAATTGGGAAGGACCCTATGTCGTAAGGAAGGCCTTCTCAGGTGGAGCTTTGATTCTCACTGAGATGGATGGGAAAGAGGTACCGAATCCAGTAAACTCGGATGCCGTGAAGAAGTACTACGCCTAAAAAAAAAAAACACGAAGGTCAGGACAAAAACCCGAAAGGGCGTCTTGATAAACGCAATTGGGATGAAAACCTGAAAAAGCGTCCTAACGAAGGGGATTCACACATAAAGAGCAAGAACATTTGAACGGGGAGTCAAGGGGCGAGTTCATAATATTTGAAGCGGACTCAGAAGCTCAGGGTCTTCTACGCAAGGAGCTTCACTCAAAGGGGGTTCAGGGTGAAGGAGCATGGAGAAGTTCATGCGTTAGATATCTAGAGCATTAGTGACAATTGAATCTACTTTCTTTTTATGTTTTCCTTATTGGGTCATTCCTTGTCAATTCTCTTTCCTTGTTGCTTCGAAATAAATACAAACATAAAGTATCTTTTTCATGCCTACCTGGCCATTATCATGCATTTCGTGTTTGGTTCGTTTAAATGGTAAACAGTGAAATTACATACTTTGAACAAAAGAAACGTTGAGCATTACCTGGACGAGAACCTGGTAAGTACAAGAAACCTCAAAGCAAAGACAAAAGTTCAACCAGGAGACAGAATGGGTGATATATGAGAGGTACAGACTACTAGTAGAACTCGAGCACTAGTACAAAAACTGAGAGAAAGTCAAGAATCGAAGCAGTGGGTACAAGTCATCATAACAAGAGATACACGACAAACAAACCGAGAACGCATGGCATAATCATGTAGGCATAAGAGCATTTAAGACAAACATATGCATATCATGATAACATCATGCATGACACATACAGGTACGCCAATGAAGCAAGAAATTCTGGTGATAGTTGTACCAAATCAAGGAAGAAAGACGTCCGAGTGCCACCAGAGAATAAGTTTTAAAAATCAACTCATAATGCGAGAGGTGAGTTGGGCCTCGGGACACGCCGAGGTATTTAATTTCTGTCTTTAAATTTCTGTTCGAAAATCAACTCATAATGCGAGAGGTGAGTTGGGCCTCGGGACACGCCGAGGTATTTAATTTCTGCCTTCAAATTTCTGTTAAATCAACTCATAATGCGAGAGGTGAGTTGGGCCTCGGGACACGCCGAGGTATTTAATTTCCGTCTTTAAATTTCTGTTCAAAAATCAACTCATAATGCGAGAGGTGAGTTGGGCCTCGGGACACGCCGAGGTATTTAATTTCTGCCTTCAAATTTCTGTTAAATCAACTCATAATGCGAGAGGTGAGTTGGGCCTCGGGACACGCCGAGGTATTTAATTTCTGTCTTTAAATTTCTGTTCGAAAATCAACTCATAATGCGAGAGGTGAGTTGGGCCTCGGGACACGCCGAGGTATTTAATTTCCGTCTTTAAATTTCTGTTCGAAATCAACTCATAATGCGAGAGGTGAGTTGGGCCTCGGGACACGCCGAGGTATTTAATTTCTGCCTTCAAATTTCTGTTAAATCAACTCATACTGCGAGAGGTGAGTTGGGCCTCGGGACACGCCGAGGTATTTAATTTCTGTCTTTAAAATCCATTCAAAAATCAACTCATAATGCGAGAAATGAGTTGGCCCTCCTTCTAGCGCCAAGGTATTTAATTTCTGTCCTTAGATTCCTGTTAAATCAAGTCATCATGCGAGAGGTATGTTGAGCCTTGTCACTTACCGAGATATTCTCAAATTCTGTCATTGCACTTCTATTTTCAATTTCTGTCTCAAAAAAAAAAAACTCATGAGAGTGTGTTTGAGCCTCGGGGCACACGCGGAGGTACCTACAGAAAGAAGACTGAAGTCGCATTGAGCAAATTTAACAAAGAAGTTCCAGGGGACAAAGAAGGTTGAGCAAAAGCAAATTGAAGCTACAAATCTCTTCATGTCATGAACTCATGTTGGAGCAAGTTCAAGAATGAACAAGATTGGGAAAAAACGAATCGAAGCTACGGGTCATGTCTCGCGGGAGCAGTGGCAGAGTGCATCAATGCAACAGGTTACAGTGGAGTTTTGAAGATGTACGAGGGAGACAAGGACAAATAAACCCAAGCCCGCCAAGACTGGGCAAAATTGGTTATTCTTTTGCCTTTGCTCTATCATCGTTTCACGACAATGAGCAAAGAGGGGCAGCTGTACTAACCAATTTTAGCCCGAGGCCCATTAAGCAATCAGTACCAAAGCAGTAAAAACAAAGAAAATCCAATAATCATAACAAACAGAAAACGGTCCAGAATAAATGTCCAATTACATTAATAAGGTCCAAATGTCCACTAACAAAGTCCAAAACCCATTACACAAACAGAGCCCAATTGCAAATATCCAACGCAGGCCCATTTACCAACCCAATTCCAACAAATCTAAAATCCTAAAACCTATACAGACCTAAACCCGTTTACAAAGTAAGCCCAAAATACATAGCCTAAACGGCCCAACATGACCCAAAAAAAAAACAAGCAGAAAGAAACCCTAGGGCTTCAGAGATAACTCTTGAGCCGTTTCTGCTCATCCCTCACGCGTCCACGCACCTCGGCCCACGCGCCCCGACCCTCCATCTGACCGCTCCCACTCCCAAGACACCTCGGCCTCCGCTCGTGCCTCGCCTTGATCAACACTAGCACCCTGACCCACGACTATCCGCGTGCTTAGCCCATCACCTGCAAAAGACCGACAAGCAAAAACAGGGGCAACCAAGAGCAAGTATGGGCAAAATAGTAGATTAAGGAAAATAGTGCTTTTTTGGCTATAAAGCCATGCGAAAAACCCAGGGTAAGAGGTTTTTTTTTTTGGCTTCCGATTTCGAGGAGTACCTGTAATCAATAGAAAGCAAAAAATCAAAAGGAAAAGGAATCCGTTTCTCTTTTACAAGCAATAAGAAACCAGGAAAATTAAAAGGTTGATGAGGATTTTATTTTGCTATTACCATTACTGCATTTGGATATCTTTATTTTCTTTGTTGTTGTTCTAAGGATTTTCATAAGCAAAACTCAAGAATAAAGGAGAAGAGGAACGTACCTGGAACCCGATCGGTCGCAGCTCCGGGAGTCTGCCGTTTCGTTGACAGAACTCGATCGTGAAAGGCACCGAAAGCTTCCTTCCTTCGTTTCAGGCGCCGATAGAGTATTCTGTTGGGGTTCCGAAGGTAGGGCTGAAGGTCGTCGTCTCGAGCGTTGCTGGCTACCAGCCCGTGTGGCACGGTGGCGCCGTGAACGGCCTTGAGGGGCCCGATCGACCTGGAGACGAAAAAGGGGAGAGAAAGGGGCTGTCCGTCCTTTTTTTTGAAACAAGAAGGCCAAAAAAAAAAACAAAAATGAATTTAGATATTTAAAAGAACCCGTGTGACCCGACCCGTGTGGCAGGGGATCCGCGTGTTCTTATCTCAAATCGGTAAATTGCGCGTCGGGTCCTCCCACGTTGCACCCCCATTCGATTGCACCTAATTTCTTTTAAAAACAAATTTAAATTCGGCCCCGAACTTTGCGCGCTTTTCCCATCTGGCCCGAGCCTAAACGCTGCGCATCAGGGTGGGTTATTTACCTGTTTGGTCCCTGCATGTTGCCGCGCGCGTCGTGGTGGTCCTTGTTCACTTTTTCTGGATTCATTATGATTCTGGACCTTATTTCTTCATCCTGGTTCCAATCTAGTCCTCAACTTGTTTTAAATAATTAATTTATAATTCATTCTTTCTTTTCAAAATATTATTATTACCAATATCATTCATTTCGAGTTTTTGATATTACTTTTATTAAACTAATTGTGTACTGTTTATTTTAAAGTTGGACGTTGTCTTCTTGAATTATTTCATATATTGTTCATTTTAATTTTATGTGTTTTTCTTAAAATTATTTTGTTAATTTTTTTAAATTGTTTCATGTACCATCTCTTTAAAACTGATTGATTTGTTATCCCTCGATTATTAATAGATGTTTAAATAGTGTAAGCCATGTGGTCGTCGATCTTGCATGTATTAGTTTGTATGTCCGTGTTTCTATATCATTGGCACTATCATTTCCGTTATTATTGTTTATGTCATTTATTATCATCCATGCATGTTAATACTTTAAAGTAATGATACTAAAAGTTATGTATTATGTGTATTATTATCGTTCCGCCAAATTTGTGTTATATTATCATAATTCGTCGAGCATAATCTCCATGCACGCTTTAAATAATATTTCTTCCAAACCTAACCAAAAACCTTTTATCAGTTTCGTCCAAAAAACCAACGTTTCCAAAATAAGGTAATATTCGATATTTGGAAATTCGAGAGATCGTACCCTATGTGTTGGGTTTCGGTCCTTTCGTTTGGCTAAAGTATTCGAATATCCTGTTGATGTTTTTTTCAAGGTATGAGTTTCGGGAATTGGGTGATGACCTCGAATTCGAAGATTAAAATCGTTGTGTCCTATGTACTGGATGTGACATTTTATTCTCTCGGAATGAGGAAATCATAATATTCAATTTGAGAAAATTCAGACGTTTCTAAAAGAGATCAAATTTTTAGATTTTTTTTAAAATTTTCAACTTTCGACGTTGGGACATTCATTGATCAATTTGGTACCAATTTTGGGCGTGTCGAGGGTGCCAATCCTTCCTCGCACGTAACCGACTCCCGAACCTGTTTTCTCAAATTTTCATAGACAAAAAAAAACATTATTTTAGTAAAGCAAAATATTTTATTAAAACAAGGGTGATCCGATCACACCTAATAAGAGATCGGTGGCGATTCCCTATTTTAGTCGATTCCCGTTTTGTCAAAAAAATGGTTACGACAATAAAAACGTGGCGGAACCACTAGTACAGTACTTCCTCCAAATACAAATCTCAACCCCAATGCAGAATGTTGTAACATAAATAACTCATGTATGCAGTATGCCACAATCATAAACATTCATACAAATATCACACATACATCGCTTACACTACCACTAGGGGTATAACGGTCATTTTGGTAGTTAGGGGTAAAATGGTAATTTCGCCCCTTAGAGACATTTCTGTAATTTACCTATCGAGGTTATTTCGATAATTTAATCTTTGAGGGTATTTCGATAATTTTACCCATCGAGGGTATTTTGGTAATTTTACCCACCGAGGGTATTTTGGTAATTTTACCCATCGAGGTATTTCGATAATTTTACCCATCAAGGTATTTCGATAATTTTACCCATCGAGGGTATTTCGGTAATTTTACCCTTTGAGGGTATTTTGATAATTTTACCCATCGAGGGTATTTTGGTAATTTTACACACCGAGGGTATTTCGGTAATTTTACCCATCGAGGTATTTCGATAATTTTACTCATCGAGGTATTTCGATAATTTTACCCATCGAGGGTATTTCGGTAATTTTACCCTTTGAGGGTATTTCGATAATTTTACCCATTGAGGGTATTTCGGTAATTTTTCCCATCGAGGGTATTTCGTAATTTTACCATTCGAGGGTACTTCAGTAATTTTAGTTCTATAACAGCCTTCCCGAAGGCCTACAGTCGCCTCGAGCGACACAGATGCCCTTTTTGGTCGAAACGGTGCAATTGGGCCCAAAGCCCAATTTTCGACCCAAGTGGGCCCATACGCTCGTGTGGCCCATTTAGTCCAATTTCGTCGCGACTTTGTGAACTTCACAGCCCAGTCCATTATCCGACACTATCGTGAATTTTCCCCACGTGGGGCCCATGGGCCCAATGGCCCATCTAGGCCCAACGAGGCCCATTACGACCTAAGCCCACCAGTATGTTTGTGGCAGCCTCAATGGTCTATTGCCAACGATTGTGGCTCAGTTTATCTCTACGAGTGCTCGCACATTCGAGAGCCCTCAGTTGCTGAAGTTACGGCTTATCGATTTTTCGACTTTAGCCGCTTCACAATTCATTAGGGGTGTGAATCCACACCTTCATTTGTCATATTGACAGAACCAAAATCGGGTGTACGATTACACTCCTTAATTTCAGAATCGCTCCCAGATTCGCGAGCACCCAACCTAAAACCATCGAAATTCGATGTTAGTATTTAATCATTAGAGTAACACCCTTTTAAAAGCACTTAATCCGAAGTATCTTCCTTACCTTGCTTGATGACAGATATTAATCTGTTAAGGCCATAGATCAGGATTGATTACATGCCCACACCGAATATCTGTGACAAATCAATTCTTATTAAACAAAACAGTGACCCAAAGTGTGGCCTAAATCCATAATTGCTACTTACCAATTGCCGGGGTATTCGGCCTAATCTAAGAGTTTGAAATAAAGACATATTCGGTTTTTTAAAGAAAAGGGGAATAGGAGAGAACAGTTTTAAACCAAAAGGGAAGAATATAATCGATTACCAATATCAGGAATACTTACAGGACTGCAACAGCAAGGGAAAGAGATGGAGAATCCGGTCACCAAAGAAACAATTAAGAGGAAAGGTTCGGCTCAAAAGCTAATAGGAAATAGAAACAAAAAGAGAAGTGATGGTATTCGGCCTAGGGGAAAAAGGAAAAGAAGATAACCAATGAATGAAGAGAAAGGGGAAGAGAAGTAGAGATTCGGCCACCCAAGTGCTTGTAGACGAAATGCTAAACTGAGCAACAGAAGTTTATGAATGGCTAATAGCAAGGAGAGAAAAAAATGCACGAATGGTATCTTCAAATTTCGACACACCCAAAACAACAAGGAAAAAAATGCTAAAACCAACCTACAGCAGAGAAAAGCCTTTAGGAAACCCCTAGCCAAAATTTGCACAAACAGGTCTCCTAATTTGGCTACAACACACCCTCATTTGAAAATGCTTGATTCTCTCCATGATTTACTCCTAAAATCCCTCTGTGACCCATTCAAACCTCTCATCCATCACTGCAACACAAACTCTGGCCGTCCAACCTGCAGAATAAACACTCCCTTGCTTATCCCAAGACTTGAACCTCATACCTCTCTGTTACTCCACACGCCACTTGCCACTAGGCCACAAGCTCCTCTTGTGTCATTAACCTAGCGTTATTATTAATAAAGCCTAAGTGCTAGTGTCCAGGTTCATTTTAGGGGAAAATTTAAAATTTTGCAAAAGCCAAGGCTTGAACCCTGGACTACTCAGGCACTCCCAAATACTCCTAAATCACCTAACCAACACACCAAACATGCAATTGTGTCAGAATATCCAAAATTAAAAACCTTATATTTCTGGGGCGTTACATCAAGTAAATGATTTTTTTGTTTGACTGAACTTGACAATAAAACCAAGTTGCCTACATACCCTCAAGTTTGAAGGATAAAGTCATAATGTAGTTCAAATTTTTTCTTTTTTTTTTTGCGCCCTAAATTTTTTCTTAAGTCACCCAAAGAAAGACTTTAACTTAATGGAGTTTCTTTCAGCTTTAACTTTTGCTTAAGCCATCCAATGAAGGATTTTCAACTTAACGAGTATTTTCTCTCACTAACTTCTTCTTAAACCATCAAATGAAGGATTTATAGCTTAATGAGCTTCCCCCCTTAAATTTTGCTTAAACCATCCAATGAAGGATTTTAATGTTTTTGCCCAGTTTAGGCTAATGCTAAGGAGTAAAGACCTTTTTGCACAGTAGCACTTTAAAAATTTCTCGTTGATTGGCCCAACTTTGAAACCATCTTGATCAATGATATTATACACGCCATTGGTGTAACCTTTGTGAACGGCATATGATCCATCCCTTTTTGACACAAACTTGTTGCGTATGTGACGTGAAGTTTTTATGGGTCTTCGCACGACAAGAACTAAATCCTCAACTTGAAATGATCACAACTTCACTTTCTTGTTAAATGCCTTGGACAACTGAGCTTGGTAGCATTCCAAGTGTTGTTGTGCTACAAGTCTTTTCTCATTTAATGCCTTGATTCCTCCAACTGCAAGCACACATTATCTTCATTAGAAAGTGTTGGAAAAAAATCCAATTCAAAAATAGTGTTTTTACACAGCAAAAAAATAAAAATTTGAAAATCGAGCCGATTTGTGTTATTGATAGAAATAAATTCTTCTTGAAAAGTACCTGTGCTTTGAGTGAGACAGATTGACATTCCCAGCTTTCAACTGAACAACCTTCTTCACTATTCTCGTAGCACGAATTACTTCGAGTGTGGGCTCGAACTGTTGGATTTGGTGCCATAGATGTAGTATATTTGTTTGTATACTTGTAGTTTTTTCAAATAGATTGGTTTAATAAAATTATTCATGAATTACATTAATATGTTTTGTATATTATCCTTAATGATTTTTTCATGCAAAGCAAAATGGAAGCAAATATTAGCTCATTGGTTTTCTAATGTTTAAATAATACTAAGCGATATTACTTGGTTGGATCGTAAAACGAAAAGACAACTTATTTTAGTAGATGGACCTAAACATGACTTTAGTCTAATTAGAAATATGAAAACCAATTGAAAGACTAATATCACATCTATCATGTCCAATTAGGTAGATGCTTTGTCTTGAGCATCGGAGCGGATGACTCATAGAAGATAGAGACATAGATGTGACTGACTAGAATGACAGTACATCAGACAGGACCCAAGGAGAATAAGGGCTAGTTTAGCAATGATTTTGAAAAGTGTTGTGGAAAAGTTTTGTAACGCCCTGGATTTGGGCATAGTAGAATTGGGCCCATTGGGCCTTGGGCGTGGGAGCGTTTAAAATTTTTGAGAATAAGAGAACGACACTAATGCAAGTTGGACCTATTAGGTGAGTGATTTTGGAATGTTAGGGGGCTTCTATGAAGTCCCGGGATCAAACTTGGGCTTTAGGAAAATATTGGTTTTAGGTAAGTAAAACCCTGGGAGTTAGTAAGTAGGCTTTAAGAATAAAATGTGGAGAAAAATTACACAAAAGGGGTTGTGGTCTAGTGGCCAATGACACCACGTAAGAGACAAGGGAATGAAACCACAAGGAAGCAAGGGGTCCAAGGTGCAAGTCTTGGCGCTTGCATTTCATTTTGATTTATTTTTAAGTGAACTTAGATTGTGGCCCATAGATTTATATTTAGTTGCGCATGATTTAAGACACAACAAGGAGCTAGTTGGTAAAGTGGCTAGCGGCATGGATTATGTTACAAGGGAGCCTGAGTTCAAACCCCATTGCAAGCAAAAAGGGGATATTTGTTTTGCTAAGTTGGGGAGGCAAGTGTTTGAGATGGAAATAAACTCTACTGAAGGTAGGATCCCACATCGGAAAGCTAGCATGAGGGAAGGTGAGAAGCTGGCATTAAATAGAGTAATCTATGACGAGAGTAACGATACCTTGGTGGGCAGGTATAGGAGTGCTCGGAGCGTGGATTAGCAGCTTCAGATTTCTATCAGGTGTGTATTTTGCACTACTCTAGCTGTAGAGCGGCAAATGCCAAAATGCCGGTCACACGGCAATGGTAGCCACACGAGCGTGCGAGTGCATGTGTGGGGGCTTCGACGCGATAGTTGAGGCCATCATGAGTGTTCTTGTGGGTTAGGCTGTTTGGGCCGTAATGGGCCATGTGGGGCCCGTGGGCCCATAGGAATAATTTGTATAATTGTGTAGTAGATACTGAACTGGTCTATGTTAATCTCATATCTGTGGCTAAATTTGGGCGAAATGGGCCACACGGACGTGTGGGTCCATTTGGGTCGAGAATGGGTCGTAGGCCCACTCGCATCGTTATCTCAGTTAAGAATTATTTGGTTTCCGAAATTACAGAAATACCCTAGTTTGCAAAATTACCAAAATACCCTTAGTTTGTGAAATTATCGAAATACCCCTAGTTTGCAAAATTACCGAAATACCCTTGGTTCGCTAAATTACCGAAATACCCTCAATTTACAAAATTACCAAAATACCCCTGGTTTACGAAATTACCGAAATAACCCTAGTTTGTGAAATTACCAAAATACCCCTGATTTGTAAAATTACCAAAATACCTCGATTTGTAAAATTACCAAAATACCCCCGATTAGCAAAATTACCGAAATACCCTTGAGTTGCAAATTATCGAAATACCCCCAATTTACAAAATTACCAAAATACCCCCAATTTACGAAATTATCGAAATACCACCGATTTGTGAAATTACTGAAATACCCCTAACTTGTGAGATTATCGAAATACCCTCGATTTGCAAAATTACTGAAAGACCCTTGTAGGGTAAAATTACCGAAATACCCCTGTAGGGTAGAATTATCGAAATACCCCTGAAGGGTAAGATTACCGAAATACCCTTATAGGCTAAATGACTGTTTTGCCCTTGTGAGTAAATGATTGACTTGTGACATGATTTGATTGATTTGACTGTGATCGTATGACTGTGTTTTAACTGACTTGATTGTGGGCGTGTGACTGATATGCTGTTACATGTGTTGAAATGACTGCTACTGAACATCACCATTTTGCATGCACATGTAATGATTGAGCATGACATACACGACATATTGCTTGGAGTTGGGACATTGATACGGAGGAAGTTCCTGATAGGGTCACATAGGTCGCATGCCGACTGTGTATCCAGTATTTATTTGTTAAGGTCTCATGGGTCGCATGATAAACCGTAAAAGCAACATATTTTAATCCCACATTGCTTTTGGATGATATAAGCCTCGATTGATATAAAAAGGTGCTCTTAATCCTTTCTTTTCATGTCTTATACCCAGGAAAGCACCTGAGGACGAAAAGAACATAAAATAGGCCCAAAACGGAGTAAATAGGCCATATCACGAAATCCATACGGCCTGGACTTAAGCCCACACGGCCGTGCCTCATTAAAGAAGTTCGAACACGGCTTGAAGACCAGTCATACGGGCGTGTGACATGGTCGTGTCCCTATCATGGCAAAAAGCAATTTCATTCAGATTTGGATACTTTGGGCGAAGAAACACATTCCAAGAGCCTATATAAACCCCCTAAGTGTTACCTGAAAGAGGGCGGTTAGTTAGGCCAAGGAGCCAAGCCGAAAAGGCCAGAGTTATGGGAATCACTCGAAGATAGCCAGTTGATCCATCTCTAGAAGCCGGAATTCTACTCAAAACGGTGGATCTCTCCTTCAATTCCTTCAGGGAGTTTTAGGGATTTCTTATGTTTTGTTTTATCTTTTCTTCTGAGATGTTTTCTTTATTTGTTATGAACTAAACCCTTCAGATACCTGAAGGGGATGAAACCTAGATGAATCTTGTTATTATTTTCTGAACTATAAGATAAATACTTGATTTGTTCTTAATTATGTGTGCTTAATTCTTGTGTTAATGTTTCTGGGATATTGACTCAAGTCAGATGTTCTTAGGTGGAGGAGCGAAAGTCCCTGTTTAAGAATAGATCTAGCATAATTGAAGCGGAGTCGTTTGCGCGCCTAGAGATAGGGTGATGAGATTTTGCTGGATTAGGGTAAAACCTAATATGGGAATCCATAGATCGATTTACTGCTATTCTAGGGGGTTATTAAGTGAGAAAGAGATTTCTGTTAATTAACCTAGGGTTAGACGTTATTCGCCCCGAGAAAGGGTTTAATATACGTTCGGGAGTCCTACGGATCAAGTCAAGTGAATAAATCGTATGGTTCAGGGTTAGATAACAAGTGAAGTCTAGGTGGATTCTTCCAGAGGGTATCGTCTTAAATCAACTGAGTTTTCCCTCAAGTTATTTCCCAATTCATTCCTTTTATCTTTGCGTCTTTAGCTTAGTAGTCGTTAGATATAAACAACTTCACTTATTTTAGGCTAAATAATAAAAAGAAGGTTAGTATTAGTACTTTTAGTTCCTTTGGGTTCGACAATCCGGTCTTGCCTAAGCTATACTACTATTCGATAGGTACACTTGCCTTTAATCGTTGTCAGAGTTAGTTTGCACGTTTGATCATTCTCTTTATAAATTTTAAGAATCTGATCACAACGATCAAGTGTTTGGCGCCGTTGCCGGGGAACTAAAATATTAGGAAAGCTCTATTTTTATTACTTTAGCCATTATTTTTTATTTTTCTCAATTTACTTTTTTTTTATTTTTTAGGTTAACTTTTGATTTTGCTAACTTTTCTTTCTTTCTTCTCCTAGCAGGTACCTATAGTTTATGACTAGAAGGAACCCGGAAGGACCACTAGTACACGACAGTGAAATTGAAGCTACCATTCATAGGACTCGTAGAGAAATTAGGCGAGCCCTAAATTACACAGAGGAAGACCAAGAAGACAGATCCAATCCTACTGAAGGGATGGACGAAAATAATCCGTAACCACATTTTGTGGGAGAACATAATGCTCCACGTACTATGTTTGATTATGCTAAACCGCATTTAACAGGAGCAGAATCGAGTATTGTTAGGCCTGGTATAACTGCTAATAATTTTGAATTAAAGCCTAACACAATACAAATGATTCAACAATTTGTTCAATATGATGGTTTACAAGACGAAGACCCAAACACTCATATAGCTAATATTTTATAGTTCTCTGATACCTTCAAAATAAATGGCGTTTCAGATGATGCCATACGTCTTCGGTTATTTCCCTTTTCATTAAGGAATAAAGCCAAACAGTGGTTAAACTCGTTACCACGAGGGTCAATCACTACATGGGAACAAATGGCCGAAAAATTTCTTTTAAAATATTTCCCACCGGCCAAAACGGCCAAATTACAGAATGATATCTCTTCTTTTGTGCAGATAGGTTTAGAGACATTATACGACGCATGGAAGAGATACAAAGATCTCTTGAGAAGGTGTCCACACCATGGTTTACCCTTATGGTTCCAAGTCCAAACTTTCTACAACGGTGTAAACCCCTCAACGAGGCAACTAATTGATTCAGCCACCGGTGGAACTTTGAGCAACAGAACTCCTGAAGCAGCCTACGAGTTCATCGAAGAAATGTCACTAAATAACTATCAATGGCAAGTGACAAGGACTAAACTGACAAAATCAGCCGGAGTTTACAACCTCGATGCAGTGACCACACTATCAACACAGATAGAGATGATAAATAAAAAGCTTGATAGTTTGTCTTCTTCGCAGGTGCACCCGGTCATGCAGTGCAACGCAAGTGGAACTATGGCAAATTCTGAGTACCCACCCTACCAACCGGACGTAGAGAGCGAACAGATGAACTATATAGGTAATAATTTCAGATCCAATAATAATCCTTATAGTAATACTTACAATCCAGGTTGGAGGAACCACCCAAATTTTTCATGGGGAGGTCAAGGAAATCAAGGAAATCAAAGACAACAACCTCCTCAAAATTTCCAAAATCAGCCATATCCACAAGAGAAAAAGCCAAACCTTGAAGAGATGCTGACAAAATTCATGGCAAGCATAGAAAATCGTCTCTAAGATACCGAGAAAACACTTAAAAGTCAACAAACATCGGTTGAGGAGACCAAGAACCGAATCGGGGAACTTACTAAGTCAGTAGGGAAGTCACTAAAGCAGTCGAACAACTTGTAAAGTTAATGTCCAAACGACCACAAGGACGTCTACCGAGTAACACTGAGATTAACCTAAAGGAGCAAATCCAAGCCATCACAGCTCATAACAGCACAGGGGTAGACGAACCTAATCCAATACAAAAGAACGAGGTAGATGAAGGAAAGGTTGAGGCAACACAGGAAAAGCCAAAACCAGAAATCAAAGAATACCAACCTCGCATACCTTACCCCGAAGCAATGAAAAGAGATGATACATAAGAACAGTTTGTAAGTTTCTTAAACTTTTAAAGAAATTACATATTAACTTACCTCTTCTTGAAGCTCTTTTTCAGTTTCCGGATTCGAGGAAATTTTAAAAACAGCTCTTAATGAACAAACGCAAATTAGATGAAGAGCCACATGTGGAATTGAACGCAGTATGCTCAGTAATGTTACAGAATAGACTACCGCGGAAGCGAAAAGATCCAGGGAGTTTTACTATTCCTTGTTTAATTGGTAGACTAAATGTTGATAATGTGTTAGCTGATTTAGGGGCAAGTATAAATGTCATGCCTTATACATTGTTTAAACGACTAGGTCTAGGGAAGCCCAAACAAACTAGGATGAGTATTCAATTAGCTGATAAAACTGTTAGAATTCCTAGGGGCATTATCGAAGATGTTCTTATCAAAATTGAAAAATTCGTTTTCCCAGTAGATTTTGTTGTCTTAGACATGAATGAGGATAATTCAATCCCCTTAATTTTAGGAAGACCCTTCCTAGCAACTGCCAAGACTAAAATTGATGTTGCAACAGGAGAACTTATACTTTGTGTAGGTGATGAATCAATCAGTCTTCAAGCTCTTGACTCGGCTAGGATAACAATCGATGACGGTAAGAAAGTCAATTCAGTTGATAATCAATTTGTGCAACCTTCATCGCAGGAAACACTACAAGGATACAAATCTGAATCGAATCACGAACCTAGCACCAACAAACAAAAATTACATAAAGAACAAAGACTTAAGGTTGACAATTCAAAAGAGCAAGAAACACAAATCAAAGAGGAACAGAAACGACATGAAGTAAAACCTAAGGAGCCCCCAGAAGAGCTCATAGAAATATCAAACCACGTCAAAATAAGAGACCAGGTATTGTTAGACAAAGCCGACCCTCACATCACCATATCAGGCCTGAAAGTAAACGACGAAATTCCTCTTAAGGTACACAGTATCTTCCCAAACGAAACAGTCGAGGTAAGCAATCCAACATTCGGCACTTTTAAGGTAAACACTTCTCGACTTAAACTTTATCAAGAAAATAGAACTGTAAGCATGAGGGAAGATATTCAAACCTTTAAACCTCCCTGATTTTTTTCAAATACAAGGAAAGTCTAGCTTAAGACTATAGACGAGCGCTTCTTGGGAGGCAACCCGAGCACTAACCCTATTTACTTTCGCATTTATTTTTCAGTTTCTTTTCTTTTCCTAGTTCTGAAAATTTAGTTTTAAAATAAGACAAAAGTGTAGATTCCCAAGCCACACGGCCTTGCACATGGCCGTGGCCGTGGCCGTGTGGACCACCAAAATCTCTGTACTGACATAGCAGAGGCGGTACGAATCAGTCCCAACCAACTTTTGAATTCACGGACTCAACCACTCCCCCACGGGCACTGACAAAGTGGCACGACCGTGCCCTACAACCGTGTGAAGCTACTGACTTGCAAGCCATGGGCAGAACACGCCCGTGTCTTAAAACCATGCCAACATTCTGACTTGTGCCCTACGGGCGTGGCCAGCCAAAAAACGGGCATGGAGAAACAACACACCTAGACAAACGGCCGTGCTAAGTGGACGTGTACATCGACACGCCCTCACACCATGGGCGTGGGAACGTACCAGATTTGAACCTCTATTTAAACACCAACCCCCTCCCCATTCTTCTACTTCCCACCTCTTTTCTTATTCCCTATCCTCAGATTTCCCCTCCATAACAAGTCTCTCCAACCCTTGAGCTACACCAAAACCATGCCGAAGAAGAGGAAGAAGCCAAGCATAATCTCACCAAGGGTGACCCCTATACATAAGCTTATGCCGGCCGCTTCATCCAAACAACAAGCCAAGGATCTTTGAGACCATTTAGTTTCTATTTTCTTTTCTCTTTTGCTTCAATTTCCTTCTCTTTGTCTATCTTATGCTTAATCTAGTTTAATATATTTTAATTTCTTAGTGTGAGGTTGTAAAGGCTGCTTGGGAATCACACCACTTCTGCCACCGCCAGCACCTCCGTCACCCTAGCAGTCACACCCACCTCACGAACCATCTACCAATAAGGATTCTCAAGCCCTTTCATCCTCCAGTCTTAGTTTATTTTCCTTCTTAGTCTCCTTTCCTTTTTCTTTCTTGTTTTTAGTTATATATTTCGTTTATTTTAAATGTGTCTTAAAAACTCCTGGCTAACTATTTACGAGCTCCCCAATTTCTTCATCTAGCTCAGGATCGTCATCCAAACCGACTCATCCAACTCCGGGATCTCATCCGTAATTCAGGAAGTTTCACCTCTCCCTCTCTCTTAAATTTTATATATGTCCTTGTATATTGAGGGCAATGTACATCTTAAGTGTGGGGGTGAATATTTATTTAAAGAAAGGGCCTAACTTTCTCATTATTCTCAAATCCGACCTAACTTTCTTCATTATTCTCAAATCCCTGAATTTAGTCTTGTTTTTAAGTAATTTCCTCATATTACTAATTAGGATGAAATTTCTGATGGTTTATGATTTTTATTGATATGTTTTAGATTAAGTCATAGATAATTGTGCATTGATGATTGAATTAGAAGAATATTAGAGAATCAAGCATGATAAGTCTATTTTTCAGAATTAAAATCATTGCTAGGTTGTTGAGCTGAATCTGAATATTATCTGGAAGTTTGAAATTTACAAGGTTGATGTCAAAATACCCATAATTTTTGTGAGATTTTGAGCCTATTAGAGCATATATTCTTATCCATGCTCACTTTATTGATTATGAGTGTGTCAACTATGAACTGTTATTCTAGAACTTGCCTCGATTATACATGTTGAGACCACATCTATGATTTGACATACAGAGATGATAAAGGCACCTAGGATTTAACCCACTCACTCCACTAAAAAGCCTACCTCCATAATTATCCCTTAGTGAACCCCGTTGATCCTAACAATCCTTTTTATTGACTTACCAGCTAATATTAACCCAAAACCCCTTTGTATTTGTTATCACCATTCCTTTTGACTACCCTCATATCGAGGTTTGATTTGATGTGTTGCCTAGCTAATTATCTTTATTTTAAGTAATAGATTCATTCCTTATTATGTAATTCTCGTGTTCTTAAAAAAACGAAGTATATTCATTATTAGTTCTATAATTAAATGAGCTTACATGTTGAACTTTCAAATCTTGAAGAAAAAGCTCGTATTATTAGTTTTCAATTAATGTAATTATTTAGGATTAGTTCAATTTTTTAGTTAGGCAATTTGTCAGGCCAGTCTCGATTCTAACCTTCTAATTCAGCCTTTATCCACTCCTTTAACCCTAGCCCTGTTACAACCCTATTAAAGACCTTTTGATTTGTGTATCATCTCATATTACAGTGGTGGAGATTTGATTTTCAGGCAAGCCTATGGGATTAACTTTTCAAGTTCGACTTCTGAGAGCTTAATTTGGAACCTTAAACACCTCGAGTGATTTGAGTGAATCTTTAGTGAGAATGTCAATCCTTGTCAATTTTGAATCAAAGGTAATTTTTTAGATAAGGGGAAACACCTACGTTTTTATGCTACAAATATATGACTTTGACTGTTTGAATCTTTAGGACTCTTCGAGTTAACTCATCCATGTATAAATTGTCTATGAAATATGATGAGATATTATTGATAGTAATTATCAATCATAGAAAGTTTGTCTTAATTATAAGTTGAGAATTTTGCTTGAGGACAAGCAAAAGCTTAAGTGTGGGGGTTTTTGATAAACCGTAAAAGTAACATATTTTAATCCCACATTTATATGCTTTTGGATGATTTAAGCCTCGACTGATATAAAAAGGTGCTCTTAACCCTTTCTTTTCATGTCTTATACCCAGGAAAGCACCCAAGGATGAAAAGAACATAAAACGGGCCCAAAACGGAATAAATGGGCCATATCATGAAATCCACACGGCCTGGACTTAAGCCCACACGACCGTGCCACATTGATCATCTAGAACACGGCCTTACCCTCGAGTCACACGGCCGTGCCTCATTAAAGAAGTCCGAACACGGCTTGAAGACTAGTCACACGGGCGTGTGACATGGCTGTGTCCCTATCGTGGCAAAAAGCAATTTCATTCGGATTTGGATACTTTGGGCAAAGAAACACATTCCAAGAGCCTATATAACCCCCTAAGTGTTACCTGAAAGATGGCAGTTAGCTAGGCCAAGGAGCCAAGCCGAAAAGGTCAGAGTTGTGGGAATCACTCGAAGATAGCCAGTTGATCCATCTCTAGAAGCCGGAATTCTACTCAAAATGCAGATCTCTCCTTCAATTCATTCAAGGAGTTTTAGGGAATTCTTATGTTTTGTTTTGTCTTTTCCTCTGAGATGTTTTCTTTATTTGTTATGAACTAAACCCTTCAGATACCTGAAGAGGATGAAACCTAGATAAATCTTGATATTATTTTCTGAACTATAAGATAAATACTTGATTTGTTCTTAATTATGTGCGCTTAATTCTTGTGTTAATGTTTCTGGGATATTAACTCAAGTCAGATGTTCTTAGGTGGAGGAGCAAAAGTCCCTGTTTAAGAATAGATCTAGCATAATTAAAGCAGAGTCATTCGCGTGTCTAGAGATAGGGTGACGAGATTTTGCCGGATTAGGGTGAAACCTAATATGGGAATCCATAGATCAATTTACTACTATTCTAGGGGGTTATTAAGTGATAAAGAGATTTTCGTTAATTAACCTAGGGTTAGACGTTATTTGCCTCGATGGAGGGTTTAATATACGTTAGGGAGTCCCACGGATCAAGTCAAGTGAATAAATCGTATGGTTCAGGGTTAGATAACAAGTGGATTCTTCCTGAGGGTATCGTCTTAAATCAACTGAGTTTTCTCTCAAGTTATTTCCCAGTTCATTCTTTTTGTCTTTGCGTCTTTAGCTTAGTAGTCGTTAGATCTAAACAACTTCACTTATTTTAGGCTAAATAATAAAAAGAAGGTTAGTATTAGTACTTTTAGTTCCTTTGGGTTCGACAATCCGGTCTTGCCTAAGCTATACTACTGTTCGATAGGTACACATGCCTTTAATCGTTGTCAGAGTTAGTTTGCAGGTTTGATCATTCTCTTTATAAATTTTAAGACTCTGATCACAGTGATCATCGCACGACGACTGTGGACCATGGACGGCTTAAAGCCGCCTAATCTGATTATGGCTCTGTGCCAACCTAAATATGGCTCTGTGCCATCTTGATTATGGCTTTGTGCCAATCGTATTTACCCGTGGCTATGTGCCTAACATATATATTGATGACTCTGTGTCGATCATATTTACCCAAGGCTGTGTGCCAATTATATTACCGTCGCTGATGGCTATGTTCCAAACATAATACAGTTACTAATGGCTTTGTTCAAATTGTAATACCGCTACTAAAGGCTTAGAGCCGTGTAAATGTGCTTAGCAGCCTTGCTGCAACGTTTGAGTAGTGCCGCTATTGGTGCTGCTCTTGGAGTGTAGGGATGGGTGGGTTGATACTTATATCCCCGCAGGAGTGTAGGTTGGAAGGGAAATGGAGTGCAGGGTTGGATTTGGGATGGGATGCATCCTCATACTATTGCATATCTGTTATGAGATCTGTTATTGGTTTGGACTCGGCCCAATTGATTCTGTTATGGGTTGTGACCCAAATGGTATTGTAGTGGGCTTGGCCCATGTATGCTCTGATATGTACTGTACTGTTACTGTTAAAGGGCTTTGGCCCAGACTACTTCGGGTTCTGTTTTTGTATACTGACTGTTACTCTAGGAAGGGGATTACACACTGAGTTTTCATAAACTCACCCCGTTTTTAACTATGCAGGTAATCCCCAGCCTTAGACGATTCAGAGCTACGAGGGACTCGGAGAAGACCACACACTGCTTATGTTTTCCGTTTTGATTATCTACTTGAAATATTTTGATTTGGGTTGTAATAAGACCTTTTAAAGTTTTTGCACTTTAAATTTTAGATTGGTTTTATTTTAATTTATATCTGTTAGAAATAAATCACAGTTTTCTAAAATGTTAACTGTTTTAAAACAACACTACATTTCCGCAACATTTTTTTAAATGGTTTTACGACTTAATCTTTTCGTAAATTAATTACTTTCAAAATTGGCTTCCGCAACTGAAAAAACTATTTTGGGAATAAAACTAACATAACTGGAGTTAGCTGTAGTAGTATTCGCGTTAAAAATTTGGAGACACTACTTGTACAGGGAGAAGTAGATCATTTATACCGACCATAAAAGTCTCAAGTACCGTCTTACTCAAAAGGAGTTGAACCTTAGGCAACGAAGATGGATAGAGTTGCTTAAGGATTATGACTGCTCGATTGAGTACCACCTGGGAAAAGCTAACGTGGTAGCGGATGCGCTGAGCCGTAAGGTTGTATCTGACCTAAGAGCAATGTTTGTTCGTCCCCGCCTGTTTGAGGATGGTAGCCTGTTAGCTGAGCTTCAAGTAAAACCGACTTGGATTGGTCAAATTAAAGAAAATTAATAGTTGGATGAATCGTTGATTCCTCGTTTTCAACTGGTGGAGAAATGAGAGACTGTGGATTTTGGGCTGAATAGTGAAGGAGTATTATGTTCCCGTGGGAGAGTTTGTGTACCGAGGGATTTTGAGTTAAGACAGTCTATTCTGTGGGAGGTGCATAGTAGCCCATACACTATGCATCCTGGTGTAAGCAAGTTATACCGAGATCTACGTGAATCATACTGGTGCCCAGGACTTAAGCGTGAGGTTACCGATTTTGTAAGTAAATGTTTAACATGCCAGCAAGTGAAGGCAGAGCATCAACTGCCTTCTGGATTACTGCAACCTGTTAAAATTCTACTCTGGAAGTGGGAGAGGGTAACCATGGATTTTGTTAGTGGGCTACCCCTGACGCCTACTAAGAAAGATTTGGTATGGGTGATTGTTGATCGACTGACTAAGTCCGCTCACTTCATACCGGTTCGCACTGATTACTCGTTGCAGAAGTTGGCCAAGTTATACGTGGAAAAAATTGTGAGGCTATATGGGGTACCAGTTTCTATCATCTCGGATAGGGACCCCAGATTCACATCATGATTCTAGAGAGTGTTACATGAAGCTTTGGGTACAAGGTTGGATTTCAGCACAGCATTTCATCCGCAGACTGATGGTCAGTCGAAAAGGGTAATTCAGATTTTGGAAGACATGTTGAGGAGCTGTGTAATTGATTTCAAGGGCAGTTGGGAAGACTATCTGCCATTAGCAGAATTTGCTTATAACAACAGCTACCAATCCAATGTTCAGATGGCATCGTACGAGGCGTTATATGGTCGTAGGTGTCGTACCCCTACTTGTTGGACAGAATTTGGTGAGCAGGGACTGTGGGGTCCGGAGCTAGTTTTTGAGACCGAGGAGAAAGTAAAATTGATCAGGGGTCGGTTAAAAGAAGCATCTGACAGGAAGAAGTCATACTCTGATTTAAAGCGTAAAGAGATTGAGTACTCGGTGGGAGATTTTGTCTTCTTGAAAGTTTCACCTTGGAAGAAGATTCTGAGATTTGGGCGGAAGGGCAAGCTGAGCCCTAAATTTATCGAACCTTACCGGATAGTAAAGCGTGTGGGACCGGTCGCCTATCAGCTGAAACTGCCTCCTGAGTTAAATCGTATACATAATGTATTCCACATTTCTATGCTGAGATGATATCGTTATGATCCTTCTCATATAGTACCGGTGGAGGAGATCGAGGTAAGACCTGATCTGAATTTTGAGGAAAAACCAGTGCAGATATTGGATCGTGATGTTAAGGTGCTGAGAAGGTGTCACCCCAAACCCGGCCTAGACGTTACGCCCGGATCTGGCATGTCACATGGACGGGTTGTTAAAGAAACTATGCGTTTGTTAAACTTCAAGTTTTGTTGCTTATGGAAATCCATATTGTTTAGTAGTTTTCTTGCAAAAACATTAGGGTTGCTGTTTTCAATGACTTAGTTTATAAATATTCAGGTTCGATGACTTTCAGAAAAATGTTGTTTCGAAAAGAGATTTAGGAAGTTGGAAAACTAAGAGATTGTTTAGAGAAGTTGTTCGCTGAAAATGTTGCGTTTTAAAAAATATTCTGTGTCTCGTTGTTTGTTATAAAAACCTGATTATTCAATGCCCATTTTGGCAAAGTTAGGATTAATTGAAAACTGCCATTGTTTTGGAAATCGAATTTGAATATTTGCAAAAACGTGATATTTTAAATACAATTATTAATGTTTAGGAAAATCCCGTATTGAACGTTTAATATAAAATAGCAACCAAATAAAAAGTTAAAAACCAAATAAAATCCCAGAGGCCATATTACAGAATGTAATCCTAAATTAAAATGAAATTTAAAAGAAAGTAAAATTTAATTTACTGAAGTAACGGCATATGGCCACCACAGAGTCCACCTCGGCTCCAAATCCTCAAAGCTAGGGATTACTTGCAAAATTAAGTAGAGGGGTGAGTTATGGGAACTCAGTGTGTAATCCTCTAAACGAACATCAACTGGGCCCGACCCATTCAGGTACAAATTGGGCCTTAGCCCTTACGAAATCAACTGGGCTCAGCCCATATAGAAACGAACTGGGCCTTAGCCCTTACGGAAACAATATGGGCCTGAGCCTTACTAGCATGGTATAGCAGATAATGAATGCAATGCAACCTAGCCCAACCTAGTAATCCATTCGCTACACACAACCCATTCCAGCCAAAACACACCGATGGGGATTTCTACAATCAACCCTCATCCGCTACACACCTCGATGGCAGTCACGCTGCTCATCGCCGAAATTGTGGCAGTGCCTCCGAAATAATGTGACAAGGTCATCGAAATATGTGACAGAGCCACCAAAATACACTTCCCTGATCAATCAATATCCCTTTCCCATGCATCATGTCATATCATCAAAATGTGGTAAATGCATACATATCTATCAATGTACATCAAGCAATCAGAACACACGTACAATCATGCTGATCTATACATATGGTATAGTCATAAATTTTACTTACCTGGCATATCTCCAACCCTACCTACGGGGGTATCTCAACTGCATTCCTGTTAAGGGTATTTCGACTTTTAGCCGACACATAGTATAACACACACAAGTATTTCGGCTCTTAACCAACACATAGTTTAGTATAAAACAAACCGAAATTAAGGTGTGAGATTACACACCTGATTACGAGAAGAACTATACATTCATGCTTGTCGTCGCCCTCACTAGAGCGAGCAACAGCAATTTGCCTATCCCAAACAGATGTCGGCTCCCTACCACAGCCGAGTGGAAAATCCCGAACCGCTGACACCCTACGTCATTTGAACTTAGGAGTAGAGACTACGGGTCCACTCCCCTCAGGTTCCCTTAGCACAACCCCCTTAGACTGGTTATCCCTTGCCTCCATGAAAAGAATTCAATCAGTAAGGTACTACAGTGAAACCAGCGGTTGTCTAACAAGGGGGTTTGGTTGTGGAAGAGTAAAATGAAAAGGAAATAATAGCAAAGAGACCGAAGAGATGACTCCTTACCTTGATAAATGAGGAATCGCACAACACCCGATTCGTCCCCGAATCAGAGATGAGTCGCGAGAGAAGCAGAGGTTCGGCCTAATTGTCAAATGTTACTTTTGAGTGTTTAAGCTTAAGAGAGAAAAGCAAAGAAAGTAGAGATGATGAAGGGAAAAGAAAGTGTTACCTATTATTCGGGAGAAACCAAGTAGGAGATGAAGGTTCGGCAGCACAAGATAGTAACCAGAGATGGAACGTGGAGCAAGAAATGAACAAGAGAGACTTAACTTCACTGAACGACTATCACAAAGAATGTAGAAGAGAGGTTATGCAATCGGCTAAGGTGAAGGAAAACAAAGAAAGTTGGAAGTATGTGAAAGAATGGTTCGGTCAAGAGTGATTTGGTGAATAAGCAGGGGAAATAATGTATGAAAAGGCAAAATAGATGAGAGAAAGCTTCAGAGAGTTTCGGCAAGAAGAAAGAAGAGTTGGAAAAGGAGTTGAAAGAAAAGAAAGCAAGTACAAGGGAAATTCGACAACACCAAAAGAGAAAGATAGCCAAAAATGTTTGAAAAGAAAAGAATAGAAGTCACTAGGCAACTTGAAGTTTCGGCAAAGAGAAGGGAAGTAGTCGAAATGTTTTTAGCCCAAAAAGCCAAAAAGAATAGAACTCTCTCTCTCTCAAATGAATACTTAGAGGGGCAACACTCTCCCTACGCACTTATGACCGAATGTTGAAAATACCTAAAGAACCAAGGAAAATCAGCACACACACCTACTAGCAAAAGCCTAAAATGCTCCCTAGGCACCTCTCCCACTTACGGCCAACACTTCACACACCCACACCCACGATTCTCTCCCTGATTTCCTCCCCCATTCACTCTCCATCCACCATTTGAAAAGGTTGACCAAGTCTTCCTCCTCAATTTCCTCTACACCATCCATTCAAACCCGTTTGACCCATTGAACTCCTCCTTAGTAGAGTCCCAGCCGAATACCACCTCTTCTCCACCTTGAGCACAGAAATAAAGCTCCATGTTGCTTCCAATCCAACACGGCTTCAACCTTTTGGGGATCGACTCTAATCCCTTCAGCAGACACAACATGACCCAAGAACGTCACTTCCTTCAGCCAAAACTCGCACTTACTGAATTTAGCATAAAGTTGCTTCTCTCTCAATATTTGCAGAACAACCCAAAGATGCGAGTCATGCTCCTCCTCAGTCCTTGAGTACACCAAGATGTCATCTATGAATACCACCATGAATCAATCTAGATAGGGTTGGAAAACGCGGTTCATCATATCCATAAAGGCAACTGGTGCATTTGTTAACCCAAACGGCATCGCTAGAAACTCGTAATGCTCGTACCGAGTTCGAAATGCAGTCTTATGAATATTCACCTCCTTGACCTTTAGCTGATGGTACCCAGATCTCAAATCTATCTTCGAGAAAACCGAAGCTCCTCGCAGCTGATCAAACAGATCATCAATTCTTGGTAGCGGGTATTTGTTCTTAATAGTCAACTTGTTCAATTGCCTATAGTCAATGCACAATCGTATCGACCCATCCTTTTTCTTGACGAACAATACCGACGCTCCCCACGGTGATACACTTGGTCGGATAAATCCACGGTCCAACAGTTCTTGAATCTGAGCCTTCAGTTCTACCAGCTCCTTCGGCGCTATCCTGTACGGGGCAATGGACACCGGAGCCGTTCCTGGCAATAGCTCAATACCAAATTTGACCTCGCGATCCGGAGGCAATGAAGTTCTTCAGGAAAGACGTCCGAGAACTCTTTCATCATTTTGACATCCCCTACGGATAATTCTTTGGCATCCGATGCACTGACGAAAGCCAAAAATTCCTTGCACCCTTTTCGCACCATCTTCTCGGCCTTTAGTGCCGAAATCACATAGGACAGATAATCTCTCCTTTCTCCTATCACCATTACTTCCTTATCCTCTGGAGTTCTTAACACCATACGCTTAGCAGCGCGATCCAAGTTTGCACGATGCTTGACTAACCAGTCTATGCCTAAGATCAGATCAAACTCGCCGAACGACAGTTCCATCAAGTCTGCCGAGAAGACAATCCCTTGCACTTCTAAAGGCACATTCTTAAATAGTTTGTTCACTACCACCGATTGTCTTAAAGGGCTAACCACAGACATTTCTCTAGCAACAACCTCAGATTTAATGCTCAAAGTTCCCGATACAGTACAGGCAACATATGAATGTGTAGACCCAATATCTATCAAAACTGTAAAGGGTGTATCAAATATAAGAAACGTAACGGTTATGACGTTCGGTGAGTCGCCATCCTCTCACCGTCAAGTTGCATAGACTAACCTAGGCTGTCTTGCATCTGTGTTACCAGCACCTCTGCCTGGTGCTCCACGACCTTGACCAAAACCATTTCCTCCGCTGGACGGACCACGACCTCTCGGCGGTTGCTGACCACCTCTCCTTGACTGTGCAAAACCCTGACCTATCTTCTGCATCCTTTCCAACTCTTGTGGACAGTCCTTTATCAGATGATCCTAAGATCCACATTTGAAACATCCTCAAGTTCTTCTCCAACACTCCCCCGGATGTGTTCTTCCACACTATGCACAAGGTCGCAGCTAACCTACAGCAATTGGCATCACAGCTCGAACTGGCCATTTTAACCTAGGCCTCTTTTGGAAACCCCCAGTAGATCCTGACGTCCCAAAACTTCTCTTATTCTTGCCCCTGTCTTTATCCTGGTTCTGCATCTCAGAACGCTTCACCTCTTCAGCAATTTTTTCCTTCTCAACCAGTATAGCAAAATCTCTTTCCCGCTGCGGAGCTATCAGTACTCACAGCTCATCCCGAAAACCATCCTCGAATAGAACACAACGTTCATAATCGGTTACGACGATACCCCGAGCGTAACGACTTAAACGCAGAAACTTCGCCTGATATTCAGCCACAGACTTATTCCCCTGGACCAAGTTCAGAAATGCCTTCCTCTGGACGTCCACATAACTCGCCTCAACATACTTTCCCTGGAATGCTGTCTTAAAGAAGTCCCAGGTGATACGATCCACTGAAGTACCTTCCCTCACCGTGAGCCACCACTGGTACGCCTCATCTCATAGGAGGGACACTGCTCCTTTCAATTTTTCCTCTGCCGTGCAGTCCAGATCATCCATAATCCGCTCAACTACTTCCAGCCAGTATTCAGCTACATTTGGGGCCACACCAAAAATGCCCCTAAATATCTCAGCCCCATTTGCCCGAAGTCGCTCAGGGATAGATTTTTGGGCTACCGATCTAGTGCTTGCCCTAGCAACCCTCTAACTCGATCATGGGACCCCGCCTCGGTCACCGGTGATGCAGGTGCTTCCATTTCAAGCATGTGCCCAGATGCCTCAGGTCCAACCCTAGTACCTCGGCCTCTACCTCGGCCACGTCAATCACGTCCACGTCCTCTAGTGCTCATGTTTGCTGAATCGAATTAATCTAATTAGAAATTTTATGAATAGTTATATCATTTTAAATGTTTATTAACAGATATATTATGAAGACAAATTTAAAAGTGGTTTTCACAAATCGAATTCCTAATGTCTCAGTCTCTACAGTCTTAACTCTTATAGCTAGTAATCTTACAACACTAATTCTAATAACTCTTTTCTAACATCAATTCATAGTATCAAACAAAGTTAGCAGACTTACGGATTTGGTGCCGAAGATTCGGCCATACTTCCAATAAGGATATATTTTCTAAACTATTTTCAAGAAAATTTTGGAAACGTTTTCGAACCCATTCCACAGCCGAGTTTTGTAACCCAGGCTCTGATACCACAAAATGTAAAACTCCAAACCCAGCCTAGACGTTACAATCGGATCTGGCATGTCACATGGAAGGGTTGTTTAAGAAACTACGCGTTCGTTAAACTTCAAGTTTTGTTGCTTATGGAAATCCATCTTGTTTAGTAGTTTTCTTGAAAAAACATTAGGGTTGTTGTTTTCAATGACTTAGTTTATAAATATTCAGGTTCGATGACTTTCAAAAAAATGTTGTTTCGAAAATAGATTTAGGAAGTTGGAAAACTAAGAGATTGTTTAGAGAAGTTGTTCGTTGAAAATGTTACGTTTTAAAAACATTCTGTGTCTTGTTGTTTGTTATAAAATCTCGATTATTCAATGCCCGTTTTAGCAAAGTTAGGATTAATTCAAAACTGCCATTATTTTGGAAATTGAATTTGAATATTTGCAAAAACGTGATATTTTAAACACAATTATTAATGTTTAGGAAAACCCCGTATTGAACGTTTAATATAAAATAGCAGTCAAATAAAAAGCTAAAAACCAAATAAAATCCCAGAGGCCATATTACAGAACATAATCTGAAATTAAAAGTAAAACTTAATTTACTGAAGTAACGACATATGGCCACCACAGAGTCCACCTCGGCACCAAATCCTCAAAGCTAGGGATAACCTACAAAATTAAGCAAAAGCATGAGTTGCGGGAACTCAATGTGTAATCCCCTAAATGAACATCAACTGGGCTCGAGCCCATTCAGGTACAAATTGGGCCTTAGCCCTTACAAAATCAACTGGGCGAAGCCCATATAGAAACGAACTGGGCCTTAGCCCTTACGGAAATAATTTGGGCCTGAGCTCTATTAGCATGGTATAGAAAATAATGAATGCAATGCAACCCAGCCCAACCAAGCAATCCATCTGCTACACACCACCCATTCCAGCTAAAACACAACGGTGGGGATTTCTACAATCAACCCTCATCTGCTACACACCTCGATAGCAGTCACGCTGCTCATCGTCAAAATTGTGGTAGTGCCACCGAAATAATGTGACAAGGTCAACGAAATATGTGGTAGAGCCACCGAAATACACTTTCCTGATCAATCAATATCCCTTTCCCATGCATCATGTCATATCATCAAAATGTGGTAAATGCATACATATCTATCAATGTACATCAAGTAATCAGAACACACGTACAATCATGCTGATCTATCCATATGGTATAGTCATAAATTTTACTTACCTGGCATATCTCTAACCCTATCTACTGAGGTATCTCAACTGCATTCCCGTTAAGGGTATTTCGACTTTTAGCCGACACATAGTATAACACATACAAGAATTTCAGCTCTTAGCCGACACATAATATAGTATAAAACAAACCAAAATTAAGGTGTGAGATTACACACTTGATTACGCGAAGAACTATACACTCCTGCTCGTCGTTGCCCTCACTAGCGCGAGCAACAGCAATTTGCCAATCCCAAACAGATGTCGGCTCCTTACCACAGCCTGGCGAAAAATCCTGAACTGCTGACACCCTACATCGTTTGAACTTAGGAGTAGAGACTACGAGTCCACTCCCCTCAGGTTCCCTTAGCACATCCCTCTTAGACTGGTTATCCCTTGCATCCATGAAAAGAATTCGATCAGTAAGGTACCACAGTGAAACCAACGATTCTCTAACAAGGAGGTTTGGTTATGGCAATGTAAAACGAAAAGGAAATAATAGCAAAGAGACCGAAGAGATGACTCATTACCATGATAAATGAGAAACCGCACAACACTAGATTCGTCCCCAAATTAGAGATGAGTCGCGAGAGAAGCAGAGGTTCGGCCTAACAGTCAAAGGTTACTTTTGAGTGTTTCGACTTAAGAGAGAAAAGCAGATGAAGTAGAGATGATGAAGGGAAAAGAACGTGTTACCTGTTATTCGAAAGAAACCAAGTAGGAGAGAAAGGTTCGGCACCACAAGATAGTAACCAAAGATGGAACGTGGAGCAGGAAATGAACAAGAGAGACTTAACTTAACTGAATGCCTATCACAAAGAATGTAGAAGAGAGATTATGCAATCGGCTAAGGTGAACAAAAACAAAGAAAGTTGGAAGGGTGTTAAAGAATGGTTCGGTCAAGAGTGATTTGGTGACTATGCATGGGAAATAATGTATGAAAAGGAAAAATAGATGAGAGAAAGCTTAAGAGAGTTTCGGCAAGAAGAAAGAGGAGTTGGAAAAAGAGTTGAAAGAAAAGAAAGCAAGTACAAGGGAAATTCGGCAACACCAAAAGAGAAAGATAGCCGAAAATGTTTGAAAAGAAAAGAATAGAAGTCATTAGGCAACTTGAAGTTTCGACAAAGAGAAGGGAAGCAGTCGATATATTTTTAGCCCAAAAAGCCAAAAAGAATAGAACTCTCTCTCTCAAATGAATACTTAGAGGGACAGTACTCTCCCTACACACTTATGACTGAATGTTGAAAATGCCTAAAGAACTAAGGAAAATCGGCACACACACCTACTAGCAAAAGCCGAAAATGCTTCCTAGGCACCTCTCCCACTTTCGGCCAACACTTCACACACCCCACCCACAATTCTCTCCCTGATTTCCTTCCCCATTCACTCTCTATCCACCATTTGAAAAGGTTGGCCAAGTCTTCCTCCTCAATCTTCTCTACACCATCCATTCAAAACCGTTTGACCCATTCAACTCTTCCTTAGTAAAGTCCCAGCCGAGTGCCACCTCTTCTCCATATTGAGCACAAAAATAAAGCTCCATGATGCAGCAGATGGGATTCGAACTCCTTCCCCCTTTTCTCTACCAGTGACGCCACATCCACTCCACCTTGTGCTTACTTGTGCTAACAATTTACCAACATTTTCTCTTAAGCCTTGCCGCCCACAGCCTTCCCCCCTTAAGTACCCAAAAGGAAAAATTTTACCAAGGTCTAGGCTTGACCCCGAGCCTTCCCAGGACCCCCGAACACCCCCAAATAACAAGCTTAGCTAGCCAAACACATAAAATAATACAAAATGCAGGACCCCTAATTTTAGGATGTTACAGAAGGAAATCTTTTCTGCTAGTCAAGGACTGTGGCGTAATCACGGTTTAGAGGAAGCCATGTGGGAGCCTGAGGAGGCGATGCGATAGCAATACCCTCATGTCTTTTGATCAGGTAAATTTCGAGGTCGAAATTTCTTTTAGGGGGTAGAGTTGTAACATCCCAAAAATTTGGGGTTGTAATTTTTGCATATACTCATGTTGTGCTTGCTCAGCTAGTTATTTGAGGGTATTTAGGGGTTCTAAGGAGGCCTGGGTTCAAGTTTGAGCCTTGGAAAAATTTTAGTTTTTGGCCATTTGGTGAAGAGGGCTATTGGCAGTAGGGCTCAAGTAAAATGATGTGCGTTAAGATAACACAAGATGAGCTTGTAGCTCAGTCGCAGTGACGTCATTGGGAAGGCATGGTGAGTGGAGTTCGAATCCCACAAGTTGCAAATGAAGGATTTTATTTTGTGACTGGAGAGTGAAGGAAGCACAGTTCGGATCAAACTCTTCAAGGGGAGTTGGAGAATTGGTCAAAAGTTTCAAATGGATGGAGGGGAGAAATAGTAGGAGTGATTCAAGGAGGAAGTGGTGGAGTGAATCAAGGAGTTGGGGGAAGTGGAGAGTTGTACCGTGAAGGGAGACTCAAACTTAGTCATTTCTGCTGAGGGGAAATGTTGGGCATTTTTCAGTAGTGGTTGGTGATTGCTGAATTCTCCCTTGTTATCGTCTTATTTTCGGCTTTTGGGTCTTTTCTTCCAAGAAGTATTTTTGGTTGTTTCTTTTAGGCGTTAGAAGGGTGGTAGGCATTTTGTGTTTTTTTCTCTTATTCTCTGCACATTTCGACAATTCTTCTCCTTTGCTGCCAACTGCTCTTTCTTTACAACTTAATTGGGTCATTCTCTTCTTCATCTTTTTCTTTCTTACTACCATACAATTGAGCTTAGGGCAAATCACTTGTCCTTTCACTCTCCTCAGTGACCGCTTATAGTTTCATCTCTCCCTCTAGGTTGAATGTTCTTGATTTCTCCTGCTAGCCTATTGCCCCATCACCTTGTGACCCCATTCTTTTTCCTGTTCTTTTCCAGTAGATCCTCTTTGGTTAGGTCGAACGCTTTTCATTTACTGGGCTAGCCATTTTCGATTACACTTCTGATGGGGGTTGGTCGAGCACTCTTTGGTTCTACCATTTCTGGTAAGTCGATCTACATAAAGATCTTTCTGAAAATCAGTATGAGTAAGCTGTGGTACCCTTCATTCTCCTAATTCGAATGTTACCTTTTGTTGATGGGATGATAGTTGTTTCTATCTAACAAATGTTGGCTACAATTCAGATTCTTGGCAAGGCGTGGAGTGGGTTCTGAGCCACGAACGTTGAGAGATAAAAATACACTTTTATTCAAGCAAGGTAAGGGGTAATATTTTGAAGTATGTGCTTTAAGGAGAGTGTTACAATAGCGATTTAAGGCTAACAAAGGTTTTCGATGGTTCTAGGTTAGGTGCTTGCGAATTCGAGGAACGATTCAGAAATTAAGGTTTGTAATCTCACACCTGATAAACCTTAAAATTAACATATTTTAAGCCCGCATTTATCATGCTTTTGGATGATTTAAGCCTTGAGTTGTGTAATTTGGTGCTCTTAATCCTTTGTTTTCATGTTTTATACCCAGGAGAGCACCCAATGACGAAAAGAACGAAAAATGGGCCCAAAACTAAGTAAATGGGCCATATCATGAAATCCACGTGGCCTGGGCCCAAGACCACACGGTCGTGACTCATTAATGGACTCAACACGGCCTGGCCACGACTTACACGGGCGTGTGCCATGGGCGTGTCCCTGCCGTCAGAAAGAAGAGTTTCACTCGGATTAGGATGCTTAGGGGAAAAGAAACATATTTTTAAGCCTAAATAAATACCCTAAGTATCAACTAAGAAGGGGGAACCCAGGGCTTTAGTCAGGGGGCGTCCAGCTAGGTCAAAGGAGGCAGATTTGTGGAGATTTACTAGAAGAAAGCCAGTTGATCCATCTCAAGAAGCTAGAGTTATACTCAAGACGGAGGATCTCTCCTTCAATTCCTTCAGAGGGTTTTAAGGATTTCTTATGTTTTGTTTTATCTTTTCTTTTGAGATGTTTTCTTTTATTGTTATGAACTAAACCCTCAGATACCTGAGGTGGATGAAACCTAAGATGAATCTTGTTATCGTATGCTGAACTATATGATAAATATTTGTCTTGTTCTTAATTATGTGTTCTTAATTCTTGTGTTGATATTTTCGAGATATTAATTCAAGGATGATGTGCTTAGGAGGAGGAGCAAAAGTCCCTGCTTAAGAGCAGATCTAGCATAATTAAGCGGAGTTAATCGCGTGCCTAGTGATAGGGTGACGAGATTTTGTCGGATTAGGGTGAAACCTAATATGGGAGTCCATAGATCGAGTTAATGCGATTCTAGGGGTTTTAATTAGAAAGAGATTTCAATTAATCAACCTAGGGTTAGACGTTAGTTGCCTCGAGAGAGGGATTAATATAACTTAGGGAATCTTACGGATCAAGTCAAGTGAATACATCGTCTGATTCAGAGTTAGATAACAAGAGAAGTCTAGGTGGATTCTTCTTTGGGTGTCGTTTTATTCAATTGGTTTTTCCTTAAGTTATTTTTCCAAATTTCATTCTTCTTTGTACTAGAGTCTTTAGTTTAGTTGTTAATTAATTTTAGATTAGATAAACAATTCACTTAATTTTTAGGCTAAATAATAAAAAATAGAGTTAGTATTAGTACTTTTGGTTCCTTTGGGATTCGACATTCCGGTCTTGCCTAAACTATACTACTGTTTGATGGGTGCACTTGCCTCAAATCTTTGTCATAGTTGGTTTCCAAGTTCGATCATTCTCATTTATAAATTTTAAGACTTTGACATCGTGAAAACAACGATCAACACCCTTGCTTGTGCTGTTTTGCAATGTTCTGTGAATCTGCTAAAAGCCAAAATACTGAAAAACCGGAGTATCGGCAACTGAGATCACTCGAGCGTGTGAGCGCTCGTAGAGATAAACTGAGCCACTAGTGATGGCGATAGACTATTGGGAGTGTCACGAACCTTCTCATGGGACTGAGGCAGTAATGGGCCTTGTTGGGCCGAAGCGGGCTAAGTGGGCCCAAAGGTTAACGGGCCTACATGAGCGAAATCGATAGTAAGTGCTAGATAAGTGATGCGACTGCGAAGTCTGTAGAATCGAGACCGAAAATGAGCTGAATGGGCCACACGAGCGTGTGGGCCCATTTGGGCCGAAATTGGGCTTTAGGCCCCATTTGCACCGTTTTGACCAGAAATGGAACTTGTGTCGCCCGAGGCGACAATCGGCCTCTGGAAAGGCCGTAGATGAGTAAATTATCGAAATACCCTTAGTGAGTAAGCTATCAAAATACCCGTAGTGGGTAAATTACCGAAATATCTTTAGAGGGTAAGTTACCGAAATACCCTTAGTGGGTAAGTTGCCAAAATACCCTTGATGGGTAAATTATCGAAATACCCCCGAGGGGTGAAATTATTGTTTTACCCCTAAACGTCGAAATGACCGTTATACTCTTAGTGGTAGTTTAAATATTGTTTATGTGATTTTATATATCTGTATATGATCGTAATACACTGCATTCATAACATATTGCAATGGGTTGGGTTTGCTGATTGGAGGAAGTACGGTTTTAGTGGCATTGCCACATACCGTTCTAGTGGCATCGCCACATACCGTTATAGTGGCATCGCCACATATTTTTATTTTAGTAGCTCAGCCACATATACCGTTATTAGCAGCTTCGCTACATTATTGGATAGTTTGGTTGGGTGGGTTGACATGGTTCCCACATGGAGAGTTTGGTTGGTACAGGTGGATAGTTTGGTTGGAATGGGATGGGTCATGTTTATTGCATTGATATGTTTTTAGGGCTTAGGCCCAGACCGTTACCGAATAGAGCATAGGCCTAGACTGATACCGTACGGGCTCAGGCCCAGACTATGACTTATTGGGGATTACACACTGAGTTCTCGTAACTCACCCCTTTCTTTTAACCGTACAGGCAATACCCAGCTTTAGATGATTTGGAGCTGCGGAGGACTCGCAGGTAGCCACATGACCAGCATACTTTAAAGCTGAACTTAGCAACTCGGTTTCTACTTTATTTTAAATTTTTGGGTTAATAAATTTATGTAATAAGGCCATTGGGATTTTCTTTTTAACTTATATTTGGTATTTCTTTTAATGACAAGCTGTTAATCTATTAAACACGGGTTTTCTAAAACAATAACTACTGTTTTCAAAACGTCATGTTTCCACAAATTTATTTTAAGTTAGACTTTTGCAACAAACAAAGTTTTTGAAAATAATAATGTCTTTGCAATAAAATAACTTTGAGCAAATCTCGTTTTTGTAAGCAAAGAAATTTGGGATCTTTAAACTGTATAAAGTTGTAAATTAAGGAAGGGTTTTTATTGAACGCATAGTTTTTTTTAATAACCTTATGGTGTGACATGCTGGATCTGACCATAACGTCTAGGCCGGGTTTGGGGTGTTACAATCATTTTCTAAGGACATATCTGTGGCTATCATTATTTACGGACGCAACTGTAACACCCCATACCCGAGTCCAAGGCTGAGATTGGATATGAGACATTACTATACTTGAACTTTCTTAAACCTGTACTTATGGGCTGTAAAATTTTGTTCCGAATTAGAGATTTCTCTTTCTCAGTCTAATCATACACTTCATGGGCCTACGAAGCCTTATACACGTATCTGAAAACTTTCTGAACTTAATCTAAAACTTTTCTTTAAAGAAGGGGTCACACGCCCATGTGTCTTGGGACACGCCCGTGTATCCCTTAAACATGCCCGTGTCTTCCACCCATGGTTGACACTGACTAATTACACACGGCCTGGGGCACACGCCCATGTTCTGACCGTGTGTCCTACATGGCCTAAACAAATAGTCGTGGTATTAGCCCGTGGTCTATCCTGACTTAAGGTACAAAGATGCAGGGTGCACACGGCCTAGACACACGTCCATGTGTCCATCCGTGTGGGCACTTAGAGGCTATTTACCAAGCCAATTGCCACCCTGAAATCAAGATCAAGCTCAAGCTAAATTCAATACATCTTTCATGAATAATACTACATGCTTCATTGATCTCAATAAACATACATAATAAACATACATACTTAGTCAATTTTGGCCAATCACTTAGCCATATACAAAAGAATAATGAACTTAATAGCCAATACTTTGGCTCTTCTTAAAACATATTCTCAAAATTAATGCTTCCTATACATGCCATACTTAATATAAACAACTTGGCTATACCAAAATAGTGATTGATAGCGTGCTTCGAGCTCCGACTTCAATGATCCACAAGTTAGCTTGGCTGGACTACATAGAAAGAAAGAATTAAAGATGTAAGCATTTAGCTTAGTAAGTTTGCATATAATGCACATAGCAACATACTTGCTTAATATAAACCATTTGACATAAACAATGGTATCATAAATTTCAGCTATAAAGCTTACTTACTCATACTGATTCTTACTTATCTCATGATACTTACTAGTCTCATACTTGTGAAGTAAACAAGGTACCTCATACTTCACTATAATAATCATAATCTCTAATTCATCATTCATAATATGAATAATACTCATTTCCAACTTGATAACAACTTGGCTTACTTAACTTTCTTATTATCTCATTTAAACTTTACTCGTTTGCCCGATGAATTTCAATGAATAACAGAGGATACTGAATCTCATCCATATATAACTCGATGCCAAAGCCATATCCTAGATACGGTCTTACATGGAATCTCTCATCTTGGTTTCGAGGCCATGTCTTGACATGGACTTATACGAAGTCTTTCTTATGAGTTCCCTTGGGAACTTACCATTGCCATGTCTTGACATGGTCTTACTTGGTATCTTTACTCATGAACTGGTCAATGCCAAGCCTTGGCTTGGACTTACATGGGATCTCTATCTCATGATAGCTTTTCAATGCCAAGACTTGTCTTGAACTTACATGACATCTTTACTTGGAGACTCACCAATGCCATGCCTTGGCTTTGGCTTATATAGGTCTTCATCTCATAATAAATCTTCAATTCCAAGACTTGTCTTGGACTTACATGATAACTTTGCTTGCTTGCCGATGCCATGCCTTGGCTTGGTTTTATACAGACTTTCTTATCTCATGTGGTAGATCAAGTATCCTAAGTATTTCAACTTCAATCGGGACTTTCTCATGCTTAATCTCATTTATTTCTTTATTTAACATAGCATTAAGTACTTCTATGGCAATAATGTACATTATACTAAGTAATTCAATGATAGTAATCATAAAGCTTATAAATCATACAAACTTACCTCAATATACAATATGTATGTAGATATGCAATTTAGTCCTCGACTTTATTATTGCCACGGTTTCGATCCGGGCTTCGTTTTCCTTGATCTATAATAATAATTAGATCATTTAATACTCACATTGACTAAATTGACTCTTTACTCATACTTTGGCAAAAATTACTATTTTGCCACTGAACTTTCTCATATTTTCACTTTTGCCCCTAGATTCGTAAAATGATTTTTATTCAACTTTCTTAAACTTCATGCTTAGCTGATTCATTTTCTTTCCTATAACAATCATCAATTCTCACTATTTCTAATATGTATGACCAATTTCATAACTATTACAAATTAATCCATACTATCATTTTTCATGAAATTCATTAAGGAAAAGATGTTTATCTAACATCAAACTCTCATAAACTTCCATAATATAACATTTAACAAGCATGTCATTCATGGGTATGTTCTTGAACATGCATCTTAGCTCATTTTATAGCTAAAAATAGCTAATTCATAATACGAGAACTTTAAAAATACGAAGAATATTAAAAACAGGGTTAAGATGAACTTACTAGGAAGCTTCAAAAATTGAAGAACCCTAGCTATGGAGTCTCCAAAATTTTTGGCACAAGAGCAAGAAGATGAATAAGATTTTTATCATCTTTTTCCTATTTTAATCATTTAATTGATAAATGACCAAAATGCCCTTCTCTTTAAAAATTCACATTTTACTAACTCATGTCCAATTTTTTCCAAAAATTATAATTTGGGAAAATTGCTATTTAACAACTTCCAATTAATATTCTAAAGCTATTTCATACAAAAAGCTTCTAGAAACTCATATTTTGCAACTTTTGCAATTTAGTCCTAATGGACCCTTTAATGGGAATTTTCGTAAAATATCTACACGAAACTTTCATAATATCATGCAAACATCTCAAATACTTTAAAAACTCATACTACTACTTCAAATTTGTGGTCTTGCACCATTGTTCCGACTAGGCACTAAATCGGGCTGCTACAGCAACTTTGGCTATCTCTGATAAGGAACAGCTTCATGGCATAATCTGAAGAACCGTATTTATGGCAACATTTGTAGAAAAGGCATGTCTTCATGGCGCGGTCTGAAGAATGACAATCGTGGTAACCATCCAAAGGTAATGTACTTGTGGCGGACTCTGAAGAAATGGCATACAAGATAATTTGAAAAACATGACCTATTTTGGAAGAATGGTGATCTTTTGAGAAATACTATGCCTGACAAATTCTAAAAGAAAGCCAGTCCTGAATGATATGACAAAGTCCTCGCAATCGTCAAGCCAAGGATATGTATGGGCAAATTGAAGTAAGAAATTTCCAAATGTGTATGCAGGTAGAAGGGAGATTTCTCTCACTAATTTCTGTTGAACTTACCCCTCTGTGTTTTATGTCTTAGGTAAAGGTCACGCCAGGAGGGACTATGCCAAGACTGTACCAAGGGAATGGCAAGATAGGCACTTATGCATACAGAATGGATCTGCATGGGCATGTTCGAGCCTTGAGAACCACGTAACAAATTAAGAGAATTAATTGTTAACCCACGATGTACATACATAATGTGCTAACTATGTAACTATAGTCAGTGCTGTAATTTGCAGGCAATTCGAGTAGGACTATGTCATTAACTATACAACTATTTGTAAGATCCTGCTAATTGTAAAGACATGTTTACTATTTGCAGGTACTCGTAGTACACATAGACATAAGTTAGTCATTATTATAGATGATAGATGTATTCTTCAAAAATGTTTTATGTATGAGTATGTATTTGAGTAATAACACTTGAGATCCAGATCCGGTCAATTGGGTCGGGTCGAGGACATTACAGAGAAGGTCCTTAAATAAGACCTACATTCTCCATCAATGGTCTCTTGTAATGGCTTGACAATTTAACTATCCTATGGTAGGATTTTTCATGTGGATTTCAGTAAGGAGATTTATTAAAAGAAAGAAAACTTATCTTGTAAGTGTTTGATAGCTAGGTGGCCATATTATAAGTATTATCATGCGATATAACAAGAAGTTTGTCTTTAAAGAGGACAACTAGTCACAACATGTCACTCGATGAGATTGTCCCATGATTTTCTAGCTAAGTAACTTCCCACGAAGTTCTACTTAAGTTAGAATGATGGCCAAACGTTAAACAGTTCTTAGTACATGTGAATACCTAATAAATTAGATTCATGTGTTGATTGGATGGAAATATATGTTCTTACAAGTTTATTAAGATTGCCCCATAATAACTTAATTCAATGGGTGTTAGAATTATCATCGCAACGGCTTACAAATATTTTTAAGCTTTAATGTAAGGCACATGCATCATCTTAATGCATATTGAATGTTGCCAAAGTTTTCAAATATTTGCTTAATAAAATGATACTAATAAATTATTTTTTTATTTTCAATTTGAAAATAACACCTACTCCTTTACTAAACATATGTACTAAGAACAAAATAAACTGAAATAACTATAAGGATTGGAAAAGGAACCTCATGATTGTCTTGAACTGTGAGAAACTAAAATCAATCCTTGATACAAAATGCCCTTTGAGCACTCAAACTGAGGCTAGAAAACACTGAAGGGTGTTTGATGAGATAGCCCGCTGCTATATACTGGCAAGCGTGATCAACAACCTTCATAAGCAACTGTGTAGCACCCCATACTTGACTCGAATGTCAGGTTTGAGCTACAAGATACCACATTCATTACCGGAGCAACTACGATTAATTATACACAAGTTTGATCTTTATAGATTTATATGTGAGTGATACACTTTTTTAATACGATATATAATCATTTATGGGTCATATATAAGCTTACGAAAGATCAATACTATATTAGGGTTGAACAAAAACTAAACTGCAAAGTTTTCAAAACATCTTAGGTGGGTGTCGCGACCTTGAACATAGTGAGCAAGCTTCCCAAATAGAGGACCAAAATTTAAAGTTTTCAAACATTACAGAGCCGAAGTTACAACAACAAATAGGGGACATCATGATGGGGAGGATTGACTGTTGGATCTAGTGCCCTGATTGTAGTATATTCATTTGTAAACTTGTAATTTTTTTCTAATAGATTGGTTAATAAAACAAATCCATTTATTAAATTAATATGCTTTGTATGATTGTCCTCATATGGTTTCTGCATACAAAGCAAAATGGAAGCAAATGTTGTTCATTGGTTCTCTAATGTGTACACTAATACTAAGTAGTATTTCATGGTTGAATCGTAATACAGAAAGACAACTTATATTAGTAGATGAACCTAAACATGTCTTTCGTCTAACCAGAAACAAGCAAACTAATTGAAAGACTAATATGTTGTCTATCAAGTCCAATTGGAGAGATGCTTTGTCTTAGGCATAAAGCAAAAGACTCTTTGAAGATAAAGACATAGAAGTGACTGATTGGATTAACAATACATTGGACTCAACCAAAGAAGAATAGATCCTGAATCCATTTGTGAATTTTTTCACTTGTGACGTTCATAGTGTGACATATCTAAATCCTAAGTCGATGACGGACTATGTATGCATGATTCGTACACTTTGATGTAAGTAAAAGCCTAATTTCGAATAGATAAGGAATCAGAAGTTGGTGCGTTAGGCATATGACTTTTGTAGTATGTAGCGACATTCACAACAGTGGAATTCATAGCCCAAAACATGGGTAAATGATATTCTCTCAATGGAATTACATGGTTGATGAAAAGTAAATGTAGTCACAGGTCATTCATCTTTGTAATGAATGAATTGATTACTATTCGATAGTAATTGAGTTTTCATGAAAGAATATGTAATGATTACCATGAGATAAAATAGGATCATATTAGTAGAACAGATATTATCCCAAAGAGATTAAGGATTTCCTATGAGGGCACCACACTTATGACAAGGTCATTGGATGATCACTAATCGAGTTGCTTCGTAATGATATGTCAGTGGCGAGAGCTCATTCACGATACTATAGTGGATTGACTTTGTGACTAAATGAGTTAATAATTAATAGGTGAAAAGTTGGAACTTAATTATAAATCATTTGATACTCGATTGCATATATCCAATCTGTCTCTTCGCTCTCGTTGAAACTAAAAATGAATTGCATGTTGAATAAAAGGAACTAAAATGAATAGGAATGGTGAAATAGAGAAATAGGAAACATTTGGAAATTATTATGGTTTTCTCCAAACAAAAAATGAAGAAATGGAATACTTTGGAAATGAATATGGTTTTCTCCAAAATGAAAATGACCTAAAAAATGAATTTATGTTTTTTTTTTAGTTAAATGAAGTTCGAAAATGGAAATAAATCATTTAATCATAGTAAACCGTTGAATGTGAAAATCTTAAATATATTTTCCTATAGATTCTTTTATGGTTAAGTCGTCATGATTTTAACGGATTGGGTTGAGAAAATTATTTAATTGGAAATATATTGAAGTTTATTTTTGGGAAATAGAAAAAACAAATATTGGGTTTGATCAAATTATGAAGTATTAGATTAAAAGCCCAGGAAGTACTTGTAATTTGATCCGATACAGATGAGGCCCAAAATTCCTTTATGTAATAATGGGGGATGTCAAACCCTAGTATTATTAACCAGGGTTGTTGCCCCCAAAAGTCCTTTATTATCTAGTTGAAATAAACTTCTATAATTTAACAAGGGTTCTATGTTTTCTTCCTATAAATAGATGACACTAGTAGCCCATTTACCTAATGAGAATATGTTGTTTCTCTGCTAAAAAATATAGAGAATTTATTCTCAATTATTAAATATATTTTTCTAGAATAACAATTCTGCCGATTTCTATTTTGAGAAGAGAATTTTCGTTTTCACTCAAAAGAAAAGAAAATTATTTCTAGTTTATGTGTTTGATTCGATTTTTTCAGGCCCACACTCGAAGAAATTCATGGTATGAGAATAGTGGAGAAGATCATTTTGTTGAAATCTAGGAATGAAAAGGATCCGTCTATCTGAAAACACAGGTACGATTTCAGTCTAGGGTTTTTATAACTCAAAAATGTATAAACTTTTAAAGAATTTTTTTACTAATGATTCATGCAAATTAAAGACATCTCTATTTTTAATTATTTATATGCTAAACTAACACAATTTTGCCCATTTGAAGCAGTTTGGTGCATTAAAAGAAAAAGGCAATCTTGAAGGTCATCTTTTGGAGCTCATGTAATGCCCCGAGTTTGGGCCTAGTAGAATTGGGCCCATTGGGCCTTGGGCGTGGGAGCGTTTAAAATATTGGGAACAAGAGAACGACACTAATGCAAGTTGGACCTATTAGGTGAGTGATTTTGGAAGGTTAGGGAGCTTCCATGAAGTCCCGGGATCAAACATGGGCTTTAGGAAAAATTTTGGTGTTAGGTGAATAAAACCCTGGGAGTTAGAAGGTAAGCTTTAAGAATAAAATGTGGAGAAAAATGACACAAAAGGAGTTGTGGTCTAGTGGCAAATGGCACCACATGGGAGACAAGGAGGTGACGTCACACAAGGAAGCAAGGGGTCCAAGGTTCAAGTCTTGGTGTTTGCATTTCATTTTGATTTCCTTTTTAAATGAACTTAGACTTTGGCCCATTACTTATATTTAGTTGCGCATGTTTTAAGACACAAAAGGAGCTTATGTTGTGGTGGCATGTAGCGTCTGGAGTAGAGGAAAGGGCAAAGGTTCGAATCTCATGTCAAGCAAGGGAGTGTTTATTTTGTGAATTGGACGACCAGAGTTTGTGTTGGATTTAAACTCTACTGAAGGAGGGATCCCACATCGGGAAGCTAGCATGAGGGAAGATGAGAAGCTAGCTTTAAATAGAGTGATCTATGAGAAGAGTAAGCACACCTTGGTTGGCGTTTGGGCATAGGAGTGTTCAGAGCACGGATTAACTCCAGATTCCTATTAGGTGTGTATTGAGGCCACCATGAGTATTCTTGTGGGTTGATACTGTTTGGGCCACGATGGGCCGAAAGGGGCCAAGTGGGCCCAATGGGCCCATGGGCCCATATGAATAAATTGTATGATTGTGTAGTAGATATTGAACTGGCCTATGTGAATCTCATATCTGTGGCTAGCAGTGGGCTAAATGGGCCACACAAGCCTGTGGGCCCATTTGGGTCGAGAATGGGCTCTAGGCCTAATCCATCGTTATCTCGTTTCTTCCTATTAGGGTGTTTTGTATTGCAGGATGATTTTAGGGATTCTTAATCTTCACTGGTATTCGGAAAGGACTTAGCAAAACCCAGTGAGACAAGGATCGGTGATAAGGGTTTGGTGGCACACTCGTAATCAAGGTGTGTAATCTCACACTCCTGTTGTTCTGTAAATGCTATGATCTGTGAATCGGTTAAAGCCGAATTACCCTCGGTGGGTAAATTACCGAATTACCCTTGGTGGGTAAATTACCAAATTGCCTATGGTGGGTAAATTATCGAATTACCCCTGAAGGGTAGGATTACCGAGATACCCCTGAAGGATAGAATTATCGAAATACCCTTATAGGGTAAAATGACTGTTTTGCCCTTGTGGGTAAAGGACTAACTTAGATTATGAATTGGACTGATTTGATTGGGATTCAATGACTGTGTTTTAACTGACTTGATGGTGGTTGTATGTCTGGTACGCTTTTAAATTATGTTTAAATGTCTATTACTGAGCATGGCCATTTTGCATACATGTGTAATGATTGAGCATGACATACACTGCATACATAACATATTGCATTGGGTTGGGATATATATTTGGAGGAAGTATTGTACTAGTGGCTATGCCACGTTATACTAATTCAGTGGCTCTGCCATGATATACTAATTTTAGTGGCTCAGCCATGTATACTGTTACTGCCATCTTTGCTGCGTTGATATTGGCAGCTCGACTGCGTTCTTGGTGTGTAGGGCTGGGTGGGTTTACTTGGTCCCCACAAGAGTGTAGGGTTGGTACGGGTGGTGCGTTGGCTGGACTGGGTTGGGATACATCCTCATGCTGTTGCATATCTGTTTATGAGATCTATACTGTATTGTTATTGTTGAAAGAACTTCAGCCCAGACTGTTTAGGTTTCTGGTTCTGTACATTGACTGTTACTCTGGTAAGGGGATTACACACTGAGTTTTCACAAACTCACCCCGTTTTTAACTATGCAGGTAATCCCCAACCTTAGATGGATTGGAGCTACGAGGGACTCGGAGGTGATCACACTTCCGATTGGCTTTAAAGTACAATCCTATTTTTTATTTTAGTTTAATTTGTTGGGTTATAAATTTTGTAATAAGACCTTAAGATTTCTAGACTTTAAGTTTTGGGATTTTATTGATTGTTTTATAATTGCTAGAAGTAGAAAATCGATTTATCGGAAATAACTATTGTTTTTCAAAATATCACATTCTGCAACTGTTTTAAATTAAACTTTCCACAACAAACAAGGTTTTAAAGATAATAATGTTTTCCAAGAATGATTTCTAATAAACCACGTTTTGAAAATAAGCAAGCGAAACCCGAGGTTTTGAATAGAAGAAAGTTTTAAGTTGTAAGAAGGGTTTCTAATGAAAGCATGGTTTTCGAAAAACTCTTCAATGTGTCACGCTAGATTTGGGCCTAACTTCTAGGCCGGGTTTGGGGTGTTACAGCTCAAATGCTATAGCATCGCTGGAGCACTCGCCATGAAAATAAGGGATAATTATTACTCAACTTTGGATTCCCCAATCAATTAATTTTTGGTTCATGTGACATACTTGACCCAACTCAAAAATTGGTCAAAAAAGCTGGACAATTTGCTAAGGAGAAAAAAGCCTGAATTGTCCATTAAGGAAGAGAGGCCTAACCGTCCATGCATGTGATCAAATTAGCCATCCAAGGCTGATTAAAACAATTGAAATTGTAACACCCCAAACCCGGTCTAGACGTTACAACCAAATTTGGTATGTCACAGGGAAAGGTTATAAAAAGGAACTTTGGAATTTAAAGGAAAATCGTGAATTTGAAATTTGTCGTTTTTAGGTGATATTATAAAAACAGTGGTTTGTAGTTTAAGAAAAGTTTCCGAGTTGAGATAATCGATTGTTTCTTATCTTTGCTGGCATTTGAGGGAAAACGGTTGTTTATGTGACATGTGTTTTGAAAACTCCATCTTAGCTTTCATGTTAATATATATACTAATGTCATATAAAAAATAAATAATTATTTTTAAAAGAAAGCAGATATCAATTTAAGAAGGCCGTATTACATAACAGTATCCACAATTAAAATAATTTGTATATATATAAAAAAATGAGTTTACGAAAAGAAACATTTTATGGCCTCCACGAGTCTACCTCGGCTCCCAGATCCACGATCTACTGATTACCTGCAAGTTAAGCAGAGGGGTGAGTCACCAAGTCTCAGTGTGTAATTCCACTTATTTCACATAAACAGCTTCAAGCCCACAATCGCTCATTAGGCATTAGCCCACTTAATATGACATGTACAAAATATGAATGTAAAGTCCCAACCCAACCTAATTTTTCCGTCCTCTACACGCCACCCGTACCAGCCCAACACACCGTGGGGATTTCTACAATCAACCCTCCATCTGCTACACGCCATATATGTGGCACCAAGCCACTGGTGAAAGGTCACTAATTATTACACGTGGGGCCAACCCACTTGTGGTACCAAACCACTGGTGACAATCCCTGTTAATCGTATGTGGGGCCAACCCACTGTGGTACCAAACCACTGGGACAAGTCACAAAATCAACATGTATATACGTGGTGTCAAACCACCGTGGTACCAAACCACTGAGACTTAGTCACTGAATCAAATATGTGGGACCAACCCACTGTGGTACCAAACCACTGTGACAATCTTTAGCAACACTTCCCCTTTCACATCATATTCCAAACCCATACATAACATACATATCAAATGAATGCAACATGCCGTCAGCAAGGTAACAGATTACAGCATACATCTATATACTCATAAATGGAACGTTAAAGTCACGTACCTGGTATCCCTAGCTTTACCCACAAGGGTATTGCGACTGTCTTTCCAGTCACTTTGGCTTTTCAGCCCAAACAGTTAATAACACAACTAATAGCAGAGTGTGAAATGTACACACCTGATAACGTGTAGGACTATACTATCAATCTCGTTAACACCTTCACTCACAGGGATCACAGCGATCTGTTTATCCCTCTCCGAAGCTGGTCCACAACCCGGTGAAAGTCTCGAACGGCGGACACTGCATGTTTTTTGAACTTAAGGGTAGGGACTACGAGTCCACCCCCCTCCTTTGCTTGGTTGGTATTTGATTCCATGAAAAAAGATCTTGGTCAGAAGACCGGGTTAAGACATTGAATAAGATGAAAGTAGAAATAGATACTCGAACGAAGAAGTTCTTACCTAGATCGACCGAAACCAAAAGCTAGTAGACTTGGATTAAGGGATCATTGGAGTCCTTAAAAAAACACCAACATAGAATTAATTCTCCAAACAAGGAATGACCTTTCGGCCTAACACAACCACATGAACCTTACTACCCATTCGGCCATCCATCACTTACCAATAATCTTCCAATCGTTAGCCAAATGCAGAAAAGAGTACGAAAGCGAAGCCCCTCCTGCATTTGGCCAAAGCACCCAAACACCAAGTTAACACCTTTGGTTTGACAAACAATAAGGGAAAAGAATGAATCAAAAGAGAAGGAGAACACTTACCACTTAAACAGGAAGAACCCAATTTGAGAGAGTTCGGAGGATGAGTGACGGCAATCCACTGAAACAAGATTCAAATAAGGAGAATGAACACACAAAGGAGATCCGGCTAAAATGATAAGTAAAAGCAATCTCAATGAGAAGAAGGGTTTCGGCTATGAAGAACAAATAGAGGGAATATGGAGTAAGAAAAAGAGAGAAGAGAAGCAAATAAAGGTTTCGACTTTGAAGGGTTAGAAACTCATGACAAATAGTGACAAAAATATGAAGCACTAGGTTTTGACAATGAAGAAAAGGACAAAAGGGGTGCTACGGCTTTGAGTAGATGAGAAAAGAAACAAAAGCAAAGAGAAAGGGAAGCTTATGCGAATTCGATTGAGAATGGGACAAATGAGAGAAGAAAGAAAAAGAAAAGAATTGAAGGGAGAGGGTGCCTAAGAGGTTTCGACTTACCAAAGGGGGGATGAACAACTAATAGCCTTAGAAGTTTTCGGCAACCAGAGAAAGAAAAAAAAAAGGTCAAAACGAAGAGCACACCAAATGCTAGAAAGAGAAACTCTCAACACAAAAATTGCTAAACACCTCTCAAAATTTCGGCACCTAAACCCCTTCATCAAACCGAATGCCCATACCCTCCTAAAGACCCCATATGAACGAATTTCCTTCCCCAACACATCCCAAAATTTGACCAACACTCTTCTCCACCTCCATCTCCTTGATTGGCTCCTACATTCACTCTCCTCCAATCATTCAAATCAGTTTGAAAGATTCAACTTCCACATTTCAATCTTGGCCTCCCATTTGAAATATTTGAATGAGTCCACTCTTCAAGATCCCTAGCCGGATCCATCACCTCCCATCAAGACGCCAAAAAGAATTCCCAAAAAGCAACCTGTGCGACTCGAACCTGCTCCCTCACTGCTCTTCCCTTGTGATGCCAATTCCAGCACTCTAAGTGGTGCCTCCTTACCACTTTACCAACTCTTCTCTTGTGTCATCAAAACACAATTAAATACCCTTAAGGCCTACCTCAGCGAGCTCTCCCCCACAATGCCCATAAGTAAAATTTTCACCAAGGCTCAGGCTTAACCCCGAGCCTTCCCGAGATCCCCAAACACATCAAAATAACATACCAAACATGCCAACACATAGTAACACACATTAAATGCAGAACCCCAAAATCCAGGACGTTACAGTTCTACCCCCTTAAAGAAATTTCGGCGTCGAAATTTTTACCTGATTAAAAGAGATGAGGGTATTGCTGTCGCATCACATCCTCTGGCTCCTACGTAGCTTCCTCTAAACCGTGATTCTTCCACAACACTTTAACCAACGGGACCGTCTTCCTTCGTTATACCTTAACATCACGATCCAAGATCTGAACTGGTTCCTCTTCAAAGGATAAGTCAGGCCTTACTTTGATTTCCTCTACTGGCACAATATGAGATGGATCCGAATGGTAGCGCCTTAACATCGAAACATGAAACACATCTTGAATCTGACTCAATTCTGAAGGTAGCTCGAGCTGATAAGCTACCAGTCCCACACGCTTCAATACACAATAAGGCCCGATGAACCTAGGGCTCAGCTTGCCCTTCCGTCCAAACCTTAGAACTTTCTTCCATGGTGAAACCTTTAAGAAAACCCGGACACCTACTGCAAATTCTATGTCTTTACGTTTTAGGTCTGCATAAGTTTTCTGCCTGTCAGAAGCTTTCTTCAACTGTGTCCGAATCAACTTAACCTTGTCCTCTATTTTAGAAACCAATTCTGGACCCAATAACTGTCGTTCACCCAACTCTGTCCAGCAAGTAGGAGTGTGACACTTCCGACCATACAATGCTTCTTAGGGTGCCATCTGAATACTAGACTGGTAGCTGTTGTTGTATGCGAATTCTGCCAACGGTAGACACTCCTCCCAACTACCCCTGAAGTCAATGACACAGCCGCTCAACATATCTTCCAAGATCTGAATTACCCTCTCAGACTGACCATCAGTCTGTGGATGAAACGCGGTGCTGAAATCCAATCTTGTACCCAACGCTTGATGCAATGCCTTCCAGAACCTCGACGTAAACCTAGGGTCTCTGTCTGATATGATAGACACTGGTACCCTATGCACCTCACAACCTCTGCTACATACAGCTTGGCTAACTTCTGTAGAGAGTAGTCAACACAAACCGGTATGAAGTGAGCGGACTTCGTCAATCGATCAACAACTACCCATACCGAATCCTTCTTAGTAGGCGTAAGAGGTAGCCCACTAACAAAGTCCATCGTGATCCTCTCCCACTTACACTGAGGAATCTTCATCGGCTGTAACAACCCCGAAGGCAACTGATGTTCTACTTTCACCTGCTGACACGTCAAGCATTTACTCACTACCTCATGCTTCAGACCCGGCCACCAAAACTATTCTCGCAGATCCGGATACATCTTACTTCCACCAGGATGCATAGCGTATGGGCTACTATGCGCTTCCTGTAGGATCTTCCGCCTCAACTCAAGATCTTTTGGCATACAAGTCTTTCCTCGAAAACTTAATACCCCATCACTATTCACACTGAAATCTATTATCCCATCACCTGCCACTAACTGAAACTTCGAACTTAATGACTCGTCAGCCAACTGCTTCTCTTTAATTTGATTGACCCAAGAAGACTTCACTTGAAGTTCAGCTAATAAACTTCCATCATCATATAAGCTGAGATGAGCAAACATTGCTCTCAAGTCGGAGATCACCCTACGACTCAATGCGTCTGCCACCACGTTTGCTTTACTCGGATGGTACTCGATCGAGCAATCATAATCTTTTAACAATTCGATCCATCTCCGCTGCCTTAAATTCAACTCCTTCTGGGTAAGGAGATATTTTAGGCTCTTGTGATCCGTATAAATAATGGACTTCTCCCCATACAGATAATGCCTCCAGATCTTCAAAGCAAACACTACTGCAGCCAATTCTAGATCATGCGTGGGATAATTCACTTCATGTGGTCTCAACTGCCGAGACGCATATGCTACCACCTTCCCTTCCTGCATCAACACACATCCCAATCCTGTGTGCGACGCATCGCAGTAAACAACAAACTCTTTCCCAGCCTCAGGCTGTATCAACACTGGAGCCTCAATCAAGATCCTCTTTAGCTTCTCAAAACTTTCCTGTTGCTTATCAGACCAGACAAACAGTACTCTTTTTCGCAACAACTTGGTTAATGGTGCGGCAATCAATGAGAACCCCTCAACAAACCTTCTGTAATACCCAGCCAGACACAGAAAACTTTGAATTTCTACCACAGACTTAAGCGGTTTCCAGTCCAACACAGCTTCAATTTTCCGGGGGTCAACCATAATCTCCTCAGCAGACACAACATGGCCCAGAAAGGTAACTTCTCTTAGCCAAAATTCACACTTACTGAATTTGGCGTACAGCTGCTTCTCCCTCAGAATTTGTAAAACCACCCGAAGATACGAATCATGTTCCTCCTCCGATCTTGAATAGACCAGGATATCGTCTATAAATACCACAACAAACCGGTCCAGATAGGGTTGGAATACATGGTTCGTCATGTCCATAAACGCTGCTAGTGCATTGGTCAACCCAAACGGCATCACCAGGAATTCGTAGTGAATAGCGAGTTTGAAACGATGTCTTATGAATATCCGCTTCTTGACCTTAAGTTAATGATATCCCAACCTCAAATCTATCTTCGAGAAGACTGAAGCCCCCTTCAGTTGATCGAACAAATTGTCAATCCTCGGCAGCGGGTATTTGTTCTTGATGGTCAACTTATTCAACTGACGGTAGTCAATGCACATAAGCATCGACCCGTCCTTCTTCTTAACGAATAGCATCGGTGCTCCCCAAGGTCACACACTCGGTTGGATAAAAACCCCAATCCAACAGTTCTTGAATTTAGGCTTTCAGTTCCACCAACTCCTTTGGCACCATTCTATATGGGGCAATAGACACGGCGTTGTTCCCAGGAGAAGATCAATATCGAATTCCACCTCGCGATCCGGAGGTAATCCTGGAAGCTCTTCTGGAAAAACATCAGAGAACTCCTTCACCGTTCTAACATCCCCTAAGTTAACTCCTTGGCCTTCAGAGCACAAACAAAGTTATGAATGCCTAACATCCTTTCCTCACCATTCTTTCAACCTTTAAAGCGGACACTACATTAGACAAGTAGTTCCTCATTTCACCTATCACCACCACCTCATCATCCTCAGGAGTCCTTAACACCATGCGCTTGGCAGCACAATCTAAGTGTGCTCGATACTTCACTAGCCAGTCCATACCTAAGATTAAATTGAACTCCCTGAACGGCAGTTCCATCAAATCAGCAGGGAAAACCATCCCCTGAACCTCTAAAGGCACCTTCCTAAAGAGTTTCTTCACCACTATAGATTGTCCTAACGGGCTAAGTACAGTCATCTCCCTAGAAGCAATCTCAGAGTCTATGTTTAGAGTTCCCGATATAGTACTAGCAACATAAGAATGTGTTGATCCAATATCAATTAGTGCAGTATAAGGCAACCCATAAATAAGAAATGTACCGGTTATGACGTCCGGCGCATCGCCCTCCTCTCGACGTCTAGCTGCATTTCAGGCTGTCTTGCATTTGTGTTCCCAGCACCTCTGCCCGGTGCTCCACGTCCACGACCAAAACCATTACCTCCTCTGGTTGAACCACGACCTCTCTGTGGTTGTTGTCAACTTCTACCAGGCTGAACATAGTTCTGACCTGCCGGTTGCATTCTGCCCGGCTCTTGTGGACAGTCTCCTACCTGATTATCAGTAGACCCACACTTGAAACATCCTCTATTACTCGTCCAACACTCACCCAAATGAAATTTTCCACATCGAGCACACCTCTGAGGCCGACCATCAACAGCAGCCCTCGCAACACGACTCTGCCCATCTAACCTAGGCCTCTTCTGAAAACCCCCAGCTGATCCCGACAGTCCAAAATTCCTTTTATTCCTACCCCTATCCCTATCTTGATTCTGCTTTTCGGACTGCTTCACTCCATCGGCTATCTTAGCCTTTTCCACTAGAACAGCAAATTCTCTTTCTCGCTGCGGAGCTATCAGCACCTCAACTCGTCCCTCAGACCATCCTCAAACTGAACACAACGCTCATGGTCTGTGGCAACAATACCCCGGGCATAACGGCTTAAACGTAAGAATTTTGCCTCATATTCGGCCACCGACTTATTCCCCTGGACCAAATTTAGAAATGCCTTACGCTGCGCGTCCATATAACTTGATCCAATGTATTTCCCCTGGAATGCTGTCTTGAAGAAATCCCAGGTAATACGATTAGCCACTGCACCATCCCTGACTGTAAGCCACTACTAATACGCCTCGTCCCGAAGAAGAGACACAACTCCTTTCATCTTCTCCTCCACCATAAAGTCAAGATCGTCCATAATACGCTCAACTGCTTCTAGCCAATACTCAGCTACATTAGGAGCTACACCAGAAACACCCCTAAACATTTCCGCTCCATTGGCTCAGACTCTTTCAAACACAGATTTTCGAGCCCCTAATCCCGTGCTCGCTCCAGCAACTCTCTCCAACACACGTAACATCACCTGAGATACGGCATCGTCTCTGACCGTTTGATCCTAAAAATTCACTTTCGCAATCGGTGGTACTGGCATATCATTTTCCGACCCATGTCCTGATTCCGAGGGCTCAGACCCAACACCCCGGCCTCTACCACGATCGCGACAACACGTCCACATCCCCTTGTACTCATGGCTACCGATACAAATTAATCTGATTAAGAGTTTTTATGAATTAGTATTTTCTTTCACTGTTTAATACCGAGTAGTCTTATAAAAAATAGCATTAAGAAGTAATTCTCGCAGATTCATATCTATACCTAGAGGTTTCAGTCTCTAAAGTTTGGATCTCTTAATACTAGTAATCATAACACAACATAATTATTTCATGCAAAAACAACCAACGCTTAGAACACTTACCACGTGGATTGGTGCCGGTAGACTCGGGTGCCATTCTCTAAACTAAAACATTTCCTTAAATAACATTTTAAATCGACTTTATAAAATGTTATTGAACCCATTTCACAGCCGAGTTTTGCAACCTAGGCTTTGATACCAAAATTGTAACACCCCAAACCTGGTCTAGACGTTACGGCCAGATCTGGTATGTCACATGGAAAGGTTATAAAAAGGAACTTTGGAATTTAAAGGAAAATCATGAATTTCAAAATTGTCGTTTTTAGGTGATATTATAAAAACAGTGGTTTGTAGTTTAAGAAAAGTTTCTGAGTTGAGATAATCAATTGTTTGTTATCTTTGCTGGCATTTGAGGGAAAATAGTTGTTTATGTTACATGTGTTTTGAAAACTCCATCTTAGCTTTCATGTTAATATATATACTAATGTCATATCAAAAATAAATAATTATTTTTAAAAGAAAGCAGATATCAATTTAAGAAGGCCTTATTACATAACAGTATCCCTAATTAAAATAATTCGTGGATATATAAAAAAATGAGTTTACAAAAAGAAACATTTTATGGCCTCCACGAGTCCGCCTCAGCTCCTAGATCCGTGATCTACTGATTACCTGCAAGTTAAGCAGAGGGGTGAGTCACCAAGACTCGGTGCGTAGTTCCCCTTATTTCACATAAACAGCTTCAAGCCCACAATCGCTCATTGGGCCTTAGACCACTTAATATGACATGCACAAAATATGAATGTAAAGTCCCAGCCCAACCTAATTTTTCCGTCCTCCACACGCCACCCGTACCAACCCAACACACCGTGGGGATTTCTACAATCAACCCTCCATCTGCTACACGCCATATATGTGGCACCAAGCCACTGGTGACAGAGTCACTAATTATTACACGTGGGACCAACCCATTTGTGGAACCAAACCACTGGGACAAATCACAGAATCAACATGTATATACGTGGTGTCAAACCACCGTGGTACCAAACCACTGAGACTTAGTCACTGGATCAAATATGTGGGACCAACCCACTGTCGTACCAAACCACTGTGTCAGTCTTTAGCAACACTTCCCCTTTCACATCGTATTCCAAACCCATGCATAACATACATATCAAATGAATGCAACATGCCGTCAGCAAGGTAATAGATTACAGCATATATCTATATACTCATAAATGGAACGTTAAAGTCACGTACCCGGTATCCCCAGCTTTACCCACAAGGGTATTGCGACTGTCTTTCCAGCCACTTCGGCTTTTCAGCCCAAACAGTTAAAAACACAACTAATAGCAGAGTGTGAAATTGTACACACCTGATAACGCGTAGGACTATACTATCAATCTCGTTAACACCTTCAGTCGCAGGGATCACAGCGATCTGCTTATCCCTCTCCGAAGCCGGCCTACAACCCAGTGGAAAGTCTCGAACGGCGGACACTGCACGTTTTTTAAACTTAGGGGTAGAGACTACGAGTCCAACCTCCTCCTTTGCTTGGCTGGCATTTGATTCCATGAAAAAGATCTTGGTCAGAAGACCGGGTTAAGACATTGAATAAGATGAAAGTGGAAATAGATACTCGAACGAACAAGTTCTTACCTAGATCGACAGAAACCAGAGGCTAGTAGACTTGGATTAAGGGATCGTTGGAGTCCCTACAAAAACACAAACCTAGAATCGATTCTCAAAACAAGGAATGACCTTTCGGCCTAACACAACCACATGAACCTTACTGCCCATTCGGCCATCCATCACTTATCAATAATCTTCCAATCGTTAGCCAAATGCAAAAAAGAGTACGAAAGTGAAGCCCCTCCTACATTCGGCCAAAGCACCCAAACACCAAGTTAACACCTTTGGTTTGACAACCAATAAGGGAAAAGAATGAATCAAAAGAGAAGGAGAACACTTACCACTTAAACAGGAAGAACCCGATTTGAGAGAGTTAGGAGGATATGTGACGGCAATCCACTGAAACAAGATTCGAATAAGAAGAATGAACACAAAAAGGAGATTCGGCTAAAATGATAAGTCAAAGCAATCTCAAGAAGAAATGAGAGATGGGTTTCGGCTATGAAGAACATATAGAGGGAATATAGAGTAAGAAAAAGAGAGAAGAGAAGCAAATAAATGTTTCGGCTTTGAAGGGTTAAAAACTCGTGACAAATGGTGACAAAAATACAAAGCACTAGGTTTCGGCAATGAAGAAAAGAACAAAGGAGGTGCTACGGTTTTGAGTAGATGAGAAAAGAAACAAAAGCAAAGAGAAAGGGAAGCTTATGAGAATTCGATTGAGAATGGGACAAATGAGAGAAGAACGAAAAGAAAAGAATTGAAGGGAGAGGGTGCCTAAGAGGTTTCGACTTACCAAAGAGGGGATGAACAACTAATAGCCTTAGAAGTTTTCGGCAACCAGAGAAAGAAAAAAAAAAGGTCAAAACGAAGAGCACACCAAATGCCAGAAAGAGAAACTCTTAACACAAAAATTGCTAAACACCTCTCAAAATTTCGACACCTAAACCCCTTCACCAAACCGAATGCCCATACCCTCCTAAAGACCCCATATGAATGAATTTTCTTCCCCAACACATCCCAAAATTTGACCAACACTCTTCTCCACCTCCATCTCCTTGATTGCCTCCTACATTCACTCTCCTCCTATCATTCAAATCAGTTTGAACGATTCAAGTTCCACCTTTCACTCTTGGCCTCCCATTTGAAATATTTGAATGAGTCCACACCCACTATTCAAGGTCCCTAGCTAAATCCATCACCTCCCATCCAGACGCCAAAAAGAACTCCCAAAACGCAACCTGTGCGGCTAGAACCTGCTCCCTCACTGCTCTTCCCTTGTGACGCCAATTCTAGCACTCTAAGTGGCGCCTCCTTACCACTTTACCAATTCTTCTCTTGTGTCATCAAAACACAATTAAATACCCTTAAGGCCTACCTCAGCTAGCTCTCCCCCACAGTGCCTATAAGTAAAATTTTCACCAAGGCTCAAGCTTAACCCCGAGCCTTCTCGAGACCCCCAAACACATCAAAATAACATGCCAACAAACAGTAACACACATTAAATGCAGAACCCCAAAATCCAGGATGTTACAGAAATAAAAAAAAATCTCATCACATGATCGTTCAACTCCCCTCCCCTTTTGAAGCTTCCTCTCTCATGAATCACGCATGCATCTAGCTAAATTTAGCAAAGCCATCGACTCCCTTTCCTGAAAGCAAGGGACGACCATGGGGGAAGAAATTTTGAAAGCTTCACTTAGCTAAGAATAGCCACTCTTCTCATATATAAATAGGTCTTAGTTGATCTTTCATTTCACTCATCCCTTACTCACCATCTCTTCTCCTATCTTCCATTCTCCTACTTCCTATTTGAGAGAAGTAGTTCAAAAGCTTGTTGAGTATCAAAATTTCGAGAGTACGAGTAGAAAAACACTAGATTTGTCTTCTTATTTTTCCTTTTCTTACTTTTATTTTATTCTTCATTGACGAACATGATTGTCAAATATTTTTCTGTTTTCAACTTAACCATAATGACTTAAATTTTTTGTTGTTAGATTGATTATGTTCTTTAGCTTAGATTTGTTAAAATCTTGTTAATGATGTTATGTACCTTGGTTGTTCATTCAATTAGATAAAATCATCACATGTTATATGTGCATGATTGTTGTTTTCGCGATATCAAAGTCTTAAAATTTATAAATGAGAATGATTGAACCTAGAAACCAACTATGACAATGATTTGAGGCAAGCACACCTATCGAACAGTAGTATAGTTTAGGCAAGACCGGAATGTCGATTCCCAAAGGAACCAAAGGTACTAATACTAACTCTCTTTTTATTATTTAGCCTAAGAATTAAGTGATTTGTTTATCTAATCTAAAATTAACTAACAACTAAACTAAAGACTCTAAGACAAAGAAGAATGAAATTAGGAAAATAACTTAAGGAAAAACCAATTAATTAAGACGACACCCAAGGAAGAATCCACCTAGACTTCACTTGTTATCTAACTCTGAACCAGACAATTTATTCACTTGACTTGATCTGTAAGATTCCCTAAGTTATAGTAATCCCTCTCTCGAGGTGACTAACATCTAACCCTAGGATGATTAATTGAAATCTCTTTCTAATTAAAACCCTTAGAATCGTATTAACTTGATCTATGGACTCCCATTTTAGGTTTCACCCTAATCCGGCAAAATCTCGTCACCCTATCTCTAGGCGTGCGATCAACTCCGCTTAATTATGCTAGATCTACTCTTAGGCAGGGACTTTTGCTCCTCCACCTAAGCACATCACACTTGAATTAATATCCCAAAAATATCAACACAAGAAGTAAGAACACATAATTAATAACAAGTCAAATATTTATCATATAGTTTAACAAACGATAACAAGATAAATCTTAGGTTTCATCCCCCTCAGGTTTCTGAGGGTTTAGTTTATAACAATAAAAGAAAACATGTCAAAAGAAAAGATAAAAAAACATAAGAAATCCCTAAAACCCCCTGAAGGAATTGAGGGAGAGACCCTCCGTCTTGAGTATAATTCCGGCTTCTTGAGATGGATCAACTAGCTTTCTTCTAGTAAATCTCCACAAATCTACCTCATTTAGCCTAGTTGGACGCCCCTGACTAAAGCCCTAGGTTCCCCCCTTTTAGTTGATACTTAGGGTTTTTATATAGGCTTCGGAATGTGTTTCTTTGCCTCTAAGTATCCAAATCCGAGTGAAACTCTTCTTTCTGACGGCAGGGACACGCACATGACACACGCCTGTGCAAGTCGTGGCCAGGCTGTGTTGAGTCCATTAATGAGGCATGACTGTGTGGTCTTGGGCCCAGGCCGTGTGTATTTTGTGATACGGCCCATTTACTCCGTTTTGGGCCTGTTTTCTGTTCTTTTCATTATTGGGTGCTCTCCTGCGTATAAAACATGAAAACAAAGGATTAAGAGCACCAAATTACATAATTCAAGGCTTAAATCATCCAAAAGTGTACTAAATGTGGGCTTAAAATATGATACTTTTATGGTTTATCAAATACCCCCACACTTAAGCTTTTGCTTGTCCTCAAGCAAAATTCTCAACTTACAATTAAAATGAACTTCCTCGATTCATAATATTCATTAATCATGCTTTATCATAATTCAAAGATAATTCATACATGGATAATTCAATTCAAAGAGTCCTAAAGATTCAAACAATCAAAGTCATTCATTTATAGCACGGAAGCATAAGTGTTTCCCCTCATCTAAATAATTACCTCTGATTCAAAATTGACAAGGGTCTAAAGATTCACTCAAATCAATTTAAGTGTTTAAGGTTCAAAATTAAGCACTCAAAAGTCGAACATGAAGAGTTAATCCCATAGGCTTGAATGAAAATCAAATCTCCACCACTATAAAATGAGATGATACACAAATCAAAAGGTCTTTAACAGGGTTGTAACGGGGCTTAGGTTAAGGTGTGGATAAAGGCTGAATTAGAATGTTAGAATCGAGATTGACCTGACAATTTGCCTAACTAGAAAAATGAACTAATCAATTGAAAACTAACAATACGAGCTTTTTCTTTAAAATTTGAAATTTAAACATGTAAGCTCATTTTTTCATGGAACAAATACTAAATATACTTTTTTTAAGAACAAGTCAAATAGTAATAACAACTGAAGTATAGAACATAGTTAGGTAACTGCTCAAAATCAAATCTCGACAAAAAGGGTAGTTAAGAAGTGGTGATAACAAATACAAAGGGTTTTGGGTTAATATTAGTAGGTGAGTCAATAAATGGGTTGTTAGGATCAATAGGGTTTACTAGGGCTTAATTATGATGGTAGGCTTTTTAGTGGAGTGATTGGGTTAAAGCCTAGGTGCCTTTATCATCTCGGTATATCAAAACAAAGGGTGGTCTCGACATGTATCATCGATGCAAGTTCTAGAATAACATATCAATGTTGACACTCATAATCAAAAAGCGAGCAAGGAAAAGAATATATGCTCTAAAAGGCTCAAAAGCTCACAGAAATTATGGGTATTTGATATAAACCTCACAAATTTCAAACTTCAAGGTAACATTCAGATTTAGGTAGACAACCTAATAAAAAAAATTATTTCTGAAAAATAGACTTATCATGCTTGATTCTCTAGTATCCTTCAAATTTAATCATCAATGCACAATTATCAATTACTTACTCTAAAACATATCAATAAAAATAATAAATCAAAGGAATTTTCATTCTAATCATAATATGAGAAACTTACTTTAGAACAAGGCATAATTTAGGGATTTTTAAATAATATTATAGTTAACCCCCCCACACTTAAGTTGTACATTGCCCTCAATGTACAAAGATAGATAATAACATTTAGTAGATAATCAAAAGAGAGGGAGAGAAGTGAAACTTCCTGAATTATGGATGAGATCCTTGGAGGATGTGAAAAATACGTTGGAGGTGTCGTCTTTTGTTGTGGTGGTTACTAATGAGCTCTGCGCTAGATGAAGAAATTGGGGAGCTCGTGAAGAATTAGCCAGGGATTATTAAGACACATGTAAAATAAACTAAATATATAATTAAATAAGATAAAGATAAAGATAAAGAAAATAGGAATGTAAATAAAATTAAAATAAAAGATGAATGGACCGAAGAGTCCTTATTGTTGGATGGTTTGCGAGGTGGGTGTGACTTTTAAGGCTGGTGGGGTGGTGGTCGTGGTTCCCAAGGCATGATTCCCTAGTAGCCTAAAGAACCTGACACTAAGAGACTAAAATAAAATAAACTATATTAAGCATAAGATTGTCAAAGAGACGGAAAATAAAGGAGATGAGTAAAGAAGAAGAAAAATTAAATGGCCTATGTCGTTACCATTTTTTTGAAAAAACAGAAATCGTCTTGGTTTTGAAAACGAAAATAAAACGGGAGTCGCCACCGATCTTTTTATTAAGTGTGATCGGATCACCTTTGTTTTAATAAAACATTTTTGATTTACTAAAACAATGCTCTTGGTCTACAGAAATTTGAGAAAATGGGTTCGGGAGTCGGTTACGTATGAGGAAGGGTTAGCACCCTCGTCACGCCCTAAAATGGGTACCAAATTGATTAATTAATGTCCTAATGTCGAAAGCTTGAAAATTTTGAAGGAATTTAAAAATCTGCCCCCTTTTGGAAACATTCGTGCTTTCTTGAACAAAATCGAGATTTTCTCGTTTCGAAGAAGTAGAGTATCACATCCAATACTTTAGGACACGATAGTTTAAATCTTCGACCCTAAGATCATCTCATAGTTTTCCGGATTTGTAAATCAAGACTTTCTCGTTTCCAAGAGATTAAAGTATCACGTCCAATACTTTAGGACACGATAATTTAAATTTTCGGATCAGAGATCATCCCATAGTTTTTTGAAATCAAGATCTTCTTCTTCCAAAAGACTAAAATATCACATCCAATACTTTAGGACGCGATAATTTAAACCTTTGAATCTAAGATCATCTCGAAAATATCGATTTACGAAAAAATGACGCCAACGAAAATAATCGTGAAGATATCGGCGCAAAAACAAAGAAATAAAATAAAAATAAAAATGTTAAAAATAAAACAAAACACAAAAAAAAAAACAATGTCAATAATGGTAATAGTGATAATAATGCCAAAATATATACAATATAATAATAATAAGGGTAGTAAACATAATGATAATAATAATGACGATAATGCAAAATATATACGAAATGATAATATAAGTATGATAATAACAATATGCAATATATACAATATGATGATAATATGATAATAATGTAATGATAAAATAATATAGCTTATGCAACCTAATAATATATAGTAATAATAATAATAATAGTGAGTATAAAATACGACTAATAATATTACTAATAGTGACTATAATGATAGTAATAATAAAGATATAAACTATATACAATGCCGATATAAATATAATAGAAATAATGATATGATAATGATAATAATAATAATAATAATACACGAAATATATACGTATAATATACCAATATAAATATAGTAATAATAGCCATAATAATAGTAATGATATGATCTTTTAAAAGAAAATAAATAAATATACTCATTTAAACAAGTGTAGAACTGAATTGAAGTCAGATTAAGACCGTGAGGACCAAAACCGTAGTAAGTCAGAAAAGGCGGGTGTGGACTAGATCGAAACACGACTGAAATACTAGGGTCAAATTTTAAAACCAGGAAAAGAGTACGAAAAGGGATACAATCGATGAACGCCGGAAATGGGGGGACTGATCGTGCAAATAGCCCTTTTAAACGACATGCGCAGTAACCCTAAGCGCCGAACGACGCTGTTTCATCAAGGGTTCATATACCCTGTTTTACTTCAAAAAATTAGATTATTTCCTAACCTAAAGTTTCCTAAACCAGCCGCCCCCAAAACACTCTCTACCTCTTCCCTTTATTTCTCCCTCTCCAGCACATGGGTTCCCTGACCATTGATCACACCACCCTCACGATCGGCGGTCGACGACGCTTAGGGAGGGAGCTTCAAGCCCGCTCGAATACGCACTCGAAAACCTCTGCCTCGACGCTCCAAAAAATCAACACCGGGGACTCTCGACTCTCGACTCACCCCCCTTTTAATCTAGACTTGCAGCGACGGTGTGGGTCCTCCGATCCGGTGCCGATCAACTCAGGTAAGGCCTTTTTACTCTTTTTATTTTCATTTTGTTGTTGATTCTTTTACATTAGGTTTTTGAAATTGGCATATGAGACGAACATGAAAGAGCAAAAAACAGTATTAAGCCAAAGAAAGTAGAACAGGAAAAAATTGAAAGACAACCTTGTGTTTTTTTTATACTGATCTCTATCTTTTTTCGACCCCCATTACATTGATTTTTTACGGCTTTATAGCCGAACTTTTTTTATTATTCAAACCATTTCTCCCATATTTCTCTGTTTTTGCTGTCTCCATTCTTTCTTTTTGGTGTTGTCGTGTGCATTCCTTGCAGGTAATGGGCAAACGGTGCTGGTGGAGTCGTCAGACCAAGGCGCGCATGACCGAGGTGCCTGGGGTTTCTGATGCGAGGCGCGCATGTGGGGGATGTCAGAAACGTGGTGCGCAGTGATGTCTGCTGGGGGTGCGCGTGGGGTCCACGCGGGAAGCCAAGGGTTGGCGGCGCTAGAAACAGAAACCCTAGGGTTTCTGATGGGTTTGTGGTCTGTATAGATGGGTTGGGCTTTAGTCTGATAATTGGGCTGGTGTAAATGGACATTGGACCTTTCAATAACATTTTGGTTTTTTAATTTAGTTTTATTTTGACTAAAATGGGCCTAGGCAGAAATTGGGTATTACAACTGCCCCTCTTTGCTCATTGTCGTGAAACGAAAATGGAGCAAAGACAATAAAAGAACCAATTTTCCCGGGCTCAGCTAAGCCTTGACTTCTTGATCTGCGTCTTCTTCAAACAGCTTCAAGCTTTACTGTAACTTTTCGCTTCGATTCATTCTACTGGAGGTTTGCGGTGATGGGAGTTCAGAAAGAAGAGGTCCGCAACTGGGTTCTTCTTGCTGAAAACTTCTTGAAAACGAACAGTGATAGGGATCCAGAAGAGACCTACAACTCGGGTCTTCTTGCTGAAAACTTCTCGAAAACGAACAGTGATAAGAATCCAGAAGAGACCTACAACTCGGGTCTTCTTGCTGAAAACTTCTTGAAAACGAACAATGATCCAGAAGAGACCTACAACTCGGGTCTTCTTGCTGAGAACTTCTTGAAAATGAACAGTGATCCAGAAGAGACCTACAACTCGGGTCTTCTTGCTGAAAATTTCTTGAAGACGAACAGTGATCCAGAAAAGACCTACAACTCGGGTCTTCTTGCTGAGAACTTCTTGAAAACGAACAGTGATCCAGAAGAGACCTACAACTCGGGTCTTCTTGCTGAAAATTTCTTGAAGACGAACAGTGATCTAGAAGAGACCTACAACTCGGGTCTTCTTGCTGAAACTTCTCGAAGACGAACAGTGATCCAGAAGAGACCTACAACTCGGGTCTTCTTGCTGAGAACTTCTTGAAAACGAACAGTGATCCAGAAGAGACCTACAACTCGGGTCTTCTTGCTGAAAATTTCTTGAAGACGAACAGTGATCCAGAAGAGACCTACAACTCGGGTCTTCTTGCTGAAACTTCTCGAAGACGAACAGTGATCCAGAAGAGACCTACAACTCGGGTCTTCTTGCTGAGAACTTCTTGAAAACGAACAGTGATCCAGAAGAGACCTACAACTCGGGTCTTCTTGCTGAAAATTTCTTGAAGACGAACAGTGATCCAGAAGAGACCTACAACTCGGGTCTTCTTGCTGAAACTTCTCGAAGACGAACGGTGACAAGTTTGAACTTTCAACTTGCTTCCCCGCAACCCTCGGGAAGATTTCAATCTTTGGACTGCTTCGCTGGAGCCAAAATCCGAATTTCGACGTGGTGGTGCCCCTTTTTTTGAAGGACCTGTCACGTAGAATATGCTTGTGCGTATGCAAATAACGAGGATGCTATGATCGAGATGGCTCAAATGCTCCTAACTATACGTGTCATTTACATGAATGCTGAATGTTATGTGAATGATGATTTTTTCAGCGTAAAAATAACTTAGGATGTAATGATCGCGGTAAATCGAATGCTCCTAACTGGATGAATGCGTGAGAAGGACCCCATTTATGGTTTAGGTTCTCATTGCTCATATCAAGATTCTATCACTAACGTATTACGATTTGTGGCAGACGTAGAAAACGAGCTTGCCCTGCTGTGGTTTTATTGTCCCTTCCCTTGTACTCCCTGCGACATAAAGTTCATACCTCTCACTACCACCTCAGGGGAGTAACATTTGTCTTCTTCCAGCGTTTCTAATGAATCTCGAACAATAGTCATGTTTCAAGACCTTGTATTGTTTAGAGGTTTTCAGAATAATATGTAGGACGCCTTTTATGAAAGTATTATTAGTTCTGAAATCGTCATTTCGATGTAAAATGCCTAGGAGGGATTGGGAGTGTAACCCAAAGTAAAACAGGTCAAATCAAACTGGCAAATGCAATCAAAGAAAAAGTTCATTGAAATAAGATAATTACAAATTACAAAGATGGGCAGAATAGAAATTAGGTGCCCCAGATATCGCAGCCTAGGCTCCTCCGCCCGAGCATTTGGAAGACCATTTTGAGTTTGATATGTGCTTTAGGAGATCTTGAGTATTTTGTTGATGCCTCGAGATGCAGCCTACCCCCTCCTTGTCCATTTCAGTGCAGCGAGATTTTTCTTCGTATTCGATGCCGCCTTTTCAGGTTTTTGACTCAAATCCCCTTTGGTCTCAAAGCGCCCTTCGCGGGTTTTCGCCTTGGCCTCTCCCTTTTTTTTTTTTGAAATCAAGGTGTCCTTGTGGCTTCTTGTCCTTGCTTGTTTAAGCGAAGTATCTTTTGACCGAATCTGAGTTCACGGGGTTGGGCAAGCTTTTCCCATCCATTTCCGTTAGGATCAGTGCGCCTCCGGAGAAAGCCTTTTTCACCACGTATGGCCCTTCCCAATTCGGCATCCATTTCCCTCTGAAATCCTTTTGTATGGGGAGGATCTTTTTCAGTACCAGGTTTCCCTCGCGAAACTCTCTTGGGCGAACCTTTTTGTTATAGGCTCGCATCATGCGCTTTTGATACATCTGACCGTGACGAATAGCTTTTAGCCTCTTTTCCTCGATTAGGTTCAATTGATCGTATCGAGCCTGAATCCACTCAGCTTCATCCAGTTTTACTTCTGTTAAAACCCGGAGAGAAGGTATTTCCACCTCAATGGGTAGGACTGCCTCCATCCCGTAGACCAGTGAGAAGGGTGTTGCCCCAGTGGAGGTTCTGACGGATGTTCGATAAGCATAAAGAGCAAACGGTAATTTCTCATGCCAATCCTTGTAAGTCTCTGTCATCTTTCCCACTATCTTTTTGATGTTTTTATTCGCTGCTTCCACTGCCCCATTCATTTTTGGATGGTATGGGGATGAGTTATGATGTTTAATGTTGAATTGACGACAAACATCTGCTATTGTACTGTTGTTCAAATTCAAAGCATTATCTGATATGATCCTTTTGGGCATCCCATATCAACAGATGATCTCCTTTTTTAATAATCGACTAACCGCCGATTTAGTGACGTTAGCGTATGAAGCTGCTTCTACCCATTTCGTGAAGTAGTCGATGACTACGAAGATGAACCGGTGTCCATTTGACGCTTTTGGTGAGATTGGTCCGATAACATCCATGCCCCACATGGAAAAGGGCCATGGGGAAGTCATAACGTGTAGGGGAGACGGAGGCACATGAATCTTAGCTCCATAGATCTGGCATTTATGACATCTCTTGGCATAGTCGATACAGTCTCCTTCCATGGTGGACCAGTAATATCCAAATCTCATTATTTGCCTGGCCATTGTGAATCCGTTAGCATGTGTTCCACAAACGCCCTCATGGACTTCCTCTAGGATCATCTTGACTTCTAAAGCATCGGCACATCTCAACAATACCTGGTCTTTCCCTTTTCTGTACAAGATGTCTCCATCCAAAACATATTCGAGGGCCAATCTCCTGAGCGTCCTTTTCTCATTCTCAGTTGCATGATCTGGGTACTCGCGATTTTTCACATATCGCAATATATCTCGGTACCAGGGGTGATCGTCCCTTTCCTCTTCTTCTATGTTGCAGTAATAAGCTGGGGCCTCGTAAATACTCATCTGAATAGGCTTTACATCTTCTTGCTTACTTGCCTTAATCATGGAGGCTAAAGTAGCCAGAGCATCTGCCATTTGGTTTTCTTCTCGTGGGAGATAATTAAAGGTGATATCGTCAAACTCCTCGATTAATCCTATGACTATCCTTCGATAGTTGATCAATTTGGGGTCTCTTGTCTCCCATTCCCCCCTTAGTTGGTAGATCACTAATGCGGAGTCTCCATATACTTCCAACGTTTTAACTCTACGTTCTATAGCAGCATGGAGTCCCATGATACAGGCTTCGTATTCTGCCATATTGTTTGTACAATCAAAATCCAGCCTGACTGTGAACGGGTAGTGATCTCCTTTTGGGGATACTAAGATTGCCCCGATCCCATTTCCGGTGGCATTTGATGCTCCATCGAATTGTAATTTCCAAAGGCAATCTTTCGCAGTGCCCTCCTCCGCAGCTGCCACATACATTAGGTTCTCATTGGGGAAATCAAAGTTCAGCAGCTCGTAATCTTCTAAAGCTCTGCTAGCTAGGAAGTCGGCTACCGCGCTCCCTTTTATAGCTTTCTGGCTCACATATACAATATCAAATTCAGACAGTAGGATTTGCCATCTAGCCATCCTTCCATTTAAAGCGGTCGCCTCCATCATGTATTTTAGGGGGTCTAACTTCGAGATTAGCCAGGTCGTGTGGTACAGCATGTATTGCCTCAATCTCCGAGTTGTCCAAATCAGCGCACAACACAACTTTTCAATCGGTGAATATCTCATTTCACACTCAGTGAATTTCTTACTGAGATAGTATATTGCCTTCTCCTTTCTTCCTGTATCATCATGTTGACCGAGCACACATCCCATAGAGTGACCAAGCACTGTCAGATATAGGATTAATGGCTTATCAGGGCGTGGAGGTGACAGTATTGGAGGGCTTGACAAGTACTGTTTGACCCTGTTGAAAGCTTCCTGACATTCGTCATCCCATACGCCGGGGTTATGTTTCTTTAAAAGACGGAATATGGGATCGCATTTCTCAGTTAGTTTTGAGATAAACCGAGCGATGTAATTTAGTCTGCCGAGGAAACCTCAAACTTCTTTTTGAGTGCGCGGCGGAGGCAATTCTTGTATAGCCCGAACCTTATCTGAATCAATTTCAATCCCCTTCTCGCTGACTATGAAGCCCAACAACTTGCCGGATCTAGCTCCGAAGGTACATTTTGTAGGATTGAGTTTCAATTGGAACTTCCTTAATCTCAAAAATAGTTTCTGCAAAACTTGGATATGTTCTTCCTCCGTTCTAGACTTCGCAATCATGTCATCCACATAAACCTCAATCTCTTTATGCATCATATTGTGGAACAAGGTCACCATGGCCCTTTGATATGTAGCCCCTGCGTTTTTCAACCCAAAAGGCATTACTTTATAACAGAAGGTGCCCCACAGCGTTATGAAGGTGGTCTTTCCCATATCTTCAGGGTGCATTTTTATCTGATTGTATCCGGAGAAGCCATCCATGAAAGAAAATAGTGAAAAACCTGTTGTATTGTCAACTAGCGTATCAATATGAGGCAAAGGAAAGTTATCCTTTGGGCTAGCCTTGTTTAAATCTCTATAATCCACACACATTCGCACCTTTCCGTCTTTTTTAGGGACAGGCACGATATTGGCTACCCATTCTGAATATTTGATTTCTTGCAGGAATCCGGCGTCGAACTGCTTTTGGACCTCTTCCTTTATTTTCAGCACAATATCTGGTCTCATCCTTCGGAGCTTCTGCTGAACTGGCTTACCATCCCTCCTTATGGGTAAACGATGTACTGCGATATCGGTGCTTAAACCAGGCATATCTTCATAAGACCATGCGAAGACATCCTTGAATTCCTGCAGTAATTTGATGAGATTCTGCCTTGTTTCCCCGTTTATACATGTTCCAATGTTTACCGTTTTCCCTTCCTCTAACGTCACAGTTTCGACTGCCTCCTTATGGGACCGAATCTGTCTCTCCTCCTGCTCTACCATTCTTAACCAATCAGGAGATAGATCACCGTCTGTGTCATCTTCAAAATCCTGTAATTCTCCTAGGCACATGTCTTGCTCAAAAGGATATTTCAAATCCAAGGCGGCGTTGCTCAAGTCGTTGACATTCGGGGACCTGTTGCAGTTTGAGAAAATACGAGTGGAATGAATGAATTTGTAAATGGACGATTGTATGTTATGGTAATGCTGTAAGAATGACCAGAAAGCAAAAAGAAAATGTTTGCTTCGAATGATGGCGAAAATGCATTTTATTGATATAACGATACGTGAACATGTGCCTATTTTACAAAAGAAATCTTGTTGCTCTTAGGCTCGGAGCAACAAGTGTGTCCTGAACATTACTCTGAAGGAGCCCTAAACACTACAGGGATTTCTTCCGCAGTCCAATTGTTCAAGATGTCCTCCGATTCATAAGGCTGGATATTTGGCAAGACTCCTCCGTCAACCGCCTCCTCAGATAGGGCACTAATATAGACATTGCCTAATATTGCCGTGATGTCCTCTCCCTTCGGTATCCCCTGCTTAGAGTGGATTACTCCTCCCGACACAAAGGTCTTGGATATGTGCGGGATTATCATGGGTTTCCACTTGGTTTCCTTCCTACTCAAACGGGTGAGTCTTCTTTCCCGTCTCTTTTCTAATTCCTCCTTCTTTTGCCTTGCATATGGTCTGAATCCCAGGTCGAAGTGATTCTGTTTTTCTCTCAGTATTGGGGCCGCTATTCTCCCCTGAAGGTATTTTCCAAGCCCTCTTCCGGGTAAAGCGCCTTTTCCCACGGTCATTTTCAAACCCATCCTGGTGGTCCTCGAGATTTTTGGCTTCAAGATCTTGTTTCCTTCCATAACAAAGGTTGCATTCACGAACTCGAGAGATCAGAACGAGCATTCCGTTGCCTCGTCATTTGTCTCCAAGTAAGGCATGTCACTGGTCACAGTGGCAATGATGTCCTCCTCAGCTTTTATCGTTATCAGTCGACCATCCGCTATCAACTTCACCTTTTGATGTAGTGATGAAGGTACTGCCCCGGCTGAATGTATCCATGGTCTCCCCAACAGGCAGTTGTAGGAAGGTTCGATGTCCATGATCAAAAAATCTATTTCGTAAATAGTTGGGCCAATCAGTAAGGGTACCTCAATCCTCCCCATGACCCTTCTTTGAGTCCCGTCAAAGGCTCTTACCACACTTTGGCATTCCTTCATGTACGAACTATCCACCGGTAATCTGTTGAGGGTGGATAAGGGTAACACATTTAATGCAGACCCGTTGTCTATCAAGACCCCCGGCAATGTGTGCCCCTTGCATTTAGCGGTAACATGTAATGCCTTGGTGGATCCTCTACCACCTGGGGGTATTTCATCATCATTAAAATGAATGAAGTTGTCCGCACTTATATGGCCGATCAACCGATCCAACTTATTAACCGAGATGTCACTAGTGACGTAGGTTTCATTTAAAACTTTCATTAGTGCGTTCCTGTGTACTTCTGAGCATTGGAGCAAAGTCAATACAGATATGCGTGCCGGCTGTTTGTGTAGCTATTCTACCACACAATACTCACTATGTTTTAGAAACTTCAGGAACTCTTTAGCCTCTTCCTCAGTCACTGGCTCCTTGATCCTCGACTCGGGTTTAGCTGGCTTTCCCTTTTCTTGTTCCACCATTGGAGCTTTCCCCTTTATTAAGTCGTAGCGTCTCCCGCTTCGAGTATGGAAGCCTTCATTTGAATCCTCCTTCGTCACATTAGCCGAGCTCTTTGTGACCTCTACATCACACTCGTAGTTCCAGGGAACTTCCTTGCTATCTTTGTAAGCGAATGCAGCGGGCTTCCGTATTATCACCTTCGGCGTTACCCGTGTTCCTATCTCATTGCTAGCTGGACTCTCCTTTACGGAGACTACTACCTCACACCCATGATTCTGAGAAGCCTTCCTATTGTCTTCAATGGCCACGGGCCTCCGTATAACCACTCTCGGTGCTACCCGCGCCCCTGTTTTATCATTTTTAGGACGTGAAATAGTGATCATCGGAAGGTTAACTTTCGAACTTGTTGACTCTGATGCGCAAATCCTATCTTCTGTGCCTTCCTCATAAAATTCGACTTCTTTATTGTTCATTAGGTTCTGCACTAGAGCTCTGAATTCTCTGCAAGTCTGAATCTCATGTCCCAACTCTTGGTGGTGCTCACAATAGTTTGTGAGTTCCCCTTGACTTTCTTCCGCAACAACCAATCCATGCTTGACCATTTCTTTCCAGACCCTTCTCAGGGAAGTCTTGACCTCTGCAATGTTTGTTTTGATCCTTCTTTCCGAACTTTCGCTGATTGCGTTAATTCCACCCTTGGCGTGATTAGGTAAAGGATTTGTTACGTTTGGCATGTCATCCAACTCGACCACACCCATGTTGATAAATTTCTCTACCAATTTCTTGAAAGCCAGGCAGTTCTCTATTGAGTGCCCCGTGATTCCTGCATGGTATTCACACTGGGCGTTCGAGTCATACCACTTGGGGTACGGAGGTTGCATCGGTTTGAGATGGAAAGGGGACACAATATGTGCATCGAACAGGGTTTGATACATTTCCTTATACGTCATCAGAATCGGAGTGAATTGGGGCTTCTCATTGTCTTGTCTTGAGGTGCCGGGTTCTTTCTTGGGTAGCCCTTGTTGCCCCGGGGTCGTTGCTTTTGGCTGATTTATGGTGATTGACCTTGGGTGTCCTATGCTCGCATTATTCACCTCACTTTCTTTCCTTCTTGGGGGCATTCTTTTGGCACTCTCCCCCGTCTTGATCCCTCCATTTTTCATAATATTTTCAATCATTTCTCCAGTAGCTACGATGTCCGAGAAACTCCGGGTTGCGCTTCCTATCATATGCATGAGGAATGGGGCTTTCAACGTGCGGATAAAGAGCATTGTGGTTTCTTTCTCCATGAGCGGTGGCTGGACCTGGATGGCAACCTCTCTCCATCTCTGCGCATATTGCCTAAAGCTTTCGTTCCCTTTCTTTTCCATGTTCTGCAGAGTGATCCTATCAGGGGTCATGTCCGTTACGTGACTGTATTGCTCCAAGAATGCTTGAGCCAAATCATCCCATGACCCAATTTTGGCACGACTCAACTGGTTGTACCATCTGGCTGCTGCCCCTATCAGGCTGTCTTAGAAGCAATGGATCAGCAGCGGATCATTATTAGTGTAGCCTGTCATCCTTCTACATAACATAGTGATGTGGGCCTTTGGGCAACTTGTGCCATTGTACTTTTCGAACTCCGGCATCTTAAAATTGTAAGGGAGCACCAAGTCGGGGACTAAGCTCAAGTCATTGGCCTTTATTCCCCGACGTTTACCGGCATTTTCCAGGGCTTTGAATCTCTCCTCCACCCATTTTGGCAGTTCTTGTTTTGCCTTTTCAGCCATCTCATCCAGATCTGGGACACCAGGACTGACCAGATTTTCTCCTGGGTTAGTGCCCGAGCCCGTCGGAAGGTGTGTCGATGTCGTGGTATCAGTATGATATTGTGGCCTGATAGTGACAGATGCTCTTTGGGGATACGTATCTTGTGGTGTTTGGGCATCTAGTGGGGGAAGGGAGAGGTTATTGCTGTCGTTCCCTGAGCTAGTGGCAATGCCTCGTTCTTTAGACAACAATTGTTTTAGTTGGTTTACCATATTGTCCTGGGATTTTTGCATCTGCTCCATCATGTCCTTCTAGGTTTTAGCCAATTGCTCCTGTAGTTGCGCTTGTTCTTTTATTTGATCCTGGATTTCTTTTTGCATTTGCTCTAGTCTTTCTATTATTTAATCCATTATTCTCGTTTTTCTTCTCGTACCGTAGTGATGTTCCAGAGTAACTGCCATAATTTTAGGGTCCTTTTGTGAGATTCGATGTGTATGATGCAGTGCAATGCTGATGTATGAGATGTATGCAAAAGATATTGATTCTAGTTCGATTTCCATTAGGATAGATTTTCCTAGAAAACAAGTTTCTTCACATAAAATGGATTACGTATAAGGCTTGGCCCTAATGCTTAATGCCTTGACTTCCTTAAGAAGCCAAGCTAACTCTTGACCCTTCTCTGATTTTGACTCGTACATCAGACCTAATACATCAGCTCGAACTGCCATAGTTTGCAAGTGATCCGCCACCCCTCGTATTTGAGCTACGGCCTCTCCCATAATGTAATCCCGATTTCTGATTTGGCTTTGAGAGTGATGCAGTTGTTGCTTCCATCGCTCCTCATTGGCTTCAAAAAGTTCTTCCCGCAGTTCATAGCTATGTAGGGTAGATTCTAGCTCTTCAATTCTTGCCCTCATTTCTTCAATTTTACTCAAACTAGCCTTTAGTTCGGCTATGGAATTACGGCCACGATACTGATACAGTGTTCTTTCCAATTCTGACACCCGCATTTTTAATTTCTCCTTCTCATTTTGACTTTCCATCAAATTCCGTTTTAGGGTATCTTCTCGCTCATGGGTATCTCGGAGCTCCTTTTTCCACTGGCTCGCTCTGTTCTTTTCTTCTTTGACTTCTTGACGCCATTGCTCCTATGTTTTCCCAAGTCCCACAGTTTTCATCGACCTTCGTAGCTTCTTGTAGTCATTTTTTAAATCATCCAAATCTTCTTCGGCTTTAGTTTTCCCTTTCCTCCACTTCTCGGCTTCTAGTTTCTGAATATCGATGTCCAAACCTAGCTGCATCTTCTCTTCCTCTAGTTGTTCTATCCTTTTCCTTAATCCCTGGTTCCTTTCTTCGAAGTCTTGTTTGATGATTTCAAGCTCGGAAGAGATCACCCGTATGTGCTCTTCTAGTGATCGGGTGTCTTCTTGGTCTGATGTGGGAAGGTTATCATTGATTCTTTGACTTCGCCATTGGTCATACTCAGGGGTTGTCATGGGATTGGCGTCGAACCTTTTCATTCTATGAAGTTGGCTCCAGGCATTCGATATTTCCCGAACTCTCCTCTTGTAATTCTCCCCTTTATATTCGAACTCGCACTGAGCTAACCCTTGTGTTGGGGGTATGAATTGTCTCGACCTGTACTGTCTTAACACGAAGAGGGGAGTGTACCCGGCCGCTCCCCATATCCCGAGTACAGGGACATAATCGAGGTCTCCACACTTATATAAGATTTCGTCGGGAATCATCCAAGGAGCTCTCCATTCCACATCTTTCTCTTGCAGGTTCCGTAAAATCATCATTCATCTTTCTTCCGTGATATCATCTCGTCTAGGCGTAGCTATCGCGTTTTTCAACGGAGAATAGTCCTCGGTGTAAATTAGACACGATACCTTTCCCGTTTTCCAAAAATGCTCGTGAAACCATGCTAGTAAGAGTTGGGCACAACCGATGAATCTCCCTTCGCCCGCCCTTCGGCATGCGTTTAGGGATCTAAAGGTTTCAGCGAGGATCACCGGAATAGGTGTAATCCCCCTTTCTAACTTGTCAAACCGATCTGACACCGCCTCATCCACATATCCTAGGGCCTTGGGGAAGATGACCAATCCGTAAATGCTCAAAGCTAAAACATCGACCCTCTTCTTTTCCTCAGGATGTGCTATGATCAAATCTCTTAGGTTTCTCCAAGGTATGCATTTGCAATCTCCCTTTTGTTTTGCTCGAGCCGTAACCCACTGCTCGCTCATCCCCGTTATGTTCATCAGCTTTTTTATAAATGTAGGTACATTAACGGCTCTCAAGTAAGCTTTATCAGTTTGAATTCTCGGGCAGCGGATCAGGGCCGTGTACTCCTCTATGGTAGGAACCAAATCCACTTTCCCGAAAGTGAAGCAACCATACGCAGGGTTCCAAAACTGGGTCATTGCTCGGAACAAGTGTTGGTCTATCTTGACGTCAAGCAGATAAGGCAAGTCGCCATAATGATGGTAGAATAACTGCTTGATCTTGTCGTCCCACTGATCCCATATTTCCTTCATTTCTTGAAGATTATTTTGAGTCACACTGATGCGTGTATAATCCCACAACTCTGATATATATCCCTCCGTGAGGCTATCCCCCTTCTCTCGCTGTACTGTCTCAGCCCATATCTGGACGGCCGCATTGTCTTCCACTCTATCAAGAAACCCCTTTTCCATGACAAGCTACCTATTCAGAAATCGAATGGGAATCAACATCTTTTTGATGCATATGCTATGCGAAGAGATGAAGATAAAGCAAGTCATTATTTCGTAACCAGTAAGCAGCAAATGCAAAACTTAATCGGGTAACCACTAGAGTTTGGTATAGCTCTATCTAGGGTGGCTCTTATGGCTTACTATATGTGGTTCGGTACTAGAGTAAAGGTACCTGAACCAGCGGATTCCTCAATCCTCACCCATTATAGGCTCATACGGATCGAGTTCGGTTCAGGGGAATACATTTCCCTATGGCTGCACGGAGATGAAAATCTCACGAAGACATAGGTACGGATGTATCCCGAAAGCGATCCACTATCTTGCACGGAGGTGAAAACCTCACGAAAGAGTAGCTTCTCACTCCCACTTAAAAGGGTGCGACTCAACGGTCATGCAATATGATGAAACACTATTATTCAAGACTCGAACCACACGATCAGATAAGATGATATAAGCAAAAGCAATAAAAGGAAAACCAAATTTTCAACTTTCGACAAAAGGACAGAAATTAATCAATTTTACGGCCTGACTCTCTTATTGCTCCCCAGTGGAGTCGCCATGCTGTCGTAACCATTTTTTTGAAAAAACAGAAATCGACTTGGTTTTGAAAACGAAAATAAAACGGGAGTTGCCACCGATCTTTTTATTAAGTGTGATCGGATCACCTTTATTTTAATAAAACATTTTTGATTTACTAAAACAATGTTCTTGGTCTACGGAAATTTGAGAAAATGGGTTCGGGAGTCGGTTACGTGCGAGGAAGGGTTAGCACCCTCGTCACGCCCCAAAATGGGTACCAAATTGATTAATTAATGTCCTAATGTCGAAAGCTTGAAAATTTTGAAGGAATTTAAAAATCTGCCCCCTTTTGGAAACATTCGTGCTTTCTTGAACAAAATCGAGATTTTCTTGTTTCGAAGAAGTAGAGTATCACATCCAATACTTTAGGACACGATAGTTTAAATCTTCGACCCTAAGATCATCTCATAGTTTTCCGGAATTGTAAATCAAGACTTTCTCGTTTCCAAGAGATTAAAGTATCTGTAATATCCCGGGTTAGGGGGCTATTTCGATGTTGCATGTTATTGCATGTTTGTAGTGTGCTATGTTGCTATTTTTATGTTTTAGGGGCTTAAGTGTAGCTTAGGGGTATGCCTGAGTAAATTAGAAAAATGTTGGTTTTGGGTATTAGGTGAAGGGAGCTGAGGAAGCTGGGGTTTAAGAATTATTTTTGTGGTTTTATTGCACAAATAAGGAGGTGGCAAGAGTGGCAAGAGGGAGTTGGTATGGCGTCACATGCAGATGGGTGGTGATCCAGAGTTCAAGCTGCAGAGTTCCCATTTTGGCTCTTTTTGGGACGGCATAGAGGAAGTGGTAGAAGGCAAATCAAATTCTACCTTGGACTTGGTCAAACCGTTCAAATGGAAGGTGGGGAGTAAATAGTGGAGGAAGACTTGGTCATACTAATTTGAAGGTGTGGTTGTGAGTGTTTTGAGGGGTATGGCCGAATATTTGGGGCTTGGAATGGGGGGAAGTGGACGGCATAGTGGGGAGAAGGTGCTAGCCGAATTTCATTTTGGCTTTTTGGCATTTTCGGTCACAAACTCTTTTGGTAAGGCCACACTTTTGTTTTCTTTCTTTTTGTCAAAACAAACCGAAACTCTAAGGCTTTTCTCTCATTTTTCTCTTTGACCGAAATTGTTTGTTTCTCTCAACTTTCTTTTCGTGTGTTTGAAACCTTGGTAGCCGAAACCCATCCTCCAAAACCCTCTTCATTTTCTTCTCTCTTCTTGAAAAGCACTAGTGCCGAAACTCACCATTTCCCCAACCGATTTCTCCATTCTTCTTGTCCATTTCTTGGGTGCCGAAACTACCATCACCTTACTTCTCAAACTTCATTTTCTTTTTCTAAGCATTGTTGCCGAAACTCTATTCTTTTTCATTTTGGCTATTCCCCCAAAACCGAAAGCAGAGTGTTAGATAACTAGTGCCGATTTCTTCTTTTTATTTGTTCCCAACATAACCGAATATTTCCCTTTCCTCCTAGAAGTCCTAGTGGCCGAATATCAGTGGTGTTTGGAAGCTTTGCCTTAATCGTTGGTATTGGTAAGCTCTAGGCCGAATGGCCATATCTCCCTCTTTTGGTTCTTTATTTGGCTGTGTGTTGTTTAAGGGCCGATTATGGTTATGATGGAAGGGTATTAATCTCTTTGTTTTAGGGACTTTGGAAGTGTGAAGCAAGCAAGGAACCATCATTCTTTTGTAACCGATTGGTAAGTTGGGGGTAAGCAATTGGGTTGTTAGTTCATTCTTTTAATTGCGTTTAATCAGGAGTTGTAAATGATTAACCGTTCTCTTGTGAAGGTGTGACCGATTGTGGGTAGAAGTACCACTGTGGTTCGGGTTTGGTAGGAAACCAAACCAAGTGAAGGTAAGGGATGGATTTTTCTACCCTTTTGGTTAATTGGTTGTTGGCCGAATGTTAGTGTTGCCTAACCCCTATGTTTGGCCGATTGTAGGACCTTGTAATCGAGGGGCTTAGATCGTTCTCGTTGGATTTTAGACTCGTACTATCAGGTGTGTTTACTAACACACTTATATTTAGTAATATGTTTAATAATCTGTGTGATGTATAATGAAACAGTGGTGACTGTTATGATACCCTTATGGGTATGATTCTGGACTCGGGTAAGTCAGTATCGTTATTGTTATAATATCTATTGATGATTTATATGATATCATGGTTGTGGTAATATATGACATGGGGTATGAGATTAGACACATTGGCATGATAGTATGATATGCATGATTACATGAGTTTGGCATGTTGATGGGTGATATGAGAGGAGGGAGTATGATATTTTGTGCTGACGAGCACCAGTGCTTTGGTAGCACACTTTGTGACTTTGGGTCACCAGAGGTTTGGCACCTCCAGAGGTTTGGTACCTCAGCGTCTCGTCCCAGTGGCTTAGTACCACAGTGGGTTGGCCCCACAGATGATTATTCGGGATTGACGCCAGTGTTTTGGTAACACACGATGGGTTGGCCCCATCACCAGATTTGTGACTACGGTCACCAGTGCTTTGGTAGCACATTGTGTCTTTGGGACACCAGAGGTTTGGCACCTCATTGCGACTTGTCCCTGTGGTTTGACCACCGTGGGTTGGCCCCACTTGAGATATGGGATCGTCTGCTAGTGTTTTGGTAACACACGATGGGTTGGCCCCATCATCATTGGATTTGTGACTTCGGTCACCAGTGCTTTGGTAGCACAAATGTGTCTTTGGGACACCAGTGCTTTGGTAGCACATTGACGGATATTGTGTCTTTGGGACACCAGTGCTTTGGTAGCACATTGTGACTATATGTCACCAGTGGTTTGGCACCACCAGTGGTTTGGTACCACACGGGGTAGATGAGGCGATATGGATGGTTAGGATCGGGTTGCATTAATCATGTTGCTATGTATGATGTGTGTTAGTATGTTGTTTCCTCGGGAGCGGGATTTACACACTGAGTCACTCGACTCACCCTCTCCTTTGACTTTTCAGGTGACTCGTAGACGCGGACTTGGAGCCGGGATGGACTCGGGGTGCACATGTCATGCTTTAATAAAGTTTACTCGGACTCTACTATTTGGGTACTTTAGTTTATTACTTTAAATTGGGTTTTATTTCGGATTGTAAAAGGCCTTTTAAGTTATGTTTTATGATGTTTATATTTTAAGCTGATTTTAATATGCCTTAACAAAAATAAGCCGGTATAAATTTTACTAAAACCTGGAAAGATAATGTTTTCCAAACTATAACGCAACGTGTTTTTAAACCATACCATCGGGTATCACACAAAGTCTTTTTGATGAACAAATACAAATGGTTTTAAATCCAAACTTGTAATTCTTCTAAGGTTAAAAGTGTTTTCTGTATCACTCAGAAACTAATAAGGTTTTAAATGGTAATAACTCGTTTTAACTACAAATTCTGGCAAAGTTTTCAAAATCCCTAGATTTCAAATACATCAACTGTTTTTCAAACAAGACTGCTCAAATTTGTTTCAAACACACTGTGTTTTCACTCAGCTTTTAAACGAGAAATCTAGTTTTCCAAAATGGTTTTCCCCGTAGCATACCAAATTCGGACGTGGTGTCTTGTCCGGGTTTGGGGTGTTACAGTATCACGTCCAATACTTTAGGACACGATAATTTAAATTTTCGGATCAGAGATCATCCCATAGTTTTTTGAAATCAAGATCTTCTCGTTCCAAAAGACTAAAATATCACATCCAATACTTTAGGACGCGATAATTTAAACCTTTGAATCTAAGATCATCTCGAAAATATCGATTTACGAAAAAATGACGCCAACGAAAATAATCGTGAAGATATCGGCGCAAAAACAACGAAATAAAATAAAAATAAAAATGTTAAAAATAAAACAAAACACAAAAAAAACAATGTCAATAATGGTAATAGTGATAATAATGCCAAAATATATACAATATAATAATAATAAGGGTAGTAAACATAATGATAATAACAATGACGATAATGCAAAATATATACGAAATGATAATATAAGTATGATAATAACAATATGCAATATATACAATATGATGATAATATGATAATAATGTAATGATAAAATAATATAGCTTATGCAACCTAATAATATATAGTAATAATAATAATAATAACAGTGAGTATAAAATACGACTAATAATATTACTAATAGTGACTATAATGATAGTAATAATAAAGATATAAACTATATACAATGCCGATATAAATATAATAGAAATAATGATATGATAATGATAATAATAATAATAATAATAATAATAATAATAATACACGAAATATATACGTATAATATACCAATATAAATATAGTAATAATAGCCATAATAATAGTAATGATATGATCCTTTAAAAGAAAATAAATAAATATACTCATTTAAACAAGTGTAAAACCGAATTGAAGTCAGATTAAAACCGTGAGGACCAAAATCGTAGTAAGTCAGAAAAGGCGGGCGTGGACTAGATCGAAACACGACTAAAATACTAGGGTCAAATTTTAAAACCAGGAAAAGAGTACGAAAAGGGATACAATCGATGAACGCCGGAAATGGGGGGACTGATCGTGCAAATAGCCCTTTTAAACGACATGCGCAGTAACCCTAAGCGCCGAACGACGCCGTTTCATCAAGGGTTCATATACCCTGTTTTACTTCAAAAAATCAGATTATTTCCTAACCTAAAGTTTCCTAAACCAGCCGCCCCCAAAACACTCTCTACCTCTTCCCTTTATTTCTCCCTCTCCAGCACATGGGTTCCCCGACCATTGATCACGCCACCCTCACGATCGGCGGTCGACGACGCCTAGGGAGGGAGCTTCAAGCCGCTCGAATACACACTCGAAAACCTCTGCCTCGACGCTCCAAAAAAACAACACCGGGGACTCTCGACTCTCGACTCACCCCCCTTTTAATCTAGACTTGCGGCGACGGTGTGGGTCCTCCGATCCGGTGCCGATCGACTTAGGTAAGGCCTTTTTACTCTTTTTATTTTCGTTTTGTTGTTGATTCTTTTACATTAGGTTTTTGAAATTGGCATATGAGACGAACATGAAAGAGCAAAAAACAGTATTAAGCCAAAGAAAGTAGAACAGGAAAAAATTGAAAGACAACCTTGTGTTTTTTTTGATACTGATCTCTATCTTTTTTCGACCCCCATTACATCGATTTTTTACGGCTTTATAGCCGAATACAATATCCCTTTTTTTATTATTCAAACCATTTCTCCCATATTTCTCTGTTTTTGCTGTCTCCATTCTTGCTTTTTGGTGTTGTCGTGTGTATTCCTTGCAGGTAATGGGCAAACGGTGCTGGTGGAGTCGTCAGACCGAGGCGCGCATGATCGAGGCGCCTGGGGTTTCTGATACGAGGCGCGCATGTGGGGGATGTCAGAAACGTGGTGCGTAGTGATGTCTACTGGGGTGCGCGTGGGGTCCACGCGGGAAGCCAAGGGTTGGCGGCGCTGGAAACAGAAACCCTAGGGTTTCTGATGGGTTTGTGGTCTGGGCTTTAGTCTGATAATTGGGCTGGTGTAAATGGACATTGGACCTTTCAATAACATTTTGGTTTTTTAATTTAGTTTTATTTTGACTAAAATGGGCCTGGGCAGAAATTGGGTATTACAGCCTAAAAGATCCTTGGCTTGTTGTTTGGATGAAGCGGCAGGCATGAACTTATGTAGACTGGTCTCCTATTGGGGGACTGTGCTTAGATTCCGCCGTTTCTTTGACATGGCCAATAGATTGAAAAGAATGCTATGAAACCAAAGAATGCTGAGAATGAGGGGTGTAAGGGAGAAAGAAGGGTGAGAAATAGGTGAGACGAGTGAGGGGTGGGTGGTTTAAATAGGATTCTTAAGTCAGGTACACCCACACGCCCGTATCTCATGGGAGTGGCATCTCACACGGCCACATCGCATGGCCGTGGTAGGCTTCGTTCATTTCTCTCATGCCCATGCTCAGGTCAACACGCCTGTGTGTGATCAATCAGTGTCGACCACGGTCATACTGCACGGCCATGGGGTTTTACCGGTACATGTGGTGTGGTGGTTGGAGTCCGTGACTCGAAGATTTTATTTGCTCTGACACGTACCGTTTCTGCAATGTCAGTACAGAGATTCTTGAGGTCCACACGGCCACGGCCATGGCCGTGTGCAAGGCAGTGTGGCCTGGAAATCTGTACTTGGTTAGTTTATAGTTAGGTGCTAAAAAAGAAAGAATAAAACAGAATAAATAAGACAAAATAAAAATGTAAAAGTTAATGGGGTTAGTACTCGAGTTGCCTCCCGAGAAGCGCTCGTTTATAGTCTTAAGCTAGACTTTCCTCTCATTTGTATATTCATGGTGGTTTCAGGAGTTGGAAGTCCTTCCTTGTGCTTGCAGTTCCATTATCGTGATAGAGTTTAAGATCAATAGCATTTATTCTCAAAGTGCCAAAAATAGGGTTACTTACCTCCACTGTTCGTACGAAAAAACATCGATTACCTTGAAAGGGATTTCTTTGCTCGTGTTAGGATCAGGTGGACATATTCGTGGGTCTGCTTTGTCTAATAGTACCTGATCTCTGATTTTGAACCTGTCTACCTCGTGAAGTGGCTTTGGTTCTCCTTAGTGTATCCCTAATTCTTTTTTAAGATTCGTCTTCCCCTCTTCTAGTTTATCGATCTGAATCTATTGTTCCTTGTGAGTTATTTCCTTGTTGGCACAGGATTTCGAATCGGACTCAGTTGTGTTCTTTTGTGGTGCTTCCTAAAAAGAAAGGTCAACCAAATGGTTATCAATAGAATTTACTTTCTCACCTTGGTCATTCAATGTTCTAGCTGAGTTGAGGGCTTGAAGAGTGACTGTCTCCTCACCTACACAAAGTATGAGTTCGCCTGCATCAACATCAATTTTAGTCCTGGCAGTTGCTAAAAATGGTCTTCCTAAAATTAGGGGGATCGTGTTGTCCTCATTCATGTCTAAAACGACAAAGTCTACTGGGAATACAAATTTATCAATTTTCTCAAGTACATCTTCAATTATACCCTAGGAACTCTAATAGTTATATTAGCTAATTGAATGCTCATCCTAGTTTGTTTGGGCTTCCCTAGACCTAGCTGTTTAAACAATTTATAAGGCATGACATTTATACTTGCCCCTAAATCAGCTAATGCATTATCAATGGTTAAACTACCAATTAAGCATGGAATTGTAAAACTCCCTGGATCTGTTAATTTCTGTGGTAGTTTATTTTGCAACATTGCTGAGCATACTGCGTTCAGCTCCACATGTGATTCCTCGTCAATCTTTCGCTCGTTTGTCAATAACTTCTTTAAAAATTTCCTGGAATCTGGCATCTGCAAAAGAGCTTCAAGAAATGGTAAGTTAATATGTAATTTCTTTAAAAGTTTATGAAACTTACCGAACTGTTCCTCTGTATCGTCTTTCGTTATTGCTTGGGGATATGGTATGCGAGGTTTGTATTCTTTGATTATTGGTTTCGACTTGTTATTTACCTCAACCATATCTTCTTCTACCGTACTCTTTTGCTTTGGAGAGCTGTTATGGCTTGAACTTGCTCCCTTGGGTTAGTCTTGGTGTTGCTCGGTAGTCTTCCCTGTGGTCTCTCAAACATTTGCTTTGCATGTTGCCCGAATTCCTTGAACTCTTGTGTCAATGCCTCAAGTTTTGTTTCTATCTTTTGGAAACGTGTTTCTGTATTTTGAGACCGTATTTCTGAGGCTACTATGAAGTTTCTCAGCATCTCTTCAAGGTTCGGCTTCTTTTCCTATGGGTAGGGCTATTGTTGGAAGTTTTGGGATGGTTGTTGCCTTTGATTTCTTTGACCGCCCCATGAGAAATTGGGGTGGTTCTTCCAACCTGGATTATAAGTATTACTATAAGGGTTATTGTTAGATCAGAAATTGTTACCCATATAGTTCATTTGTTCGCTCTCCATGCCCTGTCCGTAGGGTGGGTACTCAGGATTCACCACTCCTTCACTTGTGTCGCACTGCATAACTGCATGTGCCTACGAAGAACCATATAAACCATCAATTTTTTATGTAGCAATTCTACCTGGTTTGATAGTGCGGTTACTGTATCAAGGTTGAACACTTCGGCTGCTTTGGCTGGCCTTGTCCTTGTAACTTGCCACTGATAGTTATTTAGTGACATATTTTCTATAAACTCGTAGGCTACTTCAGAAGTTTTGTTGTTCAGAGTTCTGCCAGCGGCCGAATCGATTAGCTACCTTGTTGAGGGGTTCACACCGTTGTACAAAGTTTGGACCTGTAGCCACAAGGGTAATCCATGGTGTGGACACTTTCTCAACAAATCTTTGTATCTCTCTCATGCATCGTAAAGTGTCTCTAAATCTATCTACACAAAAGAAGAGATATCATTCCTTAATTTGGTCGTTTTGGCTGGTGGAAAATATTTTAATAAAAATTTCTCTGTCATTTGGTCGTATGTAGTGATTGATCATCGTGGAAGAGAATGTAACCACTGTTTGGCTTTAGTTCTCAGAGAAAAGGGAAATAACCGAAGACGGATGGCATCATTAGAAATGCCATTTATCTTGAAGGTATCACAAAATTCTAGAAAATTTGCTAAGTGTGTGTTAGGATCCTCATCCTGCAAACCATCAAACTGAACAAACTGTTGTATCATCTGTATGGTGTTAGGTTTCAGTTCAAAATTATTTGCCGCAATAGTAGGTCTAACAATACTAGACTCAGTTCCTGTTAAATTAGGTTTAGCATAATCATACATAGTACGTGGAGCATGATGCTCGGCCATCTCTGGAGGTGGCGGATTATTTCCAGCCATCTCTTCTGTGGTGTTAATTTCGGCTTCTTGCTCTTCTTCTATGTAGTTTAAGCTTCGCCTTATCTCTCTGCGATTTCTACGAACGGTACCTTCAATATCACTGTCATAAAGTAAGGGTCCTGTCGGGTTCCTTCTAGTCATAAACTAGAGGTACCTGAAAGGAACAAAAGAAAGAAAGAAAATTTAGAAAAATAAAAATAAATTTTAATTGCAAGAATAAAAATAAATATGGCTAAAGTAATAAAAATTAAGCTTTCTTAATATTTTAGTTCCCCGACAACGGGGCCAAAAACTTGGTCGTTGTTTTCCCGATGTCAAAGTCTTAAAATTTATAAATGAGAATGATCGAACCTAGAAACCAACTATGGCAGCGATTTCAGGCAAGCGCACCTATATAACAGTAGTATAGTTTAGGCAAGACCGGAATGTCGAATCCCAAAGGAACCAAAAGTACTAATACTAACTCTCTTTTTATTATTTAGCCTAAGAATTAAGTGATTTGTTTATCTAATCTAAAATTAACTAACAACTAAATTAAAGACTCTAAGACAAAGAAGAATGAAATTAGGAAAATAACTTGAGGAAAAACCAATTAATTAAGACGACACCCAAGGAAGAATCCACCTAGACTTCACTTGTTATCTAACTCTGAACCAGGCGATTTATTCATTTGACTTGATCCGTAAGATTCCCTAAGTTATATTAATCCCTCTCTGGAGGCGACTAACGTCTAACCCTAGGTTAATTAATTGAAATCTCTTTCTAATCAAAACCCCTAGAATCGCATTAACTCGATCTATGCACTCATATATTAGGTTTCACCCTAATCATGCAAAATCTCGTCACCCTATTTCTAGGCGCGTGATCAACTCCACTTAATTATGCTAGATCTACTCTTAGGCAGGGACTTTTGGTCCTCCACCTAAGCACATCACACTTGAATTAATATCCTGGAAATATCAACACAAGAATTAAGAACACATAATTAAGAACAAGTCAAATATTTATCATATAGTTCGGTAAATGATAACAAGATTCATCTAGGTTTCATCCCCCTCAGGTATCTGAGGGTTTTGTTCATAACAATAAAAGAAAACATCTCAAAAGAAAAGATAAAACAAAACAAAAGAAATCCCTAAAACCCCCTGAAGGAATTGAAGGAGAGATCCTCCATCTCGAGTATAATTCCGGCTTCTTGAGATGGATCAACTGGCTTTCTTCTAGTAAATCTCCACAAATCTACCTCCTTTAGCCTAGCTGGACGCCCCCTGACTAAAGCCCTGGGTTCCCCCCTCTTTGTTGATACTTAGGGTGTTTATATAGGCTTCGGAATGTGTTTCTTTGCCCCTAAGTATCCAAATCCGAGTGAAACTCTTCTTTCTGACGCCTAGCAGGGACACGCCCATGGCACACGCCTGTGTAAGTCGTGGCCAGGCTATTTTGAGTCCATTGATGAGGCTCGGCCGTGTTGTCTTGGGCCCAGGCCGTGTGGATTTCGTGATATGGCCCATTTACTCCGTTTTGGGCCTGTTTTCTGTTCTTTTCATTATTGGGTGCTCTCCTGGGTATAAAACATGAAAACAAAGGATTAAGAGAACCAAATTACACAATTCAAGGCTTAAATCATCCAAAAGCATACTAAATGTGGGCTTAAAATATGTTACTTTTATGGTTTATCATTGCATTGTGAATATATGGATTCAATTGAATTAATTATTTAATCAAACCGATATTGTAATTAATTGATACAATATATGATTGGTGCATGTTTGATATTATTTACGATAAAATTAGGTGAAATTTAGTAATAATATTGAAAGAAATTTATTATAACTGTTTCAACATAGAAATATTTTGTTACCTCACTTAATATGAATGACTGCTCATGAGAATTACTAAGTTGATTTAACATATACTCATGTTAGAAAATTCTAATAATTTAATAAGTATGATTTCATGAGTTAATAAAAAGCCAAGTTGCCATGGATTTTCCCATAACATCATTACTAGGTTTTAATAATTCATAGTTAAAAAGGATAAATAATCTAACACATTTATGCCATTGAGATTTGTTTTTTTGAATTGTTGTTTTTTTGTGTTTTCCTTTTATTTAATTTTCCGTAGGTAATTTTTAGTTAATCAAATTAGTTAGTTTAATTCACCCTTAATCATTTTCACCGCCAATTTTCTAAGTTTTTATTTCACAAGATTTACCTATACAATCTTTGTGGATACGATACTCTATACTTACTACTTTATTACTTGTCAATGATTGTTTACACTTGCACATCACTCGAATATTTTCATCTAAGATAAGTTTATTACTATAAATATCACAAATTGAGTCAATTTTCAAAATTTTAATTTTTCACTATGCAAGAAAACCGTTTATGAAATGGTTTTTTTTCCGACATTGATGTTGTGACATCCAAGGGGTGGAGTCGTGGCTTCCTCGATAGTATACACCAATTAAATTTCTTTTGGTTTTCAACCTGCATTCAACAATCAATAGTTAATCATAGGTCTCATAGTGACCATTTCACATACATGACAAGCTTAATATACAACCTGCAAGTTATCAAAACCATATTTATGCATGACCATTTTTGTTCCCATATATCCACAACTCATTTACAACAATTTAACCATTTCCAACTTAGAACTAGATGATCCTAGGTACATGCCATTTGATAAATAAGAAGAGTTATACAAACTTAGTTTAGTCAAAAGCTACGATCCAGATGCCAACTTCACCTCCTGAGGAATTGAGAATTACCTATACCTGTGCATGGAAAAAACAAATTGTACTCTAAATGATAAAGCTCAGTGGTACTTTCATGATTTAAGATGATATAACATAGACATTAGTAACATGTCACAAGTGTATATACTCAACATCTAACCATTTTGTGTCTTGTAATGCCAATCAATTCCATAATCATACATGTATGAAAGTTTACAAATATCAAATGGAAATCCAATTCATTTAACATTGCAATAAAAGTGATCGATTTCAATTACTTGCCAAACACCTATCTTGAAGCCTTTTTAACACTCAACACTAATCATAAATCAAGCATTTATATCTTTAGCAATATGACAACCAATTCCACATCAATTAACCATTTACTTATCATTCAAATCTTTGTCTGGAGTCAATTGACTTATTCACATTTGTGTTGGCCCCTAGGGCTCATTTTCAATTGATTTGCATAATAGGTTATATGCTTTCTCTATCACAATTCACATATGTGCATATTTGTTTTCATAGCATCATATAATATCATTTCGGTATCAATTATCAACTTACAATTTATAACCCCTATTAAATAAACTCGGACTCAGACAGGTACACGAATTGTCTGACTGCCTCCAAACATGCAAACGTTTAAAGTAAAAAATCATGCAAATAAATAGATATAAAATTCGTGTGGCATCTGTAAGCAAACAGGTCAAATTGTAATATAAAAGTGTTACACCAAAAACATCGGTAAGTATTCCGAGGATCATACCTAAGGGATTGCAGATTGAAGAATTTTTATTATTAAATTAGTTACAGAAAATAATTACTAATCTAATTGATTTACAAGTTAGTAGTGTGAATCTGAATTAAATTATTAAGCCTAGATTAACCTAATGGAATTTCCTATTCCTAGTTGTCAACGATGTGAGCTTCAGCCTATGTCCAATTAACAGGTAGAAGATTAACTTGCTTCAATGGTTGTAATTAGCAGGAGAACTTGAGTTTTAATGATGAATTAATTATTAACTAGACATTATTACCTCTCAACCTTTATTGCCTTACCGACCAATACACGCTTACCTCTCGGCCTCAGTTTCTTGACTGGGATAAATCCACAATTTACTCGGTAACCTCATCTCTCAATATGTTTACCTATATTACTTCTTAGGGTTGTTAATCCTATGGTTTAAGTACACATGAAATTATGCCAACCAATTCGTAGAAGAAACCCTTGTGAATATGCTAACTACGCACACATCCACTTATTAAACTACTTAATCAATTAAACAATTTTATAACTGAAACATGCCACATATAAAGAAAACGCATGATTTAATCCTAATATTTATACAAACATTAGTTGATCAAGATAACAGAATATAAACAATGGAATAAATGAAAGAGATAAGGAAATTGCTCGTTGATAAATCATTGAAGCGCAGTTCCGAAACAATCTCCGCTTACAATCGTCTTCACATCGGAATAGAAAAGTTTCAACTAAGTGAACATAAAAATAAAACTAAAAGGAAAAGAAGTGAATAAAATTGTCTAATTGTAGGTCTACTACATCTAAATCGTTCCTAGATGAGTTTAATTTGACTTATATAAGCTAAATATTGCTTGTGTAACACCCCAGACCTGGCCTAGAAGTTAGGCCTGAACCCGACGTGTCACGTCAGATGCATATTTCAAAACAATTTTGCTAAGTTAAATTTCAGGGCCCCAAAGCCCAAAACCCATGAGTCTTGTTAAGTAATGAATAAAGCCCATTGTATAGCTTTAAGCATTTCGGAAACCAAGTTTAAGCATAAGAAATTTACTTAAGTTTAATCATTAAGTAAACAGTTAAAACATCAAAACCCAAAATTTAAAATCAAATCAAAGTACAAGGCCTTATTACATTCAACGAAAGTAAAGCAACTAAAACCATGTCCTTTGAAACAAATAAATAAAAATAAAAATTTAAACATCTTGTAGTGTGGCCATCTCCGAGTCCTCTCCCACGTCGAGCCATTTATTGAGGATTACCTGAAACATTAAATAAAGGGTGTGAGTTTTGAAACTCAGTGTGTACGACCCTTGGCAATCAAATCAACATGCAAATATTACATTGGGCCTAAGCCCTATCAAAACCAGTGGTCTTGGGCCTTAGCCCACAATAACCTTATATTATATCATATCATATCATATCATATCACATGAAAACAAGGTTATGCAAAACCCTCCCCAAAAGTCCATCTGCTACACACCATTTCCCTTCCAACCCTACACACCTGTGGGGATTTCTAAATTGACCCACCCATCTGCTACACTCCAAAGGTAGCACTCACAGCGGCACTACTCAACGTTGCAGCAAAGCTGCTAATCATATAATGGGCTTAAAGCCACCGGTGGATCCATGGTTGTTCAGCGACTATGCGATCCTCAAATCTTCCTCTGTACCATCATTCCCACCCATATGCATCCTAATAAGAATATCACATGAATGTAACATGCACATGAGTAACATCCACAAAACTCATACTCATCACATAGGGGTATTTTCGTCATTTCACAACCCAAGGGTATTTCCGTAAATCTACTCTACAGGGGTATTTAGGTAATTTTGCAAAACAGATGTACTTTGGAAATTTTGTAAATCAGGGATATTTTGGTAATTCTGCAAACCAAGGGTATTCTGGTAATTTCAAATTTTGGACTATTTTACTGATTTTACAAATCTAAGGGTGTTTTGGTAATCTTCAAACTAAGGGTATTTTGGTTATTTTCAAATCAGGGGTATTTTAGTAATTTTACAAATCTAGGGGTATTTGGTCCCTCTCGGGTTTTAGTTATGAACTTTGGCCAATTAACAAGTCCTTGCGGTTAAAGTGAACAGACACTATGCACCAGGTAGGATTCCAGAGAAGAGGAGGTAGGCCGCTAGGACCACTTAAGTACCAAGCTCTCCATAGATCTAATCCTAGACATGCATATGCCCGTTACCACACTCTAACCTAGCGACTTGTCCATGGACATGTTTAATTATTAGAAAGTCTTATGCGATTTAGAAGTTGTTCAGTACTACGCCTAAAGTCCATAAAACCCTAGCATACTAGTCTACGTCCCCATAAAGCCCATCAAACCCATTTCACGTTCATATAACCCGTAATGGCCATGTCACATCTTTATGGCCCACTAGGCCCAAGTCTTAGTCATATGGCCTATTAGGCCCAAAACAATTTCAGATCATGTAACATGCTTGCTTAACCCAATTCATATAATTAAACCAAACCATTTTATCAAACTTAGCCTCAGGACCCACCAGGCCCATTTAGTCACTTTCGACTTTTCGGCTTTCCGGCATTGTTGAAATCATGTGTGTGTGTGTAGTGTTTGTATACACCTAGTTACCACGACGTGCTATTCTATCCTTAGCCTTGAACCTAAAACCAACCAACTTTCAATCAACCACTCATACTAAATCAAAATATTTACCAAAAGCCGAAGCCTTACCGTAACCTTACCGTGTGCCACCGGGTTCTAATGGCCCTTTCTTCGCTACTAATCACAAGTGTTCCCTAGATCTGCACTCACACATACACCATCAAAATTCGGGTGACTCGTAACCCACACAAGTCATCCACACATTTGGCCATTCACTTCAATCATAATCGAGTTGAGTATCCTTACCCTTACTAATGATCCTACCACGCTTGCGATCTCCAATCCTTACCCTTGTTAATACAAGATCACCGATAATGAAAAATTAGATTGCCCTTCGGCTTTTAACAAAACATACTAAGGGGAGTTAACAGAATACTTACCGAATCCAACTTTAGATCCTGCGGCCTAGATAACTACCGAACGAGATTCGGCTTTTAACCTTGACTGAGAGTAACTACCAACTGATTTGTGATAAAGAAAACAACAAAGATTCGGCACTAATGGGGATTTCAGCAAGGAAGGATGATGGTAATTCGGTAAAGAAGAGAATTTGGCTATAGGGGAATTTGGCTTTCAGAGAAAGAAGAAGAACACAACTCTAATAGGAATTTCGGCAAAAAGAATGATAGGTTTTCTTTTCGACAAATGAAAGAATTCGGCTGAGGGGGAGAAAAGAAAGTAATGGAAACCCAAGGAACCTTTCAAAGGAATTCGGTAAAGAAAAGAAAGACTGACCTATTTGCAAAACTCTCCAAATGCCGAAAGCCACAATGAAAATTCATAATACCCCCTAAAAGACCCAAAAACGGCACTCATCTACCCTCCTAAGTTGAATTTGTACACTCTCCACTTCCCAAAACGGCACCAACTCTTCACACTTCTCAGCTCTTAAATTTTCTCCCTAATAACACCTTAGCCTTATCCGAATTTCCCTCCATTATCAGTTCCCCTTACCACTCAAACACTCCAACGCAAGAGTTCATATTCAACACAACTCTGGCCGTCCACCTATGCAAAATAAAGCACTCTAAAAATACCACTCTTAATGCTCGAACCCTAGACCTCCTCAACTGACAACATGCCACCTTATAGCTCCTCAAGTGACGCCACTTGCCACTAGACCACAAGCCCATTTGTGTCCTATTTTCCCTTAATCTGATTAAAAGGCCTAATGTCTAAGACTAGGGTCCGCTAAAGTAAGAAAAATAAATTTTTCCCTATGGTCTTCCCTATCTCTAAGACTTCAAATAATCCCGATAATACCTTAAAACTAATATTCTAAGTGCTACTTATACATACCAACCTCAATGCACAGAAATTTAGAGTTTCGGGATTTTTGGGGCGTAAACCAAAATTTTTCATATACCCTTACTTGATCTAAGAACATCTCCAACACCCTTAAACACTCCAAATTCAATAACCCTAAAAGCCCACATGCCAATTGTCATTTTCTTGCTCACTTAAAAATTTTATGAGACCCAAAGCCCAACGCCCAATAGGCCCAATTCTACTAGGCCCAAATTCGGGGCGTTACAGCTTGGTTCCCACACCACCCTAGATACCCTTTAATTCTAACTAGTATAATATATTATTGAACACTTAGGGTCTAAATAAGGAAATAATCCAAAATTATCAGCTAAGGAAAACAACCATTTTTTTCCATGATTTAGTTGCATCGTCGCGACATCAAGAAGGCCACGTAGCGACGTCCCCTTTTCAATCCTGGCAGCTCTGATGTTCAATGTCGCGACGCTGCATGCTGGTGCCATGACACAGTTGTCGTCCTTTGTATTCTTGGGCCTAAATTGACACCTTACACACTTAAATATCCTATTAGGCATTCCTAAGGCCTAAGTTGGCCTAACGAGTCATTAAAACACCATAAAATGCGTAAAAACATTTTTTTTGGAATAAAATAAATATAAGCTAATAATACTTAAAATGTAATAAATAAAAATAAAATTGTTAAAAACAAGCTCATTAAGTTCCAAAAAGATTGTAATTTGCCACAACGAATTGTGGCAAATCAAACTCCCTTACACTCAAGTCATTGCTTGTCCTCAAAAAAAAATTCACACAAAATACGAAAATAAAACAACTAACAGTGCTTAAGCATGCTTCATACACGAGATTAGTTCAAAAAATTATAAACAAGACAATGTGACTAAACATATAATTCTAAAATGATATATAATTGACTATCGATTTTCAATATCAAACACGTTAGTTCACTAGGTTACAAAGTAAACAAATTCAAGAATGTTAAGCATATTGTTCCATCTAAACAAGTACGCAAATATACATTTATGTTCGAAGAATACAAGTGGTCAAAATTGTTAACATTCAGTTTAATTTACATCCATGAATTGTATCACTTAGGTCACGTAGAACTTTTCAGCTTGTAACTTTCTACGGTTTTGGTTCGTTTAGAATTGAATAATTGACTCTACAAAATGGCTTAAGCACTAAAATAGTTTGGCACATTATATTGACCCCAATGCTACCCTAATGATATCCCTTAGCTCACCACCTTATATCCACTTTTCTTACATTCCTTTTCTCTCCAATTCCTAAGGTACAATATAGTATTCGCGAGTACAATCATCTTAGCGAGTATTTTGTACAAAACTAAGTATTTTCTTTCTATTTCTTTATTTCTTTTTTCTTTTCTACTCACTCTACTTTTGTTCATTCAATATTTTCTCACTTGGCTTTGGCCTTTTCAAAGTTTTTCTACACTTGATTTTTCTTCATTTACGTATAACTTCATAAGAATTATATACTCATTATACTATACTATCCATTAGCTCTCACTCTCAATTATTTTGAAACCTTCATGATGTATCTACCTAATCCTCAATATTAATAGCTCGACGTCTAAATTCATATTGAGACCAAAAAGAAAATAATATTAAGAATTTATGCATTATGCTCATGGTTTCATTTGAGGTTCATCAAGAAAATGGAATTAGGCTTAAAAATTAGGTACTAGGAAATTTACATATAGGGTCGACTTTTTGGCTCTAGTGGTAACCAAATGATAACTCTTGAAAAAAGTTATATTTCAAGCCTCTAGATTGGATTAATTGTTTGTAATTAAGTAGATATGTTTTCATTTTTAGATATTTTTAGAACATTACATAACAAAACTTGGATTGTGCTATACATGTTATTATTTGTTACTTCTATTATTGGGGAAGAAATGTGTTGTTTGTGGTTGGTAGCAGGTGCATGATGAAGAAGAGAAGAGAAAAAGAATAGGAAAATGAAGGAAGATAAATATCTCCATGACAAAATGTTGGTTAGATTGCCAGCACGAATGCCATGAAAATTCTATGAAGACGATGCAACACTCAGTCCACATCACTCTCGGCCAGCTGTACTTGTACCAAATAAATCACCCTAAAAAAGAGGAAGCAAAATGTGTGTGTTGAGAGGGAGGGACCTACCCTATAAAGAAGGAAAAAGAAGAGAGATTGAGGGGATTGGAGAGAGAGAAAGAGAGAGAAAAAATAGTTTCTATCCCTCTGTATCATATTCTCGTGAATTCTCAGAGAAAGAGTGGAAAGGGTAGCAACTTACAGAGCAAAAGAATTACAGACGCAAGGAAGGGGAAGAGAAATCTTCCTTGGGTTTTGCATCAAATATCATTATCAGAGTGATGAAAGCTGGAGTAGCGAAAGCTTCCTGCAGTTCTACCTTTATTTTCTGATTTGAACTTGTGATTTGTGAATTTAAATAATGATGTTTAATGGTTTTGTTATGAATTGTAATGTTTAACCCATGAACTAATTTTCTTTGGGTTGGATTTATTCTGGGTGAATTTTTATTAGCTTTAATGCCCATGGTTTGATTTTGAGTTGAATATTGTTTCATCCAGTTTGCGATTATTTTTAATGCATGCATGCAAGCTCTAGACATAGATGACTGTGTAGCATGTTATTAGATCTGATTTAATTCTGAGAACATTAATTACATTGGATTATAATCAGTTGATATAAGTAAGTATTCGAATGAATATTTGTAGCACTCTAGATATAGAAGTTGCTATTTGTACAGGGAAAGAGAGAATGGTCAAGATTTTTCCATGGCATTATTATGTTATAGAAATAAACCCAAGTAATTCCAGCTTTTATCATTCAACATTACAAACAATTTCCCACTTATTCTTTGAGAATTGCTACAGAATTTTATTGCCCTAGAATATTTTTAGACATAATTGATTTTATCAATTCTTAGTCAGTTTCATAGAAATAGCATAACCAACTATTTTAGTCAATTCCGGTCCCTGTGGAGATGATATCCAATCATCACTTTATTACTTTATTCAACATGTATACTTGCGTGTTACACATTCACACGCGACACCAAACAATGCCTTATGTCATCCCTAAGTGTCTCAGTTCATGGAATCAATTATGTAATAGTCCAGTTTAGAGCCTATTCGGAATAGTGGTTTCGGGACCACAAATCTGACTCAAGAAAATATTTTAATGTTATTTTTTGTGCCTATGATATGTAATTAAGCATGTGTGAAATTCCTATGAATTAATTTGTCCGTTTGTGTGATTAATTTGAGAAAATGACTAAATTGTATAAAGGGTAATAGTGGCCTTCTATTTGGTTGAGTGGCCTAATTGATGTGTCTTCTTATATATGAGGCCTTATGTTGTAAATTGGCCATTTAGCAATGTAGTGGACGGTTAAAGGCATATGTTATATGGTTTTATAATTGTTTTATAAAGGTTAATTTTGTAAATAACCTATTAATATGTTATAATAAAATAAAACATAAAAAGATGGCTATTCTCATCTTTCTCTAGTCGAATGTGAAAGAAAAAGAAAGAAAGAAAACCATTTTAGGTTTCGGCTTCTATCAAGTAAGATTAAGGTATGGTTTTTGATCGATTTTTGATAATTTCTACGTTTTTGTAATCGTTGCTTTGTGTTCTTCAAAACCCATGCTTCAATTTTGTGAATTGATGAATATTTTGTAATGTTCCATTGATGAACATATGAGTTTTGGAATGTTTGATGGTGAAATATGAATTATATGTGTTAGAATAACATAGTTTGTCTTTGGAGTTTTGATAATTTTAAGTAATTTGGATTAAATTGAAAGAATAATATTTTGAAGGACTAAATTGTGGAATAAATGAAATGTATGGACTAGTATGAAGCATGTAAAAATTTGGCTAGGCATGGGTAATATGGAATTTGATGTATTTTGTGATTTTGTGAAATATGGACTAAAATGCCAAAATGTGAAAATGTGGGGGCTAATTTGTAAATTTCCCTAAATGTGAGTTCTTGGATTGAATTGAATGAATTGGTGAATAAAAGAGTTAAATTTGAATATGTATAGATCAAGAACCGAAGAAAATGAGCTTAGATCGAGGAAAGTCGAAAGTGATCGAATAGTCGAGTCCGTACGTTAACCGAATCGGAGGTAAGTTTGTATACAAATAAATGTATTTGTATTAATTTTTATATGTTCATATGAAATCTCATTGTGATGAATGTATATGAGAATGATAGTATATGAATTCCGAGAAAGTATCGACAATGTATCAATGTCAGCAAAGTCCTGTACGAACCTAGGAATAGATAGGATTACGTATGTCATGACATAGGTGTCCGATATGTTATATCATGTAACACCACATCTGGGACGTTGGCATTGATTCGAGATTTCATGTAAGACTATGTCTGGGACGTTGGCATCGATATGAGATTTATGTGTAAGACCATATCTGGGACATTAGCATCATATTGATTCGTGTAAGACTCTGTCTGGGATAGTGGCATCAATATTTGGTTACATGTAAGACCACGTCTAGGACGTTGGCATTGTATGACTATTCCAAGAATTCTGAATATCTTATTAGATTCTGAATGGTTCAACGGGAAAATCTGAGATTTGAATGAATATGTGAAAAGTATATTGAATCAGGTACGTTTGATATGTACTCGATGTATGTGTATGGAAGGTAAGTATATTATGAACTTACCTAGATGGAATATGTGTAAGGAGTTGATGAAGTAAAGTATGATATATGAATGAATATGCTATGGTCTATTGAAGTTTATGGTGATATGTATGTTAGTAAGAAAATGGCTAATCCAATGAGCCAAGAAGAATCATGAATGTGCAAATGAGCTATTAGTAATCTTGTATTTGTTATGATAATGTGAATTATGTGATGAGTTTATTTGTATATGGCTTACTAAGCTTTTGAAAGCTTACTTTGTGTGTGTTTGCTCTGTTTTATAGATCGTCAAAGCTACTGAAGGCTTGGGGACCGTTGAGGATCATCATCACACTACTCAATCTTATCTTGGTACCTTTTGAAAGTGTATATACTAAGTATGGCATGTATAGGCTAGTTACCTTGAGTTATGATTGAATTATGTGGATAGACATGTGATATGGCTAGTTAAATGGTTGTGTAATGAACGAAGAGTCATGCTATATGATGTTTGGTTTTGGTATGATTCCTTGGCTATGAAATGGTCAAGATAATGGTAAGCTTATTGATGCAAAGTGAGTATATGTGTTTGATCAATGATGGTGATGTTTAAGTGGTGAGATGTGGATGTATCATGCTTGGTTTATAATGAATTGGATGGGGTATTTAGTACATATGTTGGTATGCTTAGAAATGAGATTGAATGAGATGATATGATGACCATTTGGCGTGTTTTTGGTTGCCAATTGTATTAAGAAATATGCTTGTATGTGCTTGTAGGGATAACCCAATGTGTGGGTGGCATTTTGGCCTTGAAAATGGCCTATAATTGCCTACGCAGTTGAGCACACGGGCTTGTGGCTCGACCGTGTCCGTCGTGGTTGTAATTCAAAGCAAGTCAGACTCGACCACACGGGCGTGTGACTGGCCATGTGGTACAAGTCAGTAGCGACCACGGGAGAGGCACACGGGCGTGTCCACGGCCGTGTGGACAAGTCAGTATGTATGCCCTGTTGTGACACAGCTTAGACACACGGGCGTGTCTGAGGCCGTGGGAGGCACACGGCCTGCCCACACGGGCGTGTGACCTCTATAACTTAGAAAAATTTTTAAATTTCTGAGAATTTTTGTATGTGTTTGGTTTAGTCCCGACCCTTACTCTGAAGCATGTTTGAGGTCTCGTTGACCTATTTAAGGGACACTTTGATCTGATTGGTTGAATTATATTATGAAATGTCCGTAAAAGATTCTGTTTGTCTGGTAATGCCTTTTAACCCTAATCCAGCGACAGATATAGGTTAGGGGTGTTATAAATTAACTAAATTTTAACAATCTAATAACTTATAATTCAAACAAACAAGTATGTTTTTTGATGTACTTATTTATCATTTGGTATACTTTTTACCTATTTACACTATAACAAAGTGAACTAATTTGCAAACTATTGGCAGTTTAACTGCATACTGTTACTGGTGGTTTATCCACATTGAGCTTCAACTCTTACTATTTTTGGTGTTCGAATGATGGGTTCTAGGATTTCGTGGTGTTTAGCTGATGGATAGGTAGGACCTTTGCAGTGATTTACATTCGAACATGCCCATGCATATACACTATTTACTGAGTTACAGTGATCTATTATGGACATTGGTATTGTTGGCTATGTGCCCTACTGTGATTGTTTGAATATATGTAAAAATACTGTTTGTTCTATTAATACTCACACTAAGCTTTTCAAGGTCACCCCTTCAGTTTACTTCTTACAGATAAACCTCAAGGTTAGGATTAGACGTGACATTTGGAGGTCTCTTCTCGAATTATTTAATAAAGTACTTTTAAATTTTCCTTTATTTTTATTATTGTTTTATTTTGGGACTGTAATCTCGTTAAATATAAGCTGTGGCATGGGCTGATTTTGATTGGATTTTGCATGCATGGAACATTGGTTAAAAATCAAACAATATTTATAACCGGCCTAATTCGGCATAAAACATGGGTTTTCAAATAAAAATTAAAGGCATCATTTTTTCCCTATGTAACAATGAAAATTGGAGTTTTAAAAAGTCAAAGTAAAAAATCAATTGAGTTTTTCAAACTACACAACTTTTTAATAATCTGGTTTTCAATTATAGCCAACCTAATAATTTGATATTTTAATAAACCCTTAACCACGCTAAATTTTCTAAAAATTAGTCGAAATAGAGGCTTTTAAACTGAACGATTTTATTAGGCCATTTCGGTGGCTCATGTAACCTTTAGAATTTGGTCGTAATGTTTCGGCCAGGTTTGGGAGGTTACATTTGGTGGTATTAGAGCCTGGTTCATTAAATCAGCCTGAAAAAATTATTGAGATTGTATGCATGTTTTAGAAATGGGTTATTTTGAGAAAAACTTGCCATAATGTTTTTATTTTAAAAAATTCAAAATTAAAAACTTCGAGACTCCAATCTCCTATTCATTAGCACTGCTACTGTTAAACTATAGACAAACATTAGGACTGTACCGCATAAAACTAGACTTTAGAAACTAAAAATACTAGAAATAACTATTGTTTGTGTTTTGTGAAAACTATGGATAAGAATTAAAAACGTAAAACCGAGATAGCATAATGAATACCCATGGGACACGAGCTTGTGGCATGCGAAACCATAGAGGGTGACGTCGAATGGCTCAAGTTGACTCATCTACTCTAGAACATATGCTCGACCTAGAGACAAACGATATCATTGATACGCTTACCACTTAAGGTAGAAATCAGGAGATTAGGGATGAGGCTGTGACCCAAGCCATGTTAAGGGTTTTACAGAGGGTTGTTGGGGCCCAAACCGAAACTGGAAATCGTGGGTCCATTGCTGAGAGGCTCTGGTCTAATGGGGCTAAGCTATTTATAGATGTTGTTAGAACAACCCCTAAAATAGCGAAGTACTGGATGGTAACCACTGAGAGGATTTTGGAGGATATGAAATGTAACAGCCCGTTTTTAGTCAAATCAAAATAGTGGTTTCGAAACCACAAATTCAAAGTCAAAATATTTATTTTATTATTTTAATAAGCTCTATAGCAGGATAGAATAATTTCGTGAAAGTTTCATAAAGAAATTTTACTGTTTGAATGGTTAATTTGATGAAAAAGACTAAATCGCGTAAAATGTAAAATGCATGTTCTATTAGTTAAAGGTGTGAAATAGATTTGGCTTTTAATTATGGTGGCATTAAATGGTAATTAAGCCATTTGAAATATAAGTGGACATTAACGGACATGTATAAATGAATTTTAATGTTATATACTTAAGGTTAATATAGTAAATTAGTTATTAATTATGATAAATTAGTAGAAACAAAAGAAAAAGCTTTTATATTCTTCAATTGTTCACCGAAAAGAAGAAAAGGAGACTCCATTTTTGGTGTTTTAGGGTTCGGTTATTTTCATCTTCAATTGTAAGTCCATTTTTATTCATTTTTTAATGATTTTTATGTTTTTGAGATCGTTGCTTCGTATTCTAGCTAGCCCGTACCTTAAATTTTGAAACTGTTAAAGAATAATCGTGTTTCCATTGTTGAATGCTTTAGTAATTTGATGGTTGATGATGGATTTTGAATAGTTTTTGTTAGCTAAACTAGTTTTGTAAAGTGATTTTTGACAAAAATGTCAAAAAGGGATTAATTTGTGAAAATGTAAAATAATGTGGGTCAAAGTGTAAATTGAAAACATGGGCTACTAGTAATATGTATTAAATTCGTCTAAGCATGGGTTTGTACTAAATTGCATGAATTTGCAATTTTATGTGATAAGGACTAAATTGTAAAAATGCAAAAGTTTAGGGGCAAATGTGTAAAATAGCCTTAATGTGTGTTTTGGACTAAATTGAATAAATAGTTGATTAAATAAGCTGATTTTAATAATATATAGATCAAGATAAGCCAAGATTGGGATTAAATTGGGGAGAAGGAAAGGTTGACGATTAGCCGATATTTCTATTCGAGCAACTCGAGTTAAGTTCATATAATTATAATTGAACTTTTAAATACTTATAATTATTTGAAATGAATGTATGTAATTGAGTAAATGATCCACTTGAAATTTGAATGCGTTATTGATATATTCTGATGGTTACCGAGTCTCGTTTGAACCGTAGGAATTCGTAGGATACGAGTGACATGTCACTAGAGTTATCGTTTAGGTTGAGATCCTGCATGTGTTGCGAACTCATTGCAGCTCATATGAGCTTATCAATATATCAGCTCGTAAGAGCTTACTGATTTCAGCTCGTAAGAGCTTACTGTTTTCATCTCGTCAGAGCTTACTGTTTCAGCTCAATAGAGCTTACTGTCCATTAGCTCAGGAAGAGCTTACTAATCATAGCTCAAAAGAGCAGAAATGATAATGAATTGATGGATTACTTATTATTACATGTAATATATATCACCTGAGTATCCCTCGATATTTTAATAGGTTCAATGGGCGTAAATTTTGTTATTGGTTATATGAAAAAGTTACGTGTTATATGGATGAAGTACTGTCCAAAAAAATGATTTATTGTTTACATGATTGAGAGTGAAATGTTACAAATGATGTACATGATATATGAATTTGATATGATATAATGTATTGAGTATTCAATTGAGATAATGGATGATTACATGCACTTATGTGACTAACTTGTTGATGAATGCTTGTGGATAAGCATTTGGCAAGTGAATTTGATATACTTTGTTTAATTGTTTGGTTATGTATAAATGGTAAGTTAAATTCTGAATTATACAGTCTTACTAATCTTTAAAGCTTACTCTATTTCTTTTTTCCGTGTTTTATAGAGGCTCGATAGCTCGCTCGATCCGGATAAAATCGGAGTTACACATTATACTATCCAGTTGTTGTTTGGTACTTTTGAACTCATGGATATTTGTACATATGGCATGTATAGGTTAGTTATAAAGATGATAGTTACGGTTACTTGAGATAGTGATTTTGGTACATGATGTGGTATAAGTTAAAGCCATGTGATTTGGCTGGTATAATGTTTTGGTTGTGTATAAGTATGCAAATATGGTATGCTTTGGCAAGTAGTAGATGGAATGGAATTATGCAAATATTGACTTGATATGTAGTTGGCGTATGAATGGAAAATGCATGGTATTAAATTAGGTATTTGTGTACTATGTTAAGTTAGTATTATATGTGTATGAAATGTTATGGATATGCTGCCTTTTGGGTTATAAAATGTTGCAATTTACGCTTGTGCATGTATGTAAAAATAAGGTGGCAAAATGGCTTTGCAAATAGCCTATTTTTGTCCACATGGGCAGAGACACGGGCGTGTGTCTCGGCCGTGTGTGACACACGGTCATGTTACATGGCCGTGTGTCCCCTGGTGTTGATATTAAAATGAAGTTAGTATGCTCTACACGGTCTCAAACATAGATGTGTGATCGGCCGTGTGGTATAAGTCAGTATACCCCCTAATTGGCACACGGCCTAGCACATGGGTGTGTGACTTGGTCGTGTTGCATAAGTCAATATACCCTAGAGTTTTGGCACGGCCTAGCACACGGCCTGTAACAGCCCAGTTTTCGGGCTAGTCGGAACAGTGGGTTCGAGACCACTAAACCGAGGTCGAAGAAAAATTATTTTGATGTTAATTTATGTGTTGTAGCATAATTATATGGATGCATGAAAATTTTGGTGTTTTAATTTGAGTGATAACATGCTTAATTGCGAAAAAGGACTAAATTGCATAAAGTGTGGAAGTTCTATTTCATAAGGTAAAGTGTATCTAATAGCTATAAAATGTAAATTTGGAGGATTTTAAAGTGCAATTGGGCCATTTATCTAGTGATGGCCGGCCATAGGAAGCTAGGGGGACAAGAGCATTAATTTTTAGTCAAATTTGGTGATAGTTGTTGACTAGTTGACTAAAATATGATAAAATAAGGGAAGGCTATCATCTTTTTCTCTTCTCCTCTTCTTCCACTGATTTTTACACTCAAAAAAAAAGGGTTTTGAAAGCTTTGAGATTTCAGCAACTTGTCATCACCCAAGTAAGTGATTTTTGGTGGTGTTAATTGATAATTTTTGTGTTTTTGGAGTCCCCAAAGCTTAAGCTAGCTAATGAGGGGACTAATCTAAGATATGGTTGAAAGTCTAGGGACTTACCATGAGAGTAGTTATGTTCTTAGCTGAGTTTTCATGGAAGAAAATGAATGTTAGGGAGGTGAGATTAATTCTTATTTATATATATAATTGTTGTGGAATTGTTTAGTACATGTTAAAATGTTATATTGCTTACATGTGAACTTACTAAGCTCAGAGCTTACTCCCCTTTTCTTTCCCATGTTTTATAGAGCTTAAGAGCCTGCTCACTTTGGTGTAATTAGACTTAGTGATTTTGTGTATGGCATGTATATGGGCTAGACTAGTTGAATTATTTTGTTATTTTAGCCAAAGGTGTATTGGCTCTTGTTAAGACATTTATTTTGTAAATTGCCATACATGATGGATTATTTTACCATTTATGAAATTACAAAGTTATCTATGGGAGTTCATGTTGAAATTATGAGATGTTTATTAGTTTGTTGAATGGATTCATGTAGTGTAAACTATAGGGGTGCTAAGAGCTTGGCAGATAGCCTTGTTCTTGTCCACATGGGTTGGCACACGAGCGTGTGTCTAGGCCATGTGTGACACACGATCAAGCCATGGGTGTGTGCCCAGGCCGTGTGAAGTTTGCACCTTGAAATTGGAATTTGAATGGTCACACGGTTAAAGCACACAAGCGTGCCTAGGCCGTGGGGAACTAATCAAGGGCGACCACGGACCAGCCATATGGGCATGCGTCTAGGTCGTGTGACCCAAGTTAGTATAGTCCACGGGTTTCAAACACGAACGTGTGACTAGGCTTTGAGACCGTGTATGTGTAATCAGTATTCACCATGGTTGAGAAGCATGGGCGTGTGTGCCTACACACGGGCGTGTCTCATTTTACACGGGCTTGTGAGCCCTGTATAAAAGAGAAAATTTTGTAAAAAATTTGAAAAAGTTTCGGTATGGTCTCGAGTGTACTCGTGTGTATGAGTGAGGCCTCGTAAGTTGATGAAGATGTTGTCAAAGTGACAAGAGAGAGAGTAGTCACTATGGGCCTAAGTGGCGATTATGAGTATTTTATTTAAGAAATGCCTTGAGCCCAGTTTCGACGTGGAACACGGGTAAGGGGTGTTACACGGCCTAGCACAAGGGCGTGTGTGGCCACTTCGAAGGGCACTGTAACACCCCCAGACCCGGCCTAGACGTTATGACCGAATCCGATGATGTCACATCAAAGGGATAATTCCAAAACGACTTTGTTTAGTTAAATTTAAGTTCAGTGGGAAATTTGCATAGTTAAAACTTAAGTTTAAGATTTAGAAACCCAAAATCCTTACAACTTGTTAAGTTATGATGAAAGCCCATGTTTTAAGAAAACGTCCATATGTTATAGTTATTTCGAAAACCATGTTAAACTTTAGAAATTTATTTATGTTTAATAATTAAGTAGTTGAAAAATAATAAAACTCAAATGTAAAGTCAAATTGGAGATACAAGGCCTTATTACACCCAATGAAAATAAAGTAATTAAAATAAAGTCATTCGAAACTAATTAAAAACTTCTAACTAGCTTGTAGTGTGGCCACCTCTGAGTCCTCTTCCACGTCGAGCCGTCTACTGTGAGTCACCTGAAACATTAAATAAAAGGGTGTGAGTTTTGAAACTCAGTGTGTACGACCCTTGGTAATCCAACCAACATGCGATTATCACATTGGGCCTAAGCCCTATCAAAATCGGTGGACTTGGGCCTTAGCCCATAATGACCTCATATCATATCAGTATTACATGAATGCAATGCTCCCATCCCAAATCCAACCCTGCACTCCATTTCCCTTCCAACCCTACACTCTTGTGGGGATATAAATATCAACCCACCCATCCCTACACTCCAAAGGTAGCACCAACAACGGCACTACTCAAACGTTGCAGCAAGGCTGCTGAACATATAATGGGCTTAAAGCCACCGGTGGATCCACGGTCGTCAAGCGACTATGCGATCCTCACATATCTTCCTCCATATCATCAAACCCACCCAAGTGCAACATATATCTCATGAATGCAACATACACATTTTCACACATTAAGCACCTAGGGGTATTTTAATCATTTCACTACCCAGGGGTATTTTTGTAAATATACCCTACAAGGGTATTTTCGTAATTCTACCCTACATGTATTTTCATAATTTCTTTCATCTTGGGTTTTAGTTATGAACTTTGGCCCATCAACAAGTCCTTGCGGCTAAAGTGAACAGACCCCATGCCCCAAGTAGGATCCCAGAGAAGAGGTGGTGGGTCACTAGGACCGCTTAAGTACCAAGCTCTCCCTAGATCCAATCCTAGACATGCATATGTCCATTGCCACACTCTAACCTAGTGACTTGTCCACGGACATGTTTGATTATTGAATTAAGTTTTATGCTATTTAAGAATTTATCAGAACTAGGCCTAGAGTCCATTAAAATCCTAGCATGCATTTCTAAAATCCTATGAGGCCCACTAAGCCTAATCATGTCCCTATAGCCCATTAAGCCAAATCATGTTTATGTAGCCATTAGGCCCGATCATAATCAAATCATACAACCATCCATATCAATCCATCATTCAATTTCATATATCAACTCTTGCCGATTTGGGCCCACGAGCTCGGTAGGCCCATTTAGCCCTGTCTGGCTCAGTCGGCCAAACAGTGGCCCGAGACCATAAGATCCCTCTCTTGGCCCCGATAATCATATCGATGCTCCTACACGAATGTTCGCATGCTCGTGTGGTTGCCGACACCAACCTTTCGGCTTTTCGACTTTTTGGCATTCCGATTTTTCAGGATTTTGGCTTTTGCCGATTTGTCGTAAGTGAAGTGTATGTACACACCTGGTTAATGCGACGTTCTACACTATCCCCAGCCTTGAACCTATAGCCAATACCAATCTCCAATCAATCACACACTTAACCACAATATTTACCCAAGAAACTGAAGCCTTACCATAACCTTACCATGTGTCACCAGTTCTAGTAGCTCTTCATTAGCTACTACTCACGAATATCCCCTAGATCTGTACCCACACATATACTATAAAAAATCAAGTGACTCATATTCCACACAAGTCACCTCTATAAGCCACACTTACATTCAGCCACTTACTAATCCACAATTGAGACAGGTACACTTACCACTTGCTAGCGATCCTTACCACGCTTGCGATCTTTGAACCCTACCCTTGTTAATACAAGGTTAACGACAAGAAAGAGTTAGATAGCCCTCTGGATTTTACCAGAACACACTAAACGAGGTTGACTAAGTACTTACTGAATCCAACCTTTGATCATACGACCTAGATAGCTACTGAACGAGATTCGGCTTTTAAAACATTATTAAGAGTAAGTAACAGCAACCAATTTGTGATAGAGGAAAAACAACAAGGAATTGGCAAAAACATAGGGCTATACGACTACAAGGGAGTATTCGGCTTACAGAGAAAGAAGAAGAACGCAACACAAATAGGGATTTCGGCAAAAAGGAATGATGGTTTTTCGGCAACGGAAGAATTTGGCAACGGAAGAAACAGAATGAAGGGGAGAAAAGAAAAGTAATGGAAAACCCAAGGAACCTTTCAAAGGAATTTGACACCCTCCTTTTATAGCCAAAAGCCGAAACTACCTTCCCCCAAAGTCCCATTCGGCACCAACTCTTCACACTTCTCAGCTCCTAACTTTTCTCCATATAACTCCTCATTCTCATCCTAAATTTCCTCCACAACCGTCTCACAAGGCCAATTCAAACTCTCCAATGCAAGATTCAAATCCAACACAAACTCTGGCCATCCAATCTGCAAAATAAACAGTCCAATAAAAAAACATGCCACTACTCGAACCTTGGACTCCTTTGCCTGCTAATGACGCCACCTCCCTGCTCCCTAAGTGGCGCCACTTTGCCACTACACCACAAGCTCTTTTGTGTCATCTTTCTTCTTCATTTATTTAAAAGGCATACTAACTGAAGTCATAGTTCCCTTGGGGCTTAAACCAAAATTTTTCCTATACCCTTACTTGATCCCAGGACATCTCCAACACCCCTAGACACTCCAAATTCATTAACCCTCAAAGCCCACATGCCAATTGTCATTTTCTCGCTCACTTAAAAATTTTCTGAGACCCAAAGCCTAAAGCCTAATAGGCCTAATTCTACTAGGCCCAAATTCGGGGCGTTACACATGAGATCAAAGAGTTGAGAAATAAGAAAATTTCTTTAGTGAAAGTGTTACGGCACAAACATGGAGTTGAAGATGCTGCGTGCGAGCCTGAAGATGTTATCGGAGAGCAATACCCAAATCTATTCATTTGTAAGATTTTCGGGGACGAAAATCCCTAAGGGGGAGAGTTATAATAGTCCGATTTAGACCCTAGTTGGAACAGTGGTTTCGAGACCACAAATTTGAGGTCAAAAAATATTTAAATATTTTTTTAGTTTTTACATTATGTGATTAAGCATGTGTGAAAATTCTGTGTGAAAATTATATCGTTTGTGTGTTAATTTGAGAAAAAGGACTTAATCGCATAAAATACAAAAGTTGTGTGCTAATTGTTAAAGTGCTTAATTGTCGTGGCTTATTAAATGAGAAGTCCTTATGTTGTAATTACACCCTATTCTGGAGACGGTTACGGGTTAGGGGTGTTACAGTTCACAATGTTTTTTTTATGAGTATATGTGTTATGATAGTATCGATCGACCCATCATCTGTTATTACTTTGATAAATGTTAAATTCAACTTGACACAATTTACAGCGAGGGATTGATTGAAATTTCGGCACTTGAAGAGAAAAACTAAAAAGTAGAAAGGTAGCTTTAGTAAAAGTTTTCTGACAATGACCTGATATAGAAGGAGCTACCTAGGAACTAGGGGAAACTATGAGAAAGTAATGTCTGAATATCTTTACTGGTAAAATTTTCGAGGTCGAAAATTCCTTAAGGGGAAGAGTTGTAACAGCCCAATTTTGGTCAAATCAGAACAGTGGTTTCGGGACCATAAATTCGAGCCAAAAATAAAATTTATTTTAATTTTATTTTATGGTCCTTAATATGATAGAAATGGCGTGAAAATTCTGATAAGAAAATTTTACCGATTATGTACTTAATTACGAGAATGACCGAATCGCATAAAATGCAAAAGTTGAATTCTGGTAGCTATAAGGATCAAATAGCTATGTAATTCAAAACTTAAGGTCCTTATATGGTAATTAGACCATAGACTAATCCATGGAAATTTAGAAAAAGGGCAAGGACTAAATTGGAAATTGAAATAATTTAATTAATTAAAAAGATGATAAAAGAGATATCATCTTATTTTCTCATCTTCTTCCCCAAAATAATACATGGCTAGGAGAGAGAGAAGAAACTTTCATGGCCAAATTGGGTAAGTTTCCTTGGCCCGTTTTTAGTAATTTTGATATTTTTGAAACCGGGATGGCTTAATCTATCTATTTGAGGGATTAATTTGAAAAGTTATCAAAGTATGAAAATTAAGTCATGGATGTATATGCTGAAAATTTGAAATTTATGGTAGAAAATGAAAGGTTGTTGATAGATAAACAACTTTTACAAAGTGATTTTTGATGAAAACATGATTTAGGGACTAAAATGTAAAGTTGTGAAATTTGATGAAAAATTTTGAATTTTTATGAATACATGTGCTGTAAATTTTGTGATGGAATTTTGGTTAGGCTTGGAATAGGGAGTAAATTGCATAAATTTTATTTTCCGAGCCTAAGGACAAAATGGGAATTTATGGAAAAGTTAGAGGCAAAATGGTAATTCTACCTAGGATGAAAATTGAGTTCAGTTGAATATGAAATATGATAAATTGATGTTAAATTTACTCCTATAGATCCGGATAGACCAAATTCGGAGCTAGAACGAGTAAAAGAGGAAAATGTAGGATTAGTAGATTATATGTACACGAACATTTGTCGAGGTAAGTTCGTGTAACTAAATTGTGTATTTTATATGCTTGAATTAGATCTTGTGTTTGTGAATTGTATAAATACTATATATGTATATGACAGTGAAAATATACATGACAAAGCCCAGTCAATGATAATGTCTGATAAAGGATAAATGATAAAAATGCTACTTTTATGCTTGGAATGAATGTGGAATGTAATCATTTAAATTATATGAATGTTATACATGTATGAATAATCACATGCCGGAAAATGCTTGAAAATGTTAAATCTCATTTGAATAAATGTATGAGGTCTTGCATTAGTCGCTGATGGGATTTAGCTCAGACGAGTAATCCTATTGACCAATTTATGAAAGAATTTTGCCCGGATGGGTAATCCTGATATAAGTCCTCTCGAGCATATGTTTTTTATTGGATTTAGCTCGGACGGGTAATCTAGATCAAGCACTTTAGAGCATATGTCATAAAAAGGATTTAGCCCAGACTGGTAATCCTGACTAAGCTCTATTGAGTATATATTGTAGACAGGATTTAGCCTGGATTGGTAATCCTGTTGTTTATATATATGGCTCGAGAGTGTACTCTTTGAAATAATACCCCTTATGTATTATTGGATATGAATTGACGGATCCTGATTTGTACACCACGAATGTTCTACCTGTGTATCCATCGATATTTCAGATAAATTCAACGGGTAAAAGTTCTTGACATGAGAATATATGAATAAGAAATGAGTTATTACACATATCAGGTTGAAATACGTGAAAATGACGATACGTGTTAATTGATTTATGGAATATATGACTAACAAGGGCAATGAGGATATGTGTAGGGCTTGAAGGCAAATTGATTGAATATGCATTACATAGTTACCTCAAAATAGAATGAATGGTACGTTAAGTACCAGGTTATATGAACTTGCTAAGCATTTTATGCTTACTTAGTTTATTTCCCTATTTTAGAGTAAATCAGAAGCTCGTTGGATTGGAAACTTGGCGGAGATCACTCACACTATCCATCAACCTATTTCGGTGAATATGGTAAAGCAATTATGGTTATAATGGCATGTATAGGTTATATTGGTCATATTGGCATGTAAATGTAAATGATTATTGTAATCTAGCCATTGGAATGGCTAGTGATTATTATGTTTTGGTACATGTATATATGTATTTAAGTTTATCTTATGGAGATAACATAAGTGTTTATTATTGATTGATTGAGAATGGTTAAACGAGTATGCTTATAAAAGGTAAGAATAAAAGCATGAATGCATTTAACAATATATCATGTTAGATGTTACAAATTGCTTGAATTCAATGCTTGGAATGGTTGGTATTTGGATGTAAGCTTGGTGCAAGATTTTGGTATGATTTTGGGTGAGAAATGAAGCTGGGAATGGGTTAGTTTTGTCCACACAGGTGTGTTTCTAGACCGTGTGTGACACACGACAGGGTACATGGGCATGTAGTTAGGCCGTGTGTCCCATGCACCTTAATTTTAAGAGACAGAATGCTCAGAATTGAGCACATGGGCAAAGACACCGGCGTATGTCTCAGCCGTGTGTGCTACATGGCCTAGCACATGGGCGTGTGGCATGGTTGTGTGCACAAGTCAGAGAGTTACACAGGATCGAACACAGCCTGTAGCATGAGCGTGTCCCTTGGACCACACCGGCGTGTGAGCCTTGCACCTTGAAATTTTTTTGAAATTTTACGAAAAATTCTTAGACTTTTTGATTTAGTCTCGACTCGATTCTAATGCTTATATTGGGCCTCGAGGATCCATTTACGGGATGTTATGAATAATCTCAAAAAATGAACAGTGATTGACATGAACTATCTGAAAATATTCTGAAAGTTCTGGTAATACTTCGTAACTCTGTTCCGGCGATGGTCACGGGTTAAAAGTGTTATAGTGATAGTTGATGATCTTTTTGCGTATGTAGTGTCGAATCGGTGTTATTTATTTAAGAGAATATTATTATCTGGTTAGATAAGTACTAACATGTATTTTGATTTAACATAGTGACTCAAGGAAAATTGGGTTCATCTTTTTCGAAGTGGAATCGAGATCTAATCCATCAAATCTAAGGTGTGGGGATTTATGTGGTATTATTCGATATTACAATTAAATAAATAATGATGAAGAATATTTTTTATATATATAGTAAGTGTATTACTTATGGATATTTATATTTAATATTGTGATTATGTGAATACTAGTATATTTATAAAAATCAGTAAAACCGATAAGCGAGGATAACAAGTAAATCCCGAAATTTAGTGGTTCAGTGGTGTGATTGGTTTATTGGATGATTCTAAGATGTATGATAATATATGATTTCCATCACTCATGTCATGTGATTTATGGCTTATAAAAATATGGTATACTTATTTATATGGAAATAATATGCTGCTAAATCTTGATCTAAGAATTTGTATGTTGATTATGCCCTACTATGATGCTCTGATTTGCTTGATAAAGCATGCTATTGTGAAATTTTGTATAAAAATATGAGATCTGACTCACATGTTAAGCATGCCATACTCTGATAACCTGATTCACATGTACAGCATGCTACTAAAAAATCTATTCTGTTGCCATAACACATGCATGGGATGGGAAAAATGTACAAATGAAGTATCTGGCAGTAGATTTATATTTCTAGTGGCTTGTCCACAATATCATGTATCAGGCAGTAAATCTGCAATTTTTGGTGGTTCGACTACATTTTGGTGTGTTATTGGTTGGATGAATTCTAGGGAACTTTGAATGGTGTGTAGCGAAGTTGGGTAGGATTTAAGTTCTAATATTTGTATTGTATTTTGAAAATGTTGCATTGATTATGTCATGACACAATCTGCCATATCTAATTTGTAATTGAGTAATTTATATATGTTATGGACTGATTAATATGATGTTGTGATGAATTATTTTTGTGAAATAATTGTTATTTAAGACCTACACTCAGCCTTTTTAAGCTCACCCCATTCAAACTTTGATTTCAGATAATCGAGACTAGGATGGGCTTGACTACGGAGGTACTCTTGATTATTTTTCAGAAAACCTTGCAAGTAGTGGTATTGAACATTTTGGTTTGTGTTCATGCTTTATGGACATTAATTTTGGGACTTTGGTTAGGATTTTTTTGTTTTAGGGTTTTTCTTTTCTGCATGATTTGTTATGTTAAATTATAATTTAAATAATTTGAAGAAATAAAACTAAAACAACAAACTATTTTTATAACAAATTTTATTAGACTCCAAGTAACGGTTTAAAACTCAATACTTGATTTTTTTTTTAAATCCATCACAAAATGTTTGCAAAATTGATGATTTCCAAAATATTAATATCAATCTTCTGATTTTCAAAATGACATTTTTCGCTACGATGTTTTTTTTCAATCTTGACATTTTTTATTTGAACATAAGATCGAATTTCTAAAAAAAAACTTAAATCACACGACCTTCGGTTTTCGCAAAGGGATTTTCAAGAGATAATTTCTAAAATGTTTTATTGGACCATCATCATGGCCAATGTAATCTTCAAGATTTGTCCATAACATTTGGGTCAGGTCTAGGGGGTTACAGTTTTGATGTCTACTATAAATTTTTAACACCCCTAACTCGTATTCATTGCCGGAGTAGGGTTACGGAGCATTACCGAACTTATTACACAATTAAACATACATTTTTCATACATTTTTCGTTCTCAGATTTAAACCATTCACAATCATATACGAGCTACGAGGCCCAAAACATGCTTTAGAAGTGATTCATGACTAAACTGATAACTCAGGAAAATTTTGGAATACATAGAAAATTTTATAAAAATTCAGGGACACACACCCGTGTGGCCCGGCCGTGTGTCTCACACGGCCAAAGACACGCCCGTGTCACAGGCCGTGGGGACTTTCGAAAAGGGATCACATGGCTGTGTCCTAGCCCGTGTCTAACCCCGTGTAACTCTCTGACTTGAGTCACACGGCCAACCACACGCCTATGTGACCAGCCCGTGTGCCCTTCCAAATGGCCTCACATGCCCATGTGTCAAGTCGTGTGCTAGGCCGTGCCAAACCTGTAGGGTATACTGACTTATGCCACAAGGCCAAGTTACACACACGTGTGTTGGGCCGTGTGGAGCATACTAACTTGGTTTCTAATTAAACACCAGGGGACACACAGCCGTTTCACCTGATCGTGTGTCACACACGGCTAAGACACACGCCCAAGCCATCTTTCTCACCCAATTATTCAATCACCTACACAAACCATATTGTAACATCCCGGTTTAGGGCCTAGTCAGAATAGTGGTGCAAGACCACAAATCTGAGGTCTATGTATGAGTTTTTGAGATTTATGCTATGTTTGCATGTTAGTTTGAAAGTTTCATGAAGTAATTTTGTGAAATTTCGATTGAATTGTTCAAAAGGACTAAATTGAAAAAGTTGCAAAATGTGAGATTCTAGAAGCTTTTTGTGTGAAATTGCTTTAGAATATATATTAGAGGTCCTTAAATAGCAATTATCCTAATTTTTAGTTTTTGGACAAAATTGGGCATGGATGAGTTAAAATAGAAAGTTTGTCAAAAAAGGCGTTTTGGTCATTTGGGAATTAAATGATTCAAATGGGAGAAAAGATGACAAAATTCATTCATCTTCTTCTCCAAGGCTGTCGAAAATTAGAGAAGCCATTGTTAGGGCTCTTCAAATTTTTCAAGCTTACTAGTAAGTGCATCCAAGTCCCGTTTTTGATATTCTTCGTATTTTTGAAGTCCTAGTAGCATGAGTAAGCTATTGTTGGCTATTTTATGGGCTAAAATGTAACATCCTGGAAAGGGCCTATGCATTTTCGATTTAATTGTACGAAATGACAAGTTTTAAGTATTATGAATAAATTTTTGATATTTTTGGAAACTCAGAAATGTATGAAAATAAATTGGAAATGAACATTTTTGGAAACCTGGAAATGCATTGGACATGAACATTTTTGGAAACCTGGAAATGTAAGGAAATGGTTCAAAAATGGAAAGTGAACATTTCTGGAAACTTGGAAATGTAAGAAAATGGCAAGTATACAGAGCCGATCGAAAATTTTAGGAAACTTAGAAATGACCTAGAAATGTCGAATTTTAAAGTTTAAAATAGGAAATTAGGGCAAAGAGGCCTTAAAAGAAAAAGTTGGTAAGATTTGACACACAAACAGGCTTGGAAAAGTGGCCTGAAGGTGTCACTTAGGGCCTATGGAAATGGCGCCATGTGCAAGAGGAATGGGCCTGGGTTCGAGTCACTTGGGAAGCAAATAAATAAGGTTTTATTTTGGCTTCCAGAAGGCTGAGGTGGACGGCACATGCTTCTAGAAAAGGAGGTGTTTTATTTTCATAAATATGTGATTAATAAGGTGATAATAAAGGATTTTTATTGGATTACTTTTTGAAGAGATAATAGATGGATAAATATGGATTTATCCCTTTTATTTTGATAGATAAGGAAGAGATAAAAGAGGATTATTATTAGTATTATTTTCATTAAGAGATAAGAGATAATAAAGGATATTTCTTTAATTATTTTAAATTAAAGAGATAAAGCTATCAAATAAAGAAGAGTGGTGGCCAAGTAAGGGACTCTAGCCTAGTAAATTTGGCTATAAAAGGAAAATAGAGGCCATTCATTCATTCACTTTTCCTTTACCGAATTTCTTAAGCAAATTCTCTTCTCTCTGCCGAATTCTCTCTGTCATTGTTCTTCTTTCTCTTTTCAATTCTTCACAAAGCCGAAAGCAGAATCCCCCTAGTCTTGCCGAATTTTCCTAAGTTTTATATCTTCCTCTTCTTTCTTTGAAAAATCAAAAATCCTCTACTGTTCATCAAGAAGCCAAAATTTTAATCCACATCAAGGCCATAGCCGAATATTGTTAAAGGCTCAAGCAAGGATTGTCGATTCCTAAAGTAAGGAAATCTTTCGGGATTTATTAAGTGTCGACTACAAGGAAGGAGAAGTTCTTTTCCCGAAGGTACACCATAAGCCGCGTGTTCCCTAGTTATTCGGTGAATTTCGGGATTTAAGAATCTAAGGTCAGTCATATTTAACATACGGCTAAGGGTTATTTGTTGTGAATAAATGTTAGAAATTGATCTAACATGAAGTTATAGGGATTTCGACAGAGGGATACAAAGATTTCGGGATTTGAGAATTTCAAGGTAAGTTTTAAGAATACTAATCCTACTAGGATTTGGATTTATGGCCGAATGGCTTTTTATTAAAGTAGTAAGTGATTAATCAAATGTAGGAAGGCAGTAGATCAGATTTCGGGATTTCAAGGAATTCGTTAAGCAAATCAGGTGTGTACCCTACCCTAAGTTTTGATAGGTTCATGGCTATGTTTAAATTAAATGTATTATTAAGAATGTGTGTACTCCACACTACTTTGTAATATGAATTATGGTTGCATGTATTAAAATATATGTTAATGAAAATATGAGCATGGCTAAGGTACCATGTTAAGGTACTAAGTACTCAAGTACGTTTCCTACTTCTACTAGGAATATGAAATATGTTATTCATAACATGAGAATATGATAAGAATGTGAACTATGGTATATTATGCATATTAATGTTTATGGGGCATATGGTTGTATATTGAAAGGGGAAGTGAAAAGTGGTGATTTAAGACCACAGTAATCTAAAAAGTGGTGACTTACGACCACAGTAATCTAAAAAGTGGTGATCTAAGACCACAGTAATCTGAAAAGTGGTTTCCTAAAACCACAGATGCGGAGCCTTAAGCCCGCAAATTGGTGTGTAGCGGAAGGAGGGTCGACTTAGTAGTCCCCACGGTGAGTTTGGTAGGTACGGGGGTGTGTAGCGGATGGACAATTAGGTTTGGGTTTGGGAATGCATCATTAATTGTATTCTATGATTTGAATTTGTATCATTTGTATGCCTGATTCTATTATGACTTAGTGTTGTGTACACATTGAGTCTGTTGACTCACCCCGTTGGGGAATATTTTTCAGGTGATGAGCAGTAATGGACCGGGTCGGCAGGAGCTTAAAGGTGGCCATGCATAGCAAGAAATTTATGATTTGGACTTTCAATTTATTTTAAGTATTTTAAGTTTTACTTTGGGATCATTGATATAATAAGGCCATTGTGGTTTACTTTATTTTTTTTTCTTTTATTTATTATGTTTATGGATTTTTATCAATTAAAGTTTAAGTAAACTCCTTTTAAAATTAACTCTAAATGTTTTGTCACCTTAAATAAATGGGTTTTAACATAAGATAAATTTGTTTTCAACTCAAGCCCAACCCAAGCAATATTTTTTTTTAAAAATCACACAAGTTTTTCCTAAGTAACAAAGAAATTTGAAAACCGATTTTCTTAAGGAACATACTAGGTCCGGTTCAGGCTCGTGGGCCGGGTGTGGGGTGTTTTAGTTTGGTATCAGAGCCAGGTTTCAAACCCTCGGCCTGGGGTTTAGGGCCCAAAATGTTTTCAAATCGAGCCCAAATGAGTTTTTGAAGATAAGCAGGTTTTTCTGGCATGGCACCTAAGTCTCCGACCCGCAGTCCACCAGGTAAGTACCCCTAACTATTTGGGTGATTATGTGAATTATGTTGTGAATATTAGAAGGGTTGAAAAGGCATGGAACGTAGGATAGTATGATAGGTACTTGAACTCTAAGACTAGCTTACCCCAACAGTTACATAAGATTTTAAATGTTTAATTGAACAAACCTGTGGCTAAGTCGTCGAGTTAGGGTGTGGCAACCATTGTGCGCATGTCTAGGATTGGTATTCGGTGGGAGCTTGGTATTTAAGCAGTCCGCGTGACTCACCTCCTCTCCACTCGAATCCTACCTGGTGCGTAGCTTCGGTTCACCCTAACCAAGATGACTTATTCATAGGCTAAACCCCTAACTAAAACCCGAAAGGGAACTAGCCATGTTTTTCCTAAAAAAAAAAAGAAGAATAAAACAACAAACCCCAGTTTTAAAATTCTCAAAACTTTCTTTTGAATTTGAGAAAACCATCTTTATAAAATTTTCTGAAAAATTTCTGATTTGTGAAAATTACAAAAATGCCCCTAGTGGCAAAATTACCAAAATGCCCTTGATTTACAAAATATGAACCTACCTAACAGTTTTGCCAAAATTTCCTTATTTTATAAGTGTTCACAAACCCTAATTTGCAAACTATCAAAAATACCTTGATTTTGAAAAAATTTCAAAATTGCCCCTAACTTACAAAATGACCAAAATGACCCCGGTTTCCGAAATTTTTGCAAACATCACCATTTGAAAAGGGAAACTCTAAAAAAAAAGAACCCTCAAAGTTTTACAACTTTTGAAATATCCCTAACTTATTAAATTTTACAAATTTACCCTGGTTTTTGGAAAATTACCGAAATACCCCCGAGGTCAAAAATTTCCGAAATACCTCCGGATTTCAAAATTTCCAAAATACCCTCAAATTTTAAAATTACCGAAATACCCCCAAATTCCAAAATTACCGAAATAACCCCGAATTTCAAAATTACGAAAATACCCCTGTAGGGCAAATTACGAAAATACCCCTGGGTAGTGGAAAAACAACAACAATGAAAACTACAACATTTCTCTGAATGAACGGAAGTTCATAATTGTTTGATGGATGAATGTATGAATGAATGAAAAGACTGTTTGCATGTATGAATACAAAAGAACAACTCCTAAAACTCTTTTCATAAAACTTCTTCGCGGGTAATCAAGTGAAACAAAGACTAATGTATAAAACTCTTAAATCAGATTAAATCGCGACGTTAGAAAATAAGTTCTAGGGGACGTGAACCTAGAGATTGTGCCTAGGAAGTATGATGGTTCTATTAAGATCAGAGTGTGCAGCGTAAGCATAGTGCGGTGAGAAGGATTGTACGACTGTTAGTAAGTAATTTCGAGGACGAAATTATTTTTAAGGAGGGTAGAACTGTAACATCCTGGAAAGGGCCTATGCATTTTCGGTTTAATTGTAAGAAATGACAAGTTTTAAGTATTATGAATAAATTTTTGATATTTTTGGAAACTCAGAAATGTATGAAAATAAACTGGAAATGAACATTTTTGGAAACCTGGAAATGCATTGGACATGAACATTTTTGGAAACCTGGAAATGTAAGGAAATGGTTCAAAAATGGAAAGTGAACATTTCTGGAAACTTGGAAATGTAAGAAAATGACAAGTATACAGAGCCGATCGAAAATTTTAGGAAACTTAGAAATGACCTAGAAATGTCAAATTTTAAAGTTTAAAATAGGAAATTAGGGCAAGGAGGCCTTAAAAGAAAAAGTTGGTAAGATTTGACACACAAACAGGCTTGGAAAAGTGGCCTGAAGGTGTCACTTAGGGCCTATGGAAATGGCGCCATGTGCAAGAGGAATGGGCCTGGGTTCGAGTCACTTGGGAAGCAAATAAATAAGGTTTTATTTTGGCTTCCAGAAGGCTGAGGTGGACGGCACATGCTTCTAGAAAAGGAGGTGTTTTATTTTCATAAATATGTGATTAATAAGGTGATAATAAAGGATTTTTATTGGATTATTTTTTGAAGAGATAATAGATGAATAAATATGGATTTATCCCTTTTATTTTGATAGATAAGGAAGAGATAAATGTTTTGTCACCTTAAATAAATGGGTTTTAACATAAGATAAATTTGTTTTCAACTCAAGCCCAACCCAAGCAATATTTTTTTTAAAAATCACACAAGTTTTTCCTAAGTAACAAAGAACTTTAAAAACCGATTTTCTTAAGGAACATACCAGGTCCAGTTCAGGCTCGTGGGCCGGGTGTGGGGTGTTTCATAAAATGGATGTTAAAAATGTACATATGTATGACATGCATGTATTTTGATGTTTTATGGAAGAATATGAAAGCTTGATGTAGTAGAAACATCTTTTGCTAAGAGAATTTCCATGAAAATGCATGTAGGGACTTGATTGTGAAAATCTTTAGTTTGGTCATACATGTGTGATTTAGTGAGATTTGATGAATGCTTTAGTTGAGTAAGTGATTCGGCTAAGCATGAAAGGCTAGAAAGTTGAATAAAAATCACTTTCCAAGCCTTGGGCCAAAAGTGTAAATATGAGAAAGATTAGGGGCAAAATGGGGATTTTGCTAAAGTATAAGATAAAAGTCAATTTAGTCAATATATATATTGATGAGTTGAATTGTCATTATAGATAAAGACAAACGAAGCCCGGATCAAAACCGAGGCAAGAGCAAGGTGGTGGACTAAATTTCATGTTTCTATACTTTTGAGTATCGAGGTAAGTTTATGCGTAAATAATGCGTTTACACTCACACATTCTTAATGCTAGTTAGTATGTAGCATGAATGAGAAGGATTGAGAACCCATGTGGTTCAAGTGGAATGAATGTGGTAGACAATGTGAATGAATAGAGATTGAGTAAGTAGATATGTAAATGAGTGGTAATAATGCTAAGTGGTGGGTTAAGTGCGATACCATCCTAATGCATGTTGACTATGAGCTGGCTATGTACGATGCTATCGTTAGGTATATTGTCTGGTGGGCTATGTGTGAGACCACTAGGATTACCTTTATGGTAGGCTAAGTGCGATACTACCTTATTAATTGATTGTGGTGGGCTAAGTGCGAAACCACCGAGACATTAGCTGTGTGGATTAGCTGTGTGGTTGCGTTATTGAGTAAAGTAGCTGTGTGGATGTATTATCAAGAAATAATGATGTGTCGTATATTGTGTAATTATGATATTGAACGCAGGGGTGCATTTCAATGGTTATGAGTAAGTGACTGATAATGTGTTGGAAATGTGGTAAGGGATAGAAAGAGTAAGCATAGTTGTATATTACATGTTAGTATAATGCTAATTATTGTTTAGCTTATACTATGATGCTTAATTGTTTATGTGTAAACTTACTAAGCTCAAAGCTTACTCCTTTTCTTTTCCCTTGTCTTATAGAGAAAAAGTGTTGACTCGATATCCGAGGATCAGTTGGAGAATCACCCACACTATTGGCACACTCTGGTACATGAGACTCAATGTTTTCTACATGGCATGTACAGAGGCTAGACAAATTAGTGAATTTTGTTGTAAATGGTTAAGATGTGTTAGCCTTTAGATGGTTGATGTATTTTGTATAATATGCCATGATGGTTGGCTGTTTTATACTAAGAAAGGATATGGTTATCTATGTGTGATTGTATTGAAATTGAGTTGATATTCAATGTGTTGAATGAATATATGTTATGAATACTATAGAGGTGAGAAGAGCTTAGCATATAGCTATGTTCTTGTCCATGTAGATAGACACACGGGTGTGTGTCTAGACCATGTGTGACACACGGTCAGCCCACGGGCGTGTGACTTGGTCGTGTGTCCCCTGCAGGTTGATCTTTTAAGTTAGGATAGATCACGAGCTAGTCACATGGGCGTGTGACTAAGCTTTGAGACCGTGTGGGTGAAGTTAGTGTTCACCACGGTTGGGAGGCACAGGCGTGTGCCTTAGCCGTGTGGCATTGGCAGAATGCTTGGGTTTTCAGGCACGGGTTGAAGACATGGGCGTGTGTGACTACACACGGGCATGTCTTTACATGGGTGTGTGAGCCCTGTATAAAAGAGAAATTTTTTAAGGTTCGAAAAAGTTCTGGAATAGTCTCGAGAGCTATCGTGTGTATGGGTGAGGCCTCGTAAGTTGAGAATGAGGTTGTTGAGATGACTAAAGGAGTAGTCACGATGAGCCTAAGTGACGATCAAGTGGTTTTATTTTGGTAACGCCTCGGGCCCGGTTTTGGCATGGAACCTAGGTAAGGGGTGTTACACATATAGCATATAACCACAACTTCAAAAGGCATTTAAACTCATCTAAACCAAGTTCAATTCATGCTAAATCAATACCAACAACTACAAAGCACACAAGTACCACAATATGTTATTTAATTTCATACCAATTTCACATTCTCAAATCACCTAAATGGTCACTTTTAATTATGCACTAAATTGCATAAAACCACAAGCATATCAATATCAAATTTTAACCATTTGGTATCCAAAATGCCAATTCACAACAAGCATCACATAGCAATTATCAACCACATAACAAAGACCATTTGCACAAATATATAAACATCACCAAGTATACCAAAATATGCCAAGTCATATGGTTATACACATAACTAACCATTCATCACTTACAAGACAAATCAAATGGCTAAATCCATTACAAACTATATACCAAAATGACCAACTTCTCTACATGCCATATAACCAAAACATAATTTCAAAAGTACCAAAGTGAAAGCTTGATAGTGTGACGCAATCTCCGATGACTCCCAATTCGAGCTAGCTTCGATAAACACTATAAAACATGGAAAAGTAAATAGAGTAAGCTATAAAGCTTAGTAAGCTCGTATAGTAAATAAGTAAAGCTCATCATTCATTCACAAGTCAAGTAGTATGAACATAATATACTACAAAGTCATTAAATCATAAGATTAACAAATATTCAATCACATAAGTAATCATGAATTCACACTTTTCATAGGTTCAATGCTCATATAGTTTCCGTACATACCTGTACTGATACGTATCTATATCTCACTGTTTCATACCTTCGATATACCCATTGAACCATTTGGAATACTATCAGATACTCGGGAATCTCACACCCTAAGTGCCAATATATATAGCCAAAGCTATCTCAATCTCATATCCCATATAATGCTCACTCTCGAGCTATCAACGGGTCTGCTCACACAAGCTGATGGTCATGACATAGCTACACGGTGCTTCTCACACAAGCTGACGAGAATTCGTAACACATGTCGGACAACTCAGCCACTGGTAGGATGTACGGACCAGCACCCAAATCACATAACCTCTAATGACATGTCATTTGTATCCTAATCTATTCCTAAGGTTCAACTAGGATTTCACATTTGCCAACTCATCGTCGAACATATCTACAAGGTCATATTCACAAGTAATTCAATAATAAAGCATTTAAAAGACAATTATATTAATGCTTATTAACATACAAACTTACCTCAATTCACAAAAACGACGGAATGAATCGATTAATCCAACACTTTGTTTTTCCCCGATCTAGATCCGAACTTCATTTTTCTTAATCTATATAATATCAAAATTAACTTATTTAATTATCATTCTATTCAATTTAGCCCAAAATGTATCTTAAGGCAACTTTACACTTTTGCCCCTGATATTTGAACATTTTTACAATTTAGTCCTTAGCTCATAAAAATACAAGTTCATGCAATTAGATCCCTAAACATGCTAGCCGGATTTCTCTTATTATCATAGCCCATATTTTTCATTTATTTCACACTTCTAGCACAAAATTTCCACATTTCTCAATTTAATCCCTAATTGACAATATTACCAAAAATCACTTTACAAATGTTGTTTATCTAACAACAACCATTATTTTCTATCATCAAACATCAAAATATATATACATTCATCAATGGAAAAACCCTAAACCTTTAACAGTTTTGCAAATTAGTCCCTAGGCTAGCTAGATTAAGCTGCAACGATCTCAAAAATATAGAAATCATTAAAAACGAGACAAAAATCGTACCTAGTTGGACAAAAATGCCTTGGCCAAACCTAGGTCTTCAAAAATGGCTTCTCCTCTTTTAATTTTCGGTGGAGAAACTAAGGAAGATGATAACCTTAAATTTTATGTTATTTACTTAAGTTTATTTACTAATTTACTAAACTAACCTTGGCTATTAACATTAAAATCACTTAATCAAGTGTCCATTTTTGTCCAATCAAATAAAGAATGGTCTGTTTACCTTATAAGAACCTTCACTTTACGATTCCATAGCTATTAGACACCTTTAGCTGATAGAACTCAAGTTTTACACTTTACGTGATTTAGTCCTTTTTATCAAATTAAGCACTCAAACGATAAAATTACTTAATGAAATTTTCACACAATCACACTATCATGATGTAAACATTAAAATAATAATAAAATAATTATTTTGACCTCAAATTTGTGGTCGCAAAACTACTGTTCTGATTTAACTAAAAACGGACTGTTACAAAATTGTATGCTTTTTTGCAAGTTGGCCAAATGTTGTGTGTAATTTCAATGCATGATCGAATGGCATAATGCCAACTGTGAAGTGGTCGATTATGGTAAGATGTCGTACGTTGGCGATAGCATTAAGTGACCCACTAGTAATGGTCGAATGTTATAGGACTTTAAAACAAGGTAACTAATTGTGTAAGTATTTTACATATGGGTTGAATGTGTGATTGATCAATTGGTTGACTAAACGCATGCCATTTTGCGACTTGTACCATTAAGTATGATATTTTTCATTGTTACCCACTATATGTATCTATGCCTACTGTAATAGATATTGAATGAATGTACGCATGCCACTAAATGTTACTGTTTTCACTGAATGCATGAAAAACATGCTACTGATACTGTTATACTGAACGTATGCAAAGCATACCACTGAAACTGTTATACTGAATGTATGTTTAAGCATGCCACCGTACTGAAACTGATACTGTTAAAGCACGACATGCTTCATTACTTACATGACATACTGCATCACATGTGTTTTGGGATTTGATAGGTGACGAAGGAGTTCTGTGGAGTAGTGGCGATTTATTTGCAAAATTATTGTATACGTAGTATATCTACACCCAGGAGTATTGTTAGAAAACTGGTGGTTTATTCGCGCATCTTACTGGCAGCTTGTCTACAAACCATTGGCATTTAATTGTATACTGTTATTGGTCGTTTATCTACATCGAGATTCAGCTCTTATTGTTTTTGGTGTTTGAATGATGGGTTCTGGGGAACTCGTGGTGTGTAGGGGATGGATGGGTAAGACGTTCACACTATTTTACATTCGAACAAGCCCATGCATATACACTATTTACTAAATTACCATGATCTATTATGGACATTGATATTGTTGGCTATGTTCCCTATTGTGATTGCTTGAATATATGTAAAAGTACTGTTTTTTCTGTTAAGACTCACACTGAGCTTTTCAAGGTGACCCCTTTAATTTACTTCTTACAGATAACCCTCAAGGTTAGGATTGGACACGACATTTGGAGGTCTCTTCTCGGATTATTTAATAAAGCGTTTTTAAATTTACTTATTTTTACTATGGTTTTATTTTGGGACTGTAATTTCGTTAAATATGGGCTATGGCATGAGCTGATTTCACTTGGATTTTGCATACAGAACATTGGTTAAAAATTGAACAATATTGATAACCGACCTAATTCGACATAAAACACGGTTTTTCAAACAAAAATTAAAGGCATCACTTTTTCCGCTGCTTAAGAATGAAAATTGGAGTTTTAAATAGTTAAAGTAACAAAATCAATTGAGTTTTTCAAATGACACAACTTTTAAATCATAGCCGATCTAATAATTTGATGTTTTAATTAACCTAAGGCAACCACACTAAATTTTCTAAAAATTGGTCAAAATAGAGGCTTTTAAACTGAACGATTTTATTAGGCCATTTCAGTGGCTGATAGAACCTTCAAAATTTGGCCGTAACGTCTGGGCTGATTTTGGGAGGTTACAAATATGAAGTGTCACCATTAAACCTGTTTGATCTAAAATTTAATTTTAATCAGATAATTCACCAAATAACTTTATTACTTTATTTCAAATGTTTCTTATAATAGGAACCATAAACCTAACTTAATTTTACTATTTTGAAAATTCTATATTCTAAGAAAAGCTATTTAATTACAATATTTCTAACCCCAAGGCGATGCCTTTGAAGGCACCACTTCCTTTGTGCATGACACGACACTGACGACGATCCTCAATCTAACACGATTTGGCTTAGTCCCTCCTTAATATCCTTATTCACCCATCATGTCCTGCAAAAATAGGCCAAAATCATATAATTTCAAAAGAATGTAGTGAGTTTCTTTATTATAATACTTAAAAATAGACCCCATCTTGTAGGGGTAGCAAATGAAAAGAAACTAAACAAGTTAAACTCCCTGATCATTTTGGGACTAATTCCCTTAATCTGGAATGACAATTTCAAATTCCTTTTCGAGCTTTATCTATTGTCAGATAGATCGTTGAGCAATCTTCCACTTGTCAATCTTATCACTATTTAACTAGGTTGGAGTAGTTTCTTAGAAGTCTCGCCAAAACTGCGAACTCTATCATTTCTTCACATATATTATCTATTTCATTCATCCTCTATACCGGATATCCATCTGCTCATAACTTTTGGTCCTTAAATACTAAATTTGATGGTCAGTTACCAATGTGGATTCTCTTTTCCACCATATACTTATAAAGTATTCCTCCTAGACTTCCATCATAAGGTCCCCTTTTTGGTTATGCCTTCCTTGACGAACATTCTAAATCTAACTAGTCCTTGGCAGACTCTTTTTTCTTACTCCTGAAGGCCTTGCTGATATCCCATCAGTAAGATTAACAAAAAGGAACCCACGCCACTAGGGCATCTAAATCTCATTTCACCTACACTCGGATTGAATAGTTGTTTAGATAACCTCCTCGTAATCCGCCCTATTAGTGATACATTGCTTTTAAGGTATAACATGTCTATCTGTAGTAAATCGTATGGCCTATAGTGTTTAGCAGATTGTTACCTATGCGACCTTTTGAGTTCACTATTTCTCTTATGTGATGGTTCTCTACGGAACTAACTCTGTAGCGGTTATATCCACAATAGTTTCTCCTCAAAGAGGAATAATCTTGATAGACATAACTGTCACTTGGATAATCCTTTTTAATGTCTCTTTCTGGCGGTTCTTAATGGCGGATTCTTATTTACAATACTCAGATAAATTCTCTCTCGATGCCTACGGAACTAACTCTATGGCAGTTACATCCACAGTAGTTTCTCCTCAAAGAGGAATAGTCTTGACAAACATAACTGTCACTTGGATAATCCTTTTTAATGTCTCTTTCTGGCGGTTCTTAATGGCAGATTCTTATCTATGATGCTCAGATAAATTCTCTCTCGATGCATATATACAAGGCATTACTGTCACATTATTCCCATATTTGATTCCTGCTAGGTTATTTTCCTTAATTCTTTCCTTTTTACTTTTCTTTTCACTTTTTTGTTTTATAATTATTTACCCATATATAATATTAGCGCCTTTGGACCAACCAAGAAGCCCTCGACTTGTCTTATTTGGCTTCATCCCTGCACTAAATAAAACATAACTTGTTGCACCATTTTCGTATCTCTTCGACCATTATGAACATTTACAATTCATAACCATTGAACACTTATGTAGCTGTCCATGTATAGGTATAGGATTTTACTTTCAATTCTGAAGGACTTTTTTTTAACGTAAAAAAGTGTTAATTCTTTTCAGATATATATTTTTTCTTATCAGACAAATTAATTTAATATTTTTTAAAAAGTATGAACGATTTAACTGTAAAAAATAAAAGAAAAAAATCACAGTATATAAAATTAAATATTTTTTTCCAATATGTAAAAAAAGAATAATTAATACAATACTAAAAATTTCATAAATATCATTATAATTCCAAAAATTAAATTAAAAAAAAAAACTTGGTCGTAGTCCTATTTCTCAATACTACGCATCCTAAATTGTACCTTCCGCTTTTTCATAAGATCAAACTAATGAATGATAGAACCCGTTGAAAATTCTCGAGCTCTCTTTTTCAATGTATACCACCAAATAAGTTGAAAGAAAATCATCCTCCATTCTATTGTGAAGCCTTCTCTTCATAATTTTCATGGCTGAAAATATTCGTTTAGTTGTTGCAGTAGACACAGAAAGAGTTAGCACAAGACGAATAATTCTATAAAAAAGAGGATAAATACTTGACTTATTTGTCTTAGCTAGCACTTGATACAACTCGACAACTGTAGAAGATTTTTGCAACTTCGTGCTTTGATGAGCATTAAGTTGAAAATACAAGAAGAGGATAAATACTCCTTTCTTTTTCTCTCGGCAGTGTCAGCACCTTACCAAAGGAAGATAATTCTTTAGCAAGACATACAAATCAAAATACAAGAAAGTCACTATATGAGTATGATCCAAATCAATTAATTCTGGAATTTGACTTTAAAGTTCATATTGGGCCTTTAAGTTTAGTTTTTCAAAGCTCATCATACATTAATATTTGATTATTATTAAAGTTATACAATTAAAAACTGAAAAATAATTTGTTAATAAATTATGACTTAAGGAGACAAATTATATGAAATACAATTTAGCCAATGGAGACGAATAATATACAATGTAGACACCAAATCTAAAATATATGATAATTTATATATATAATTCAAAAATCTAAAAAATAATTTCTAACATTGCTATTTTTATTACCATTGAACCAAGGCATTACTTTGTTAGGAAATAAATAAATAATAAAACTTTTCATATAGTACTCAAATTGAACACCCGCTCTCGAGAAAAAAAAAAAACTATTCTTTTTTATCATTAAGGCTTTGCTTAGTGGAGCGGATAGAAAATTGAAGAGATAGAAAAATAGGATGATAGAAAATATCATTTTTATTTCCATAAGGGTGTTTGTAAAAAAAACTATAAATATTGAAAGAAAAAATCATTTTCTTTTCGTTTAGTATTTGATAGAGTTAAAAAATAAGAGAAAAGAAAATGAAATTTTTGGAAAATGCATAGCTTTAAATTAACTTAGACCTCTGTATATTTTCACTCTTCTTATCATTTCAAGTTGAAATGATTGATTTTTATGCATTAAAATAAAAATAATAATATCATATATTTTCTTTGCTCTCATTTTTCTTTTCCACCAAACATATTTAATTTTTTTTTCTACTTTTCTACCCCTCCTTTCAATTTTTCACATTTTGGCTAATCAAGCGAAGACAAAACAAGTTAATTCTCACTCGATCACAGCTACCAGATAATCTTATTTTGTTTCTATACATCTATAATTATCATGTACATGTTGCAAACAGATTTTGGTTGGATTCAAGATTCCAAGAAGAAGAGATCATCAATGGCTTCTCCTCATGACTTTGTCCATTATTGATGCTAAATTCTTGTATTTCCAATATCTCCACTCTACGATTCGTCTTCTTCCTTATTCTAATGGCTATCTCTTGGGGTTTAAATTTCCCACAAACGCTTACCTTGCTCTGTTTCATCTCTATCAAATGAGTATCCAACTCTGCATTTCATCAGGAACATATGTAAAGAAACAATCAAACAAAACGTTTTGCTGATGAGTATAACGAGAATATTTCATCTGACCTTGGGTTTCAAGAAGGGCTCTTCTTACTTTTCTGTAACAACCGTTGCAGTCAATGTTGATCCTCATTACCATGCAGCAGAACTGATCCATGCATGTTTGCAGAAACATTTAAATATAAGTGGAGAAAATAAAATAAAATAAAACATCAAAAAGGAAATTCGATTATTATCGATGAAAGGTGTTGATAGTGGAAAATGGAACTTACCCTTTCTGTCATGAAGCCTGTAGAGGTGTTTTCTCAATAATGAGAAGAATGGGGGTGTTTTGAACAAGTTAGAAAACTTTATGTTAAAAGCCAAGGATGATGGGAACTTTTTGAGATTGAAAAGGAATAATGGTTGAACTGCAGATTAATTTATTTATTTGGCATCTGATTCTGTAATATGACTTTAATTTTGTTGGAAAAATTGTAATTTTTAGAAATTTTAAGGCATATTCTCAATTGGTAAAGGTTGAGAGTTAAATCATAAAATTGTGGTTTTATATTCTACTCTATGAGACATTTACAACAGTATATCATATGCTCAAAATGGTTGAGTGATGAATGAGAAATTGATACTCAAAATAAGCTACTTGTGAATATTTGTTGAGAAAAAGAAAAGTTTAGATCCCACATTGGTTAAATACCAACTGTAAGATATGTTTATATATGAAAACCCATTTAAAAAGTAATTAATTGCTAAACTTAAAATCTTGCCTTCTACACAATGAGGTGTAAATTCAAATATATTGTGGTTCGGACCCACAACGTGTGAAATGTTTTGAAATTTAATTTTTTTTCCTAGCAATATATACAAAATCTAATTTAAAAAGTATATATATATACTGATTTGATTTGATTACTCCTTCAATGCAAATTTTGTATCTTTATTTATGGATATTTCTAAAATTTCTCCACATTGAATTCAGAATTTTTTACACTAAAAAACTCTTAAAAAATTGAGTTTATTTTATTCTTGAAAATTCTTCTCTTTTCCTCTCACTATTTTCAAACATTCCGGTGATAGAAAAATGCAAGGTTTGTTCGTTGATCTCTTTAAAGGTGCTATTGCTTCGATCATCGTGTTGTTGTATTCTGGAAGACAATCTACCAAGGTTTCTTTAAGTACTGTAGAAGCGGCCGAATCTGTATTGAGGAAACTGTGTAAAACAAGCCTCAACATCTAGTAAAATTCGATTCTTTATTCGATTTCTAGTTTTCTAATCTTGTTTATTGGTTTGTCATATTTGATATTTTAAATATATACTATTTATTTTATTATATATATATATATATATATTCGCTAAACATATTTTTTCTAACAATTTTTTTATAATTTTGTGGATTGAATTAGTTTGACTCAATTTGTTATACAAAACTGGATGAAGAGAATAATTAATGATATAGATTATTGACCTCTCACTTGTGTTATTGAATATTTGAATGTGTATGTATGATGTGTGTTAGAACTTAGAGGTGAAAGTGAAAGAATCTATTTCCCTGCTTATTCCATTTCAATCAGGAAGGCATAACTTTTTAAACTTTGTTCCAAATTCAATTAAAGAAAAAGAACATAGAATTTTAAGAATAAATCTTGCTATATCCTATAGGGTCAATCCATGAGATATTTATTCCATTTATAATTATTTTTATTCAACCAGAATACTTTAATGAGTTATGAGCTGTTAGGAATTTGCTGTTTTGTTTTTTTAAATCTAATTTAATTGTGAATGTATCTCAACATTTATAAGCTGATATAATATTTAGAATTATTTACCTCAATTCTTAAATAAGAAGATAAACACAATTCAATATGCTCGAACTCACGTTCTTCTATATTGACAACAATGTCAATACCAATATCAACCGAACTAAGACTCAACCAACATTTCATGCTCTCTTTTAAATGTAGCTATTTATAGTTTTAACAATCCCACCCACATATTCCATAATTTTTTTTTATAGTTTTACATCCTCTACTTGCACCAATGTAAACTTATTTCAAGGTTGGTTTAAGTTAAAAATCTTTAACTATTTATTTTTTTGTAAAAATTAATCATTCAAGATATTAATATATGCTATCTTTTAATTTTATATGATAAAAATATTAAATTAATTTAAAATTTTTCGTGAATGACAAATATAATTATATTAATAAATATAACAATTGACTATGAAATATGGATCATATAAAAAATTACGAAATAAAGAAAAATTACTTTAATTTTACATCAGTGTAAATGAATTTTTTCCCGTTAAAATATTTGTGAAATCTAAATATTTAAAAGAAAATCAAAATATCGCTTCATTTTAAAGCCAAAATATTTCACTAATTAGAATACATAAATTTACACGAAATGAAATTAGGAATTAAAACATCATTGATAAGTTTTGATTGAAGTTAATACCTTAAAATTCATTTAGGTTCCTCTTTATACATAATTCAAAGCCTCATCAACAATTTATATACATAAACTTATAGTAATATAAAATTAATTTATTTTATATATTTTTAGAACGTATCCTTGGTATATTATACCCATAAAACTTATGAATAAAAGGGCCCAAATGACCCAAAAAGATCATCAAGAAATATCTGATGGGAACAGTTTGCAAGGCTAATGACAAAATTAAATAAAAGGTTTAGTAATTAACGTCGGTGTGCAGTTGTTGTAAAAAACTCAACCCAACCTTATTGATGTAGTGTTTAGATGACATTTAACAGTGGGGTTAAAATGGATTCAATCGCTTTGGCTTTACATTCAGTCCAGCACAATAAAACACAATATTTTTAACTCACAAAAATACCTATTTTTTTATTTATTATTTTTCTTTTTTATCTTTCAAAGTTAAACTAATTTCTGTCTCGTCCTTATTTGTTTTCAAATTTGATAACTTAAACACTCATTACTTTTAATCTTATTTGTTATAAAAGAATAATTAACTATAAAAATAATTACCATTTAATCTAATAAATAACTTAACTTGATTACATAATTAATTAAAATATTTATAATAATATATCGAAAAATATATTTTAATATTTTATTAAATAAATTTATAAATTCACATATTTTAATAATTTCGTAAAAGTAAAATTATTTCTATTATATATCATTTTTAACCTAATATTTTTTTTATAGTCATTTTTTATTCTCACGTCACCGTTACAATTGCGTTTGAATCCAAACGCACATCCCACCATTGCTTATAATCTCATTGTTACAGTATCCAATCTCATCACTACAGTAATTAATCTCACCGTCACCGTTATTTTTAACCTCACCGAAAGTAAATACACCATCCATACAAACTAAACCTAAGGCCTCCTTTGGTTGAGCAATTAACACTAGTATGGTGTAGTTGGGATAAAAAATTCTTGCCAACCTTACTGATATAGTGTTTGGATGACATTCAAAAGTGTAGTTAAATTGGTTTCAATCACACTAGCAACCTTTAAATTGACCGGAGCTTTTACATCCTGTCCAACACAATAAAATAGAAAATACTTTTAATTGACAAAAATATCCATACTTTTTGTAACAGCTCGTTTTTAGTCAAATCAGAACAGTAGTTTCGGGACCACAAATTCAAAGATGAAATAATTATTTTATTATTATTTTGAGGTTTATAGCATAATATAATGGTTTTGTGAAAATTTCGTTAAGAAGTTTTATCGTTTGAGTGTTTAATTTGATAAAAAGGACTAAATTGCGTAAAGTGTAAAACTTGTGATCTATTAGATAAAGGTGTCTAATAGCTATAGAACTTTAAAGTGGAGGTCCTTATGTGGTAAATAGCCCAATAATATGATAGTGGATGATAATGGCTTGTTAATGTTGTAAATTGAATTAAGTTTAAAGGTTAATTTTGGTATTTAGCAATTAAAGTTAAAATAAGTAAAATAAAACAAAATTTTCACCCATTATCATCTTCCTCAACTGAACCTAGGGCTAAAAGAAGCCATTTTTTCTTCTTTAAATTTGGCCAAGCTTATAAAGTTCATTAAGGTACGATTTTTGTTCCATTTTTAATTATTTTTATGATTTTGAGATCGTTGCAGCTTAATCTAGCTAGCCCAGGGATTAATTTGCAAAATTGTTAAAGTTTTAAGGTTTTTCCATTGATGAATGTTTGATGATAGAAAATGCATTCTTGTTGTTAGATAAACAACATTTGTAAAGTGATTTTTGACAAAATGGTCAATTAGGGATTAAATTATGAAATGTGTAAATTTTATGGTTAAATTTTGAAATAAATGAAAAATATGGGATGCTAGGGACTTAATTGAAATTCTGTTGGCATGGGTATTGTAACACCCCAAACCCGGTCAATACGCCATGACCGAATCTGGCATGCCACATAGGAAAACGTTTTGAAGAAAATCGAGTTAACAATTAAATTTTAGTGAAAAACTCTTTGTTGTTCCATGTTTGTAGAAACCAGGTGTATAATAAGTTAAAAACTGATAATTCACTTTGAAATTCCATAAATAAATCTTTAAAACATAGTTGCAGATCCATAGATTAGAAAACCTTTTATAATTTTAAAAGAAACCAAAGCCATTAGTTTAAAAACCGTTTCTAATTGAAATTTGGAAACTTGAGTTTTGGAAAATAATATGAGTTATCGAAAACACTTAAGTTGTTAAATATTATCAAATGATTTATATTACCCGATGGTAACGTTTTGAAAACCATTGCATTTTGTAGTTTAGAAAACTTTGTACTCAATTTATTATATCAACCATGTAATTTATAATCCATATTTAAAAAAAAAAACAAGTCCAAAGCATATAAATAATCCAAAAACATAATTAAAGAGGCCTTATTACAATTCCAAATAAAGATGAAAAACCAAATTTAAATAAAATATAGTACCCAAACCAAAGTCCGTGTAAATCGAATTTTTATTGCATGGCCTCCTTGAAATCATCCGGCTCCTCATCCCCGATCTACGAATCACCTGAAAAGATAAGGGAGAAGGTGAGTCACCAAGACTCAGTGCATAAATCCTTCCCCCAGTTGATGCAACATACTTACACAATTTATAACCAAGCAATATATATATATAATGCACCCAAACCTAGCCATCCATAACTCCTTTTCTACCCCGTGTGGTACCAAACCACTGATGGTGCCAAACCTCTGGTGTCCCAAAGACACGGATATCAAATCCTTCCTCCTCCACTCATATTACCCAAACCAATGTATTACGAGTATAAATCATGCCATCATACTTTGATATGAACATATAACATATATATCGTAGATCATGATATCAATCAACATATAACAACATCATATCGAAACGGACTTACCCGAATCCTTGCTCATACCCATCAAGGTATCATATCAAGATCTCACAGTTTTCGGCTTTAATAACATGAGTTTATTAATATATATATACCGAGTTATAAAGTGTGTAAGGTACACACCTGTCACTAGCGAAATCACTAAATCCCGAAGACCCGATCTACCGTACTAGATCTCCTTGCCCTACATTCGGCCAACACTTAGATCAATACCATAGACCATTCGGCCAACAACAAACCTTAGTCTCAAAAGCTTTTGGCTTTACATCCTCTTAAAGAATAATGAACCAACATAAATCCTTACCACTTGACTTACCAACTTCGATTGCTAGAGAAATAGGGTTAAATCGATTGCTTCCAAAGTCCCGAAGAGCCTAAAAGAAATAAGTTCCTATGGTTAAAACCTTACTAACAAATGCCCAAAATTTGGCTTTTGCCCTCATGAGAAACGATAGAGAGAAAAGAAAAGGAAATTCGGCCAAGACACTTACCTATCTTCCAAAACCGATTATAGATGAACCCAAAGAAAATCTACCCTTGTTGATATTCGGCCAAGACAAAACAAAAAGAAGTAAAGAAGATTCGGCTATGGTGGATAGAAGACAATCAAATGAATTTGGCTAGAGTGGAGAAAGAGAAAGGAAAAGAAAAGAGAATTAGGGAGAAGGAAGATTCGACGAACCACTAAAGAAGAAAGAGATGAAGGGGAGAGGGTTGGTTTTTGGCTACAAAGAAAATAAAATATGAGAGAGGCTCAAATAGAGATTCGGCCAAATGCCTAAGAGAAAATTCGGCAAACAACTATGGATATTCGGCTTTTGGTTCACTTTGGTGCATTAGGGAGAAATTTGCAAAACTCAAAGGTTTTTCGGTTATGACACAAAACAAAGAATGAAGGCCAAAACAAAAACAAAAACTCACCTTATTGCCAAGAACACATTCGGCTAGGGAGAGTGTTTTTGGAGAGAAAAGAAAATAATGCTCAAATGCTAAGGGAATTTTTACTAACAAAACTACCAACCTACCAAGCCTTCAACAAATTCGGTCAACCCCCTAGACCAATATGCCGTCCACATACATGGACTAATGGCCATAGAAGAGTTTCCAAAACAACTCTCCAAAATTCAAGCCTTTTGTCCCCCTATCCTTCCTTAATCCATAAGATTCTTATCCCAAAATACAAGCTTTCCTAATCTATTATTCAACTTGCCATAAAATTTAAAGTCCAACTTACCATATGTATAGCTTGACCGACACTTAATGTAAAGGTGCATAAAAATAAAGTCTTCAAAATGTACTCCATGCTATTCGAACCACTCCCCTCAAGCAACCATCCATGCGCCATAACCACCTTGCCACTAACTCCTCATGTGCTAAATTTAGACACTTAAATTAACTTAAGTGTCAGGTTCACCTAATTCACTTCACTAAATTCTTCAAACTAAAAATTATTCTAACTTCGTAAATAAATCCAAACCTTCACAAGACTGTCCTAAGCACACAAACAATCCTACCCGAGCTAACACAAGTAACCAGATGATACTCAAATTTTTAGGATGTTACAATTCTACCCCTTAAAGAAAATTTCGTCCTCGAAATTACCTGATCAAAAGAGTTGAGGGATCTGCTGTCTCATCACATCTTCCGGTTCCCACGTAGCTTCTTCTACGCCATGATTCTGCCATAATACCTTCACTAATGGAACTGACTTCCTGCGCAACACTTTCACATCTCGATCTAGAATCTGCACTGGTTCTTCTTCTATCATCAAATCTGGACTCACCTCTATTTCCTCTACTGCCACGACATGCGATGGATCAGAATGATAGCGTCTAAGCATGGAGACATGGAACACATCATGTATCTGACTCAGTTCTACTGGCAACTCGAGCTGATAAGCTACTGGTCCCACTCGTCTCAACACCTTATACGGCCCAATAGACCTTGGACTTAACTTGCCTTTTCTCCCAAATCTTAACACTTTCTTCCATGACGAGACCTTCAGAAAGACCTTGTCACCCACGGCAAACTCTATATCCCTCCGCTTGAGATCGGCATATGACTTCTACCTATCCGAAGCTTCCTTCAGACGAGCCTGAATTATACTTAACCTTATCCTCAGTCTCTGCAACCAACTCTGGTTCTAACATCTGACGCTCACCCAACTCTGTCCAGCATGTAGGTGTGCGACACCTCCTACCATACAACGCCTCATATGGTGCCATCTTAATGCTTGCTTGATAACTATTGTTGTATGCGAACTCAGCTAATGGTAAAAACTCTTCCCAGCTACCTCTGAAATCCAAAACACAACCTCTCAACATATCCTCTAAAATCTGTATAACCCTTTCCGACTGCCCGTCAGACTGTGGATGAAATGCCGTACTGAAATCCAACCGCGTACCCAAAGCCTGATGTAACGCTCTTCAAAACCTCGACGTAAATCTGGGATCTCTGTCCGAGATGATCGACACTGGTACACCGTGCAACCTCACTGTCTCCGCCACATACAACTTAGCTAACTTCTGAAGCGAGTAATCTACCCTTACCGGAATGAAATAAGCTGACTTAGTCAGACGATCCACAATCACCCAAACTGAATCTTTCTTACTAGGTGTAAGGGGTAATCCACTGACAAAGTCCATAGTGATCCTTTCCCACTTCCACTATGGAATCCTCACCGGCTGAAGTAACCCAGACGGCAACTGATGTTCAGCCTTGACCTGCTGACAAGTCAGACATTTACCCACAAACTCAGTTATCTCCTGCTTCAGACCTGGCCACCAAAATTGCTCTCTTAAATCTCGATACATCTTGCTACCTCCAGGATGCATAGCGTATGGGCTGCTGTGTGCGTCCCGAAGAATTCTCTGCCTCAACTCGACATCCTTTGGCATACAAGCTCTCCCTTGAAAACACAATACTCCATCACTGGACAAACTATAATCCTCTAAACCATCATTCTGAACCTGCAATCTTCGATCGTTCAAACCCTCATCCTCTAACTGTTTCTCCTTGATCTGCTCTAACCAAGTCAGCTTGACTTGCAGTTCTGCCAACAGACTCCCATCATCATATAGGCTTAGATGGGCAAACATCGCTCTTAAATCTGATACAACCTTACGACTCAAAGCGTCTGCCACCACGTTAGCCTTGCCCGGATGATACTCAATCGAACAGTCGTAATCCTTCAACAACTCAATCCATCTGCGCTGCCTCAAGTTCAAATCCTTCTGAGTCAAAAGATACTTAAGACTCTTGTGATCCGTGTAGACTATCGATTTCTCTCCGTACAAATAGTGTCTCCAAATCTTCAAAGCGAAAACCACTACTGCTAATTCCAAGTCATGCGTCGGATAGTTAACCTCATGTGGTCTCAACTGACGAGATGCATAAGCCACTACCTTCCCTTCCTGCATCAGCACACATCCCAAACTAGTATGTGATGCATCACAGTAAACCGTGAATTCATTACCTACCTCAGGTTGAATCAAAACTGGAGCTTCAGTCAAAATCTTCTTCAACTTGTCGAAACTTTCCTGCTGCTTCTCAGTCCACACAAATGGTACTCCTTTCCTCAATAACTTAGTCATTGGTGTTGCGATCAAAGAAAATCCCTCTATAAATCTTCGGTAATACCCCGCCAGACCTAGAAAACTCCGAATCTCAGCCACTGACTTAGGCGGCTTCCACTCCAACACTGCCTCAATCTTCCGAGGATCCACTCTAATCCCTTCAGCTGATACTACATGACCCAAGAAAGTCACCTCCCTAAGCCAAAACTCACACTTACTAAATTTAGCATAAAGCTGCTTTTCCCTCAGAATCTGCAACACTACTCGCAAATGCGCATCATGCTCCTCCTCTGACTTTGAGTATACCAAAATATAGTTTATAAATACTACGACAAACTGATCCAAAAACTGCTGAAATACCCGATTCATCATGTCCATGAATGCTGCCAGCGCGTTAGTCAACCCAAACGGCTTTACCAGAAACTCGTAGTGCCCATACCGAGTGCGAAATGCCGTCTTATGGATATCAGCCTCTTTCACCTTTAGCTGATGATACCCAGACCTTAAATCAATCTTGGAGAAAACCGCTGCCCCTTTAAGCTGATCAAACAAGTCATCTATCCTCGGCAATGGATACTTGTTCTTGATCGTCAGCTTATTCAACTGGCGGTAGTCTATACACATTCGCATCGTACCATCCTTCTTCTTGACAAAAAGTACCGGTGCTCCCCAAGGTGAAACACTTGGTCGGATAAAACCTCGATCCAACAACTCCTGAATCTGAGCCTTCAATTCCACTAATTCCTTCAGTGCCATCCTATATGGAGCGATAGACACTGGCCCAGTTCCGGGTAACAGATCTATACCAAATTCAACTTCATGATCCGGAGGCAGTCCCAGAAGTTCTTCTGGAAATACGTCAGCATATTCCTTTACTGTTCGAACATTCCCCACAATAGACTCCTTAGCCTCCAACGCGCACACATGAACCACAAATGCCTCACAACTCTTCCTGACCATCTTCTCAGCTTTCAACGCACATACCACGTTGGATAGATAATCTCTTCTATTACCTATCATAACCACTTCTTCACCCTCATCTGTCTTCAAAACCATGCGCTTAGCAGCACAATCCAGACTTGCCCGGTACTTGACCAACCAGTCCATCCCAAGAATCAGATCGAACTCCCCAAACGGCAGTTCTATCAGATCAACTACAAACACTATCCCTTGGAGTTCTAGGGGTACATCCCTATACAGCTTATTTACTTCTACAGAGTGACCTAGAGGGCTAATTACTGTCATCTCCCTAGAAGTAGTCTCAAAGTCTAAATTCATGATCTTTACTATGCTACTAGCAACATACGAATGCGTCGAACCCACATCTATCAAAGCAGTATATGGTACACCAAAGATTAAGAACGTACCGGTTATGACGTCCGGTGCATCGCCCTCCCCTCGACATCTCGCTACATACACCAACCCAGGCTGTCTTGCCTCAGTGTTGCCTGCACCTCTGCCCGATGCTCCGCGGCCTCGACCAGAACCATTACTTCCTCTACCATTTCCACGACCCCTTTGCGGTGACGGTCCCTCCTTTCTGAACTAAGCACGACCTTGACCCTCAGACTGATTCCTGGCTAGCTTACGTGGACAGTCCCTCACACGATGATCCAGCGAGCCACACTCAAAACATCCTTTCCCTCCGGTCCAACATTCGCCCGAATGAGATTTCCCACATCGGTTACACTGTGTTGGTCCCTGATTAGCAGTAACAGACCTTCCAGACTGATTCGGACCACTCTGCCTAACCCTCTTCTGAGAATTACCGGCTGACCCGGATGATCTAAAACCTCTCTTATGTTTATTCCTGTCGTGACTCTGCCTTACAGATTCCTTTATCCCTTCAGCTATCTTAGTCTTTTCAACTAGCGCAACAAACTCTCGCTCCTGATGTGGAGCAATCAGCAATCTCAGCTCGTCCCTCAATCCATCCTCGAACCGGACACATCGCTCGTGCTCCGAAGCCACGATACCTCCAGCATACCGGCTCAATCTTAAAAATTCTTCCTCATATTCTGATATGGACTTACTCCCCTAAACCAAACTCAGAAATGCCTTCCGCTGCGCATCAATGTAACTAGACCCAACATATTTCTTCTGATACGCTGCCTTAAAATAATCCCAAGTGAGATCCTCCGCTGCAGCACTATTCCGCACCGTGAGCCACCACTGATATGACTCATCCCGAAGAAGCGACACTATCCCTTTCAGCTTTTCCTCAGCATTCAGATCCAAATCATCCATGATTTGCTCTATCGCCTCTAACCAATACTCAGCCGTACTGGAAGCCACACCAGAAACACCTCGAAATACTTCAGCTCCATTGGCTCGGAGTCGCTCAGGTACAGATTTTCGAGCTCCCGCGCCTCCACCTACTCCAGCTACCCTCTCAAGAACTCGCAGCATCGCTTGAGACACTGCGTCATCCCCCGTTTGATCCTGATGCTCAACTCCAACCGCTAGTGGTGGGGGTGGTGGTACCTCATTTTCTGACCCTTGACCAGACCTCACTGGCTCAGACACAGCCATCCTACCTCGACCGCGTCCACGCATAATACGACCCCGACCACGAGTGCTCATGTCTAAAGTCTCGACTTATCTGATTTAAAAGTTTTATGCATTAATCATTATTCCACTATCTTTAAAACACAGTTTTATGAATATTTTTTTAATAAGAGGTTGTTTCGCGAGTACATCTAACCTATAGTTTTAGGTCTTTAGAGTAGTTCCTACTACTATACAGTCATACCATCATATCATCAAAATCAACAGTTTGAAGTACTTACCTGGGCGGATCGGTGCCGGAGACTCGGTGCCATGCTTTTCAAATAATTTCAAACAAAAACATTTTAAGACCATACTTTAAAACATTTTGGGCCTCGAGCCCACAGCCGAGCCTTTAAACTTGGCTCTGATACCAATTTGTAACACCCCAAACCCGGTCAATACGCCATGACCGAATCTGGCATGCCACATAGGAAAACGTTTTGAAGAAAATCGAGTTAACAATTAAATTTTAGTGAAAAACTCTTTGTTGTTCCATGTTTGTAGAAATCAGGTGTATAATAAGTTAAAAACTGATAATTCACTTTGAAATTCTGTAAATAAATCTTTAAAACATAGTTGCAGATCCATAGATTAGAAAACCTTTTATAATTTTAAAAGAAACCAAAGCGATTAGTTTAAAAACCGTTTCTAATTGAAATTTGGAAACTTGAGTTTTGGAAAATAATATGAGTTATCGAAAACACTTAAGTTGTTAAATATTATCAAATGATTTATATTACCCGATGGTAACGTTTTGAAAACCATTGCATTTTGTAGTTTAGAAAACTTTGTACTCAATTTATTATATCAACCATGTAATTTATAATCCATATTTAAAAAAAAAAACAAGTTCAAAGCATATAAATAATCCAAAAACATAATTAAAGAGGCCTTATTACAATTCCAAATAAAGATGAAAAACCAAATTTAAATAAAATATAGTACCCAAACCAAAGTCCGTGTAAATCAAATTTTTATTGCATGGCCTCCTTGAGATCATCCGGCTCCTCATCCGCGATCTACGAATCACCTGAAAAGATAAGGGAGAAGGTGAGTCACCAAGACTCAGTGCATAAATCCTTCCCCCGGTTGATGCAACATACTTACACAATTTATAACCAAGCAATATATATATATAATGCACCCAAACCTAGCCATCCATAACTCCTTTTCTACCCCGTGTGGTACCAAACCACTGATGGTGCCAAACCACTGGTGACCCAAAGTCACGAATAATCCATCTGTGGGGCCAACCCACGTGTGATACCAAATCACTGGCGACGATACCATAATATCAAATGTGGGGCCAACCCACTATGGTACTAAGCCACTAGGACGAGTCGCTATGAGGTGCCAAACCTCTGGTGTCCCAAAGACACGAAATAAACTGTGGTACCAAACCACTGGAGGTGCCAAACCTCTGGTGTCCCAAAGACACGGATATCAAATCCTTCCTCCTCCACTCATATTACCCAAACCAATGTATTACGAGTATAAATCATGCCATCATACTTTGATATGAACATATAACATATATATATCGTAGATCATGATATCAATCAACAGATAACAACATCATATCGAAACGGACTTACCCGAATCCTTGCTCATACCCATCAAGGTATCATATCAAGAGCTCACAGTTTTCGGCTTTAATAACATGATTAGTTTATTAATATATATATACCGAGTTATAAAGTGTGTAAGGTACACACCTGTCACTAGCGAAATCACTAAATCCCGAAGACCCGATCTACTGCACTAGATCTCCTTGCCCTACATTCGGCCAACACTTAGATCAATACCATAGACCATTCGGCCAACAACAAACCTTAGTCTCAAAAGCTTTTGGCTTTACATCCTCTTAAAGAATAATGAACCAACATAAATCCTTACCACTTGACTTACCAACTTCGATTGCTAGAGAAATAGGGTTAATTCGATTGCTTCCAAAGTCCCGAAGAGCCTAAAAGAAATAAGTTCCTATGGTTAAAACCTTACTAACAAATGCCCAAAATTTGGCTTTTGCCCTCATGAGAAACGATAGAGAGAAAAGAAAAGGAAATTCGGCCAAGACACTTACCTATCTTCCAAAACCGATTATAGATGAACCCAAAGAAAATCTACCCTTGTTGATATTCGACCAAGACAAAACAAAAATAAGTAAAGAAGATTCAGCTATGGTGGATAGAAGACAATCAAATGAATTTGGCTAGAGTGGAGAAAGAGAAATGAAAAGAAAAGAAAATTAGGGAGAAGGAAGATTCGGCCAACCACTAAAGAAGAAAGAGATGAAGGGGAGAGGGTTGGTTTTTAGCTACCAAGAAAATAAAATATGAGAGAGGCTCAAATAGAGATTCGGCCAAATGCCTAAGAGAAAATTCGGCAAACAACTATAGACATTCGGCTTTTGGTTCACTTTGGTGCATTAGGGAGAAATTTGCAAAACTCAAAGGTTTTTCGGTTATGACACAAAACAAAGAATGAAGGCCAAAACAAAAACAAAAACTCACCTTATTGCCAAGAACACATTCGGCTAGGGAGAGTGTTTTTGGAGAGAAAAGAAAATAATGCTCAAATGCTAAGGGAATTTTTACTAACAAAACTACCAACCTACCAAGCCTTCAACAAATTCGGTCAACCCCCCTAGACCAATATGCCGTCCACATACATGGACTAATGGCCATAGAAGAGTTTCCAAAACAACTCTCCAAAATTCAAGCCTTTTGTCCCCCTATCCTTCCTTAATCCATAAGATTCTTATCCCAAAATACAAGCTTTCCTAATCTATTATTCAACTTGCCATAAAATTTAAAGTCCAACTTACCATATGTATAGCTTGACCGACACTTAATGTAAAGGTGCATAAAAATAAAGTCTTCAAAATGTACTCCATGCTATTCGAACCACTCCCCTCAAGCAACCATCCATGCGCTATAACCACCTTGCCACTAACTCCTCATGTGCTAAATTTAGACACTTAAATTAACTTAAGTGTCAAGTTCACCAAATTCACTTCACTAAATTCTTCAAACTAAAAATTATTCTAACTTCGTAAATAAATCCAAACCTTCACAAGGTTGTGCTAAGCACACAAACAATCCTACCCGAGCTAACACAAGTAACCAGATGATACTCAAATTTTTAGGATGTTACAGGTATAGGTTGAATTGCATGAATTTTCGTTTTTATGAGATAAGGACTAAATTGTAAAAATGTTGAAGTATTAGGGGCAAAAATGTAAAGTTGTCTTAATGTGTATTTCGGACTAAGTCGAATAGAGTGATAGTTAAATAAGTTAATTTTGATTACATTTAGATCAAGAAAAGCGAAATTCGGATTTAGATCGGGGGAAAAACAAGATTTTGGACTAGTCGATCCATTCTGTCGTTTTAGCGATCGAGGTAAGTTCATATGTTAATAAGCATTATTATAATTGTGTTTTAAATGCTTCAATATTGAATATATTGTGTATACGACATTGCGGATATGTTCGACGACGATTCGGTAACGAGAAATCTTCGTTGAACCTTAGGAATAGATTAGGATACGAATGACTTGTCATTAGGGATTATGTGTAACAGCCCAATTTCAGTGATGTCGGAACAGTGATTTTGGGACCACAAATCTGAGCCGAAAATAAAATTTATTTTTCTTTTATTTTATTTTATTTTATGGTCCGTAATATGATAGAAATTTCATGTGAAAATTATGATAAGAAAATTTTACCGATTATGTGCTTAATTACGGGAAGGACTAAATTGCACAGAATGCAAAAGTTGAATTCTAGTAGCTAGAAGGATTAAATAGCTACGGAATTCAAAACTTGATGTTCTTATATGGTTATTAGACCATTAATAAAAAGTATGTAGATATTTTGGTGACTCATCCATGGAAATTTATAAAAAGGGCAAGGACTAAATTGGAAATTGAAATAATTTAATTAATTAAAAAGATGATAAAATAGACATCATCTTATTTTCTCATCTTCTTCCCCAAAATAATACATGGAAACCCTAGGAGAGAGAGAAGAAACTTTCATGGCCAAATTGGGTAAGTTTCCTTGGCCCTTTTTAGTAATTTTGATATTTTTGAAACTAGGATAGCTTAATCTATCTATTTGAGGGATTAATTTGAAAAGTTATCAAAGTATGAAAATTAAGTCATGGATGTATATGCTGAAAATTTGAAATTTATGGTAGAAAATGAAAGGTTGTTGATAGATAAACAACTTTTACAAAGTGATTTTTGATGAAAACATGATTTAGGGACTAAAATGCAAAGTGGTGAAAATTGATGAAAATTTCTGAAATTTATAGAATAAAGGTGCTGTAAATTATATATTTAAATTTTTTTTAGGCTTGGAATAGGGAGTAAATTGCATAAATTTCATTTTTCGAGCCTAGGGACAAATTTGGAATTTATGAAAAAGTTAGGGGTTAAATGGTAATTTCTCCTAGGATGTAAATTAAGTCCACATGAATATGAAATGTGATAAATTGACGTTAAATTTACTCGTATAGATCCGGATAGACCAAATTCGAAGTTAGAACGTGGAAAAGAGGAAAATATTGGATTATTAGATTTGTGTACACGAACATTTGTTGAGGTAAGTTCATGTAACTAAATTGTGTATCTTATATGCTTGAATTAGATGTTGTGTTAGTGAATTGTATAAATATCATATATGTTTATGACATTGAAAATATACCTAACAAAGCTCGGTCAACGATATTGCTCGATAAAGGATAAACAATAAAAATGTTACTTTTATGCTTGGAATGAATGTGGAATGTGATCATTTGAATTATATGAATGTTATAGATGTATGAAATAATCACATGTCGAGAAATGCTTCAAAATGTTAAATCTCGTTTGAATAAATGAAAATCGATGGATATGTGATTTCCTAAAATGAATGAGATCCTAAGTTTGTTTCTGTCGGGATTTAGCTCGAACGAGTAATCCTATTGATCTCATTATAGAAAGAATTTAGCCTGGATGGGTAATCTTGATATAAGTCCTCTCGAGCATATGTTACGGATTGGATTTAGCTCGGACGAGTAATCCAGATCAAGCTCTTTAGAGCATATGTCATAAAAGGAATTTAGCCTGGACTGGTAATCCTGTTGTGTATATGTGTGGCTCAAGAGTGTACTGTAACACCCCTATCCCGTGTTCGTCGCCAAGTTAGGGTTAAGAGTGTTACCAGACAATTCAGAAAGCATTTATAGAAAATTCATTCATTCAATCATCATTCTCAAACATAATGTCCCTTAAATGAGTCCTTGAGACCAATAGCATGCTTATAAATCCGGTCGGGACTAAACCGAAACATATACAAAATTTCATGAAAATTAAAAAACTTTTCTAATATGCAGGGGATACACACCCGTGGGAGGAGACCGTGTGCCCTCCACGGATGATAGACACCCCCGTGTGTCTTCTCCGTGTTCATATACTGACTTACCCTCCACGGCCACTGAGCACGCCCGCGCACTGAGGCCGTGCACTCTTAGGCCACATACTGACTTCACCACCACGGCCATTGAGCATGTCCGTGTGCCATGGCCGTGTGCTTTTATGATAGCTACTGACTTGGTCCCACGGTCTCTAGGCACGCCCGTGTGCCATGGCCGTGTAACATTATAGGTCATTTACAAGGCCAAAATGTCACCCACTTGGGGCAAACCTACAAACAACATATATCATCTTATTTCATTCACATATAACCACCAAAATATACCAAATAGCCATTCAAATCATGCACATTTGACAGCTAAGGTAATCACAACAGTACATTCAATACCAATTCCAAACATACCAATTTGCATGACCAAATCTCAATTATGCTCAAGCACCATTCATCTATATACTTACCATCTCATAACCATTTCATATATCAACTAATCATACCAAAACAACTTCACATATCGTATTCCTTTAAACATTTTACCAAAACATAACTAGCCAAATCACATGGCTAAGTTCACTTTACATCTCATATCAAGGACTAGCCTATACATGCCATATCTAGCCATATACATATTCAAAGTGTACCATGTGACGGTCCCAAGCCTTCAGTAGCTTTGACGACCTATAAAAAAAGAAAACACACACACAGATTAAGCTTTCCAAAAGCTTAGTAAGTCATGTACAAATAAACTTGGTATGGAAGGCATATATGCAAATAAATACATTGGCACATATCAATCACCTAGCAAACTTTCACTTATTTGCTTTACTTCATACACTTTTGACCACATTAGCCATTTTCACAATTCAAGAATCATATAAACGCATAGCTCATCTAGCCAAAACGTTTCTTATCATATCATAAATTCCATATACATATCATCATAGTAAGATCACTTAGATGCTAACCTTTTATACACAATTAGTGTATAATCAACGTACCTGAATCGGATTTATAACCACATAATTGTTCATAGCTCGGATTTGTAATTCGTATCAAAGGCTTGCCCGTTGAACCAATAGTAATATAGTAGGATACTCAAAAGGCTCAGAATAATCGTACAATGCCAACATCCCAGACGAGGTCTTACATGCACTCAGATATTGATGCCACTGTCCCAGACAAGGTCTTACACGAATCAATACGATGCCGATGTCCCAGACATGGTCTTACATGTAAAACTCATATCGATGCCAATGTTTCAGACGTGGTCTTACACAAGTCTCAGATCAATGCCAACGTCCCAGACGTGGTCTTACATGATAAAAATGAACAGATGCCTATGTCATGACATACTCAATCCTATCTATTCCTAGGTTCAAATGGGACTTCTCGGACTTAGCCACTATATCGAACTTATCTCGGAATTCATATGCATAACTCTTCATAAGTATCCATAATCAACAATAGTCATATGATCAAATATAATATCTTTCTAGTACGTTTATTTGCATAGTGACTTACCTCGAATTCGGTTTATCGAAATGAAAACGGCTACTCGTTTACTTTCGCTTTCTCGCGATCTAAGTCCGTTTTCCTTGGTTCTTGATCTAAACATATTCAGAATTAACCCTTTTATTCACTAATTCATTCAATTCAATCCAAATATACACATTTAGGGCAATTTACAAATTAACCCCCATACTTGCACACTTTATCAATTTAGTCCAATTTTCTCAAAACATCAAATATACACAATTTGTTCACACATATGCATAGCCGAACCTCCCTAGGGACTATATAAGTCCAAATATTTCATCAAATTCGCAATTTAGTCCTCCAAAAAATATTTTCACAATTTAGCCCTATTTTCATCAAAACTTCAAGAACAAAACATGTTTATCTAATTCAAATCTTTCATTTAACACCAAAATCATCAAAAAGCTTGACATATCATCAATGGCATCTCACACAAACATCATCAATTCACAAAATTAAAACATGGGTTTTGTAGCTCTCAAGGCAACGATTGCAAAAACGTAGAAATTATCAAAAACGAATCAAAAACTAACCTTGGATTTAAGCTTGTAATAGCCGAACGCTTAGCCAAAGTTTTCTTTCTTTTTCTTTAGTGGTTTCGACAGGAAGATGATAAAATGAGACAACCCACTCATGTTCCTTTATTATAATATAAACATAACTTATAAAATAATTATAATATAACTTTAACTATTAAAGTAAATGTAATAAACATATAATATAAATATATATATCATCATTCATTGTCGTCCACTATACATAGGTTTGGCTCAATTGCCATATAAGGCCTTCACCTTTACAAAGCCACAACACAATGGTACTTCAACAAATAGCATGCAACTTTCACATTCAATGCAATTTCATCCTTTAATCAAATTAAACACACAGACAGTCAAATTAACTTACGAAAATTTAGCACATGCTTATTCACATATCAACGGCACAGAAAATAATATTAAAATATTATATAGACTCAGATTTGTGGTCCCAAAACCACTGTTCCGACTAGGGTATAAACCGGACTGTTACATGTACTCTCTGAAATAGTACCTTATAGGTATCACTGAATATGAATTGACATATTTACTGATTTGTACACTTTGTGTAACACACCTAACCCGTATCCGTCGTCGGAACAGGGTTACAGAGTATTACCGGAACATTCAGAAACTTTTATAGATAATTCATGCAAGTTACTATTCAAATTCTGAAATTATTTGTAACGTCCCTTAAATGGACCCTTGAGGCCCAATACGAGCATTAGAATCGAGTTTGGACTTAATTAGAACCTCTAAGAATTTTTTGCGAAATTTCAAAAATTTTCCAAGGTACAGGGTTCACACACCCGTGTGATCCAAGGGACACGCTCGTGTAACCCTGGGACACGCCCGTGCTGCAGACCGTGTTTGACCCCGTGTAACTCTCTAACTTGTGCACACGGCCATGTGACACACCCGTGTGCTAGGCCGTGTGGTTAATTAATTCATTTTGAAATTAGGTGCAGGTTTCACGTCGCCAAGACACACGTCCGTGTTCTAGGTCGTGTGACACACACGGCTGAGACACACGCCCGTGTGCTCAATTCTAAGCATTTTGTTTCTCAAAATTTAGGTGCAGGGGACACACAGCCTAACTACACGGCCTAACTACACGCCCATGTACCCAGCTGTGTGTCACATACGGTTTAGATACACGCCGTGTGTCTGTCCGTATGGACAAAATAAAGCCATTTCCTAGCCTCATTTGTCACCCAAATTTACCATTTTCCTGTATTAGAACATACCAAGTACAATCCAACCATTCCAAGCATTCAAATAAGCAAATTCCATCATTCAACATGACATATCATTGCATGCATACATGTCTATAATCTTACCCTAGGTTAATCCATATGTTAGACATTTTGATTAACTACTTAACATACATGTAGCTACCATAATATGACATTACAAGTATATCAAACAACCATTACTAGCCATTCCAATTGCTAGATTACAAACATCATTATCAAGCCACTAAAGGCCAAGTTGTCCTATACATGCCATTACACCAAAATGATTTTACTATGTAAACCCAAAATAAGCTAGTTGATAGTGTGACGATGCTCCAATGATCTCCAACCTTCGCGAGCTTCCGAGCACTATAAAATAGGGAAAATAAAACGGAGTAAGCATTACATGCTTAGTAAGTTCGTATAACGAAAATTAAACTTACCAATCCTGTTTACTAAATCTAAGCATACAATATTATGTTTTCCATCCATTTGGCAAAATTGTCTAAACACATGCATCCAATCAAACATGTTAGTCAAAAACTTTACATATACATCAAGTAAGGATAGATGAGCTCATTATGCAATATTTTTTCAAGACATTATCATTTCATCTCATAATTCTCATACCATGTCAAGAGTTTTATGTCCGTTGAATCTTTGAAATTCCGATGGATACTCAAGTGGTACACTCGAGGTGTACGATTCAATTATCCGTCAATTCTTATTCAGGGTACCCATTAGGGCACTTAATCAAGGAACACACTCTCGAGCCACATATCGTATAACAGGATTACCAGTCCAAGCTAAATCCTTTATATAACGTATCCTAATAAGAGCTCAATTAGGATTACCAGTCCAAGCTAAACCCTAATTGTAATGTATACTCAAGAGGTATTATATCAGAATTACCCGTCCGAGCTAAATCCTTTCTATAAGACCCAATTTATGCCCGGGCCCAATTAACCAGTTTATTATTAAAACCCAAAAAATTAAAAACCAAAAATAAAATCCAATAAAAAACCAATGTCCATTTACAACCCAAAACATTGAGGCCCAAACAGCCCAAACAATCAAGCCCAAAACTAAAAACATTTCGGAAAACCCTAGGAGCTTCTAGAATTTTCTTGGCGCCGCAGCCCTCGCTAGACGATTGGGCTACCTTGCGTCGCTTCAGTAACCTACACCTCCACGTCACCCCGCAACCTCTGTACACCGCTCGAATGGCTTCCGTACAACGCCACGCATGTACTCGTACCTGCAAATAGACAAAAACCAGCACAACAAACAGAAAAGAAACAGTGTATTTTTATTTGATTTTCATTTTATTTTTGAGGGCGGCCTTAAAAAGAATCGATACCCCCATTTTTTGTACACACTGAATACAGAGAAAATAGAGAAAACACAATTCAAAAAATAGAAATTCGAAGGTTTTCTGTTCGATTTCAATCCCTCTCAATTTCTTTTTTTTTAAATCTTATTCTGTTGGCTTTTGATTCATTTTCTTTGTGCATGCAAAAAAAATACATTAAAAAGAAAAGAAAGATTACCTTTATGAGATTCCGTCCTCGTTTTCTCCGTCGCGATCGAGGTTAGACAAGGTCGTCGGTCAAATCAAACCTTCGCGTACCACTGCTCACTGTTCATGGTGGCGCTTTAGTGGATAAACGGAGAGATTTTGACAACGGCTGAGAGCAAAAGCGAAAAGGGGGGCTAAGGTTCTGGGTTACAAAATGAAAAGGATTAAAGTTTTTTTTATTAATCTTAAGGTTTATTAACCTTTTTTTAAAAAAATAATGCAAAACGGCACCGTTTAGGAGGGTGTAGATCCACGCGTTGACCCGCTTGGTGACCCGGATCCGCCCTTTCTTCGTTAAAAGGAATATTTATGCATTTAGTCCCTATGATCTTTGATTCTGTTGCAATTTAGTCTTATCCAAACGCGGCGTTTTGGCTAACTGGAATATTTATTGATTTGGTTCTTATTAATTTATGCACATTGTATTTCAACCCTGCTAGATTTCATTTTTGATTTATTGCCTTCTAGCCCTCTGATTTCACTCTGATTTTTTAATATAGTCCTTTAATTATTTAGCTAATTATTTACTGATTTATTTAATTAATATTTTTAATTAATGTTTAATATTAAATATTTTAATTTGTTCTAGATATTATTTATTTCTAGTTATATATATTTTCATTAATTTTATATATATATATATATATATTTTGTAAACATGCATTAAAATTATTTTTTATACTATGTAAATATCATTGGTTTCGTTTCATTTTATGGTTTAAAATTTATATAATATTTTAAATATTTTTATATTTCATTATTATATACATATTATTTAAATTGCACTATTTCTTAATGCATGTATATTCTTCACATTTTATTTTACTTTATGAATTTCATTCACTTTGATAGATATTTTATTAAGTACATTATATAGTTTTTCCTTTGTAATGTTTATTTTAAAGTTCACTTGTGTATTATTGGTTAATATATTTTATTTTTTGGTTTACGTTTATTATTTCATATGCTACTTATTTAAATCTTCTTTTTATAGAATATTTGTTTGAAAATTCGTATACATATTATTGTTTGTATAACAAAATATATTGCTATTGCATAAATTTTAAATTACTCTCTTCTATTTTCATCATGGTCATGTATTCTTATTTTGTGATTGAGATTATGTTTTACTTTATTATTGTATTGCGATTAAGATTCCCAATTTATCCACGAAAATTGTTCATTTTTATACAAATAAACCAATAAAATGTATTTTAAGTCGATTTTAAACTCACGTATTTCAAAAGTAGGTAATATTCGTGCATTTGGAAATTTGAATAAATCGTGCCCAATGTGCTGGGTGTGATTTTTTTTGTTTGCCCAAATAAACGAGTATCCTTTCAAATTTTTGCCATATTTTCAAAACAAGGTAATATTTGTGCATTTGGAAATTTGAAGAAATCGTGCCCAATCATGCTGGGTATGATTTTTTTTGTTTGCCCAAATAAACAAATATCCTTTCAAATTTTTGCCATATTTTCAAAACAAGGTAATATTCGTGCATTTGGAAATTCGAAGAAATCGTGCCCAATCATGCTGGGTGTGGTTTTTTGTTTGACCAAATAAACGAATATCCTTTCAAATCCTGTTTATATTTTTAAAATAAGGTAATATTTGTGGGTTTGGAAATTCGAAGAAATCGTGCCCAATCGTGCTGGGTGTGGTTTTTTTTGTCCAAATAACCAAATACCCTTTCAAAATTTCAATACATGTGCTTGAAAGGATAGATGGGAAGAGATTCAGATCCTATACCCCTAAGTCACAATGAGATGAACCTTGAAGTTACAGTGGGGCAAGTCTGTTGAGCAATATATTTGTTTCTCGGGTTTTCTGCCAAGAATACCAGCCGAACAAGAGGGTAGCATATTACCCTGATGAACAATGAACGATGACACCTTAAGCAGGGATCATTCTCATGAAATTCTATATTCATGCAAAACACATTTAGGAGCATTTGATTCATTCCGATCATTGCATCCTAATCTTTGTAAGAAATCATTCTCATGACATTCTGAATTCATACAAATGTCATCCATAGGACACATTTATTTAGGGGGCATTTGATTCATTCCGATCATTACATCCTAATCTTTGTAAGAAATCATTCTCATGACATTCTGCATTTATACAAATGTCATCCATAAGACACATCTATTTAGGGGCATTTGATTTATTCTAATCATTGCATCCTAATCTTTGTAAAAAGGCCATTCTCATTACATTCTGCATTCATACAAATGTCGTCCATAATACATTTAGTTAGGAGCATTAGATTCATTCTGATCATTGCGTCCTAACCATTTTGCATAAGCATAAACACAAAACTGATTTTACAAGATAGGTCCCCTAGAAGACGTTGTCGCAACATCGGTGAATTTGAATATCTTGCCTTCCTGAGTGAAGCGGATTGAAGATAGCAGATCTGGTAGTCCTGAAGTTGCAGGAGCAGATCAAAGCTATACAAATCTTGTTTCCTTGAAGTTTCAGCAGAGAAGATTGAAACTACGAATCTCTTCTCTCTAAATTTCTATCTCCTCGAAGTTCCAGTGGAGTAGGTTGAGGCTATAAATCCCTCCTCCCTGAGCTTACAATGAGGATCAGTCCGTATTTCTTTGAAGTTTCGGTAGAGAAGATTGAAACTACGAATATCTTCTCTCTAAATTTCTATCTCCTTGAAGTTCCAGTGGAGTAGGTTGAGGCTACAAATCCCTCCTCCTTGAGTTTACAATGAGGATCAGTCCGTATTTCTTTGAAGTTTCAGTAGAGAAGCTTGAAACTACGAATCTCTTCTCTCTGAATTTTTATCTCCTCGAAATTCCAGCGGAGTAGGTTGAAATTACAAATCCCTCCTCCCTGAGTTTACAATGAGGGTCAGCCCATATTTTTTTGAAGTTTCAGTAGAGAAGATTGAAATTATG